>BLFK01000448.1:851367-888867 GCA_014634185.1 Astreopora myriophthalma | reverse complement strand
TTGTTGCTAATCAGGTTAGAGAGATCCAGTCGCTTTTGGATCCCAGCGTTTGCCGTTACTGTCCCGGACTGCAGAATCCTGCCGACTCACCTTCAAGAGGCTTATCTGTCAGTCAACTGATGAAGAATCAGTTGTGGTGGAGAGGGCCTTCATGGCTTCAAGAGACCGAAATGGATTAGCCAAAAGATTTCAGGTCCAATTCTACGAATGACATTGTTGAGATAGAGAGGAAGAGTAAACCAAGTGTTAGTTGCGTTGTGCAGCCCAAGGAACCAGTCATTGACTTTGCAAGGTTCAGGAAATACAGTCGTCTGTTGAAAACTGTTGCATCCATCATGTCGTAAAGCTATTAGTTGATGTTCACCGTCGAGAGTTGCATGCTGGTGTTGAGCACACTTTGTCAGTACTCTGTCAAAGATTTTGGCTAGTCAAAGGAAGATCAACTGTCCGTCAAACACTGAAGAACTGTTTGGTTTGCCGTCATCATTCAAGGACGTTTTTACAGTGCATGGCACCACTTCCTGAGGATAGGATTAAAGCCTGTGCCCCCTTCACCAAAGTTGGCTTAGACTTTGCTGGCTTTTTGTATTTGAGAGATAGTGGCGAGAAAGCATATATCCGTTTATTCACTTGCGCAGTTACCTGTGTAGTACCCTTAGAGTTGGTCAGCAAGGAGGGGAATGTGTAGCATTATTTGGTCAGACAATGCCAAAACTTTTAAAGGTGCAACGAAAGAGCTGGGATAGTGCTGGAGAATTCTAGACGCTGACCAAACCCAAGTTGCTTTGTCATAAAGGTAGATTAAGTGGAAATTTATTGTGCGCCAATGTTAAGGAGACGAGAATGCCACAACAACGTAAACTGTGCAGCTTTAATACGGCCCTGACTAACGATGGCCGTCCATAACATAACACAACGCAGAAACATGCGCGCGCATATACAATACACATTGCCGCAGGCACTGCCTGCTGGCGGTGGAACAAGCACCCTGGGAAAAGATACACTAGCATATGGACATTATGTGTAAAGTGGAAGGGATATCCTGATAAATTTAATTCTTGGACAAATATTAGTGAATTAAATTAAATTATAAATTTCTAGTATTTCACTAATATTTTTGCAATTATAATTATCTATAAATTTGTAACTTTTATTATCAATAGTTGGATCATTTGTAATTAATACTTTCATTAATTGAATATAAAAGGTAACATAATTATTATTCATTAGAGATTTAACTAGATAATCAATTACTTTTCAATCACTTTTTTACTTCCAGGTGCATTATTTTCAACTAATAATTAAGCAATTTCAATATTTTCATATTTAACTGCCAATAAAAGTGCTTTTTTATTTATAAATGAATTAGTTTCAATTAATAATTTAACAATTTCAATATTATTGTCTAATTGCCAGTTCAACTGCTCTGTCACTTATAGATGCAATATTTTCGATTAATAATTCACCAATTTCAATATTATCACATCTAACCGCTTATTCAACTGCTCTATCACTTATAGTTACATTATTTTTAATTAATGGTTTAATTAATGGACTATTTTATTATTACTAATTTTCATTGCACTTTCAATTGCTTATTTACAAGTTCTTATATTATTTTTAATGTAAAATTTAATAATTTTAATTTATTCAACATTAACTGCAATAGAGCAGTTTTCAGTTGAGTGTCGTAAAACCAATACCAAAGTAATTACTCCGACCAATCACAGCAGGTACAAACAGCGCAATGAGCCAATCAAAATTCGTAGCAATTCCACGTAACTTGCTCAAAGCACGGTAAAAATCGCGCGTGTAAGTCGCGATTGGTTTTGGTTTTCCTTCTCATTGGTTGATAAACTGGCGTGAGATTTTTAAGCCAATCACAAAGCGTAGCAATCGCAATTGCGTAATTATTTTTGACAGCCATTTGAAAACCGCTCTATTAAGAGCTTTTTTACTTAAAGGAACATTATTTTCAATTAAAAATTTTAATATTTTCACTATAAACTGCAAAATGAAATGTCTTATTTTTCAAATGAACTTTGTTATCTTCAACCAATTTTTTCAATTTTCCAAGTTCATTTTTTGCAATAAATTCAAAAACTTTACTTTCCATAAATTATTTTTCACTTATATACTTTTCTCCATTTTTAATATTTGTTCTGCAATATGGACAAGATTCATTTTCTTCTTTAACAAACCACTTATTTCCACATTTTGGGCAAATATCTTGATTGCATGGATCAGATTTTGTTATTTTTGAATTTCTATAACATGCAACACATTCCATATTTATTTTTTGAAAACATTTCTTTAAGTATATATATTTTTTCTGATCAAGCACATAGTGCTCATATGCTAGTGTATCTTTTCCATTGTTTAGTATGTATCTCTTATCATCAAAGCAAGATGATGAAACTTTATTTAAATTATAACTATTAGCTTGATGATCACGTCGTACTGTTCTCATAGTGTGATGTAATTGTTTTTTCTCAATGAAAGAATCTGTAATTTTCATGCTTTAATTGTATATTTTTTAAAAAATTACATTCTTTTTTATTCCTTCTGCGGTTTTACTATTATAATCTTTTTCAGTTATGTAACTACACCTTTTAGATCTTAATCCAACAAATTCAGTTATTGGAATTCCACAAGGTTCATCTTTGAATTCTCCAATAACTTTTTTATCACAATTATAAAATCTCAGACTATCTTCAGGATAATCACTATTATGAATTTTTTTTTATCTTCAAAAAAATCTTAATAAACATATTTTGTATTTATTTCATAACAAAGACTATCAGTATCAGTAAATAATAGTTTTGCTTCGCCAGTACTGGTCAGTGACACGTTAGTTTTACGCATGCTCAGCATCCGGGCTCGTGGGGGTTTTTCGTGTGTGTCTGTGCTCTCGATCGACCGTCTGCTTTTCCCTGGTTGATTAAAGCCACAGTTGTGTAACGAAGCGTGAGTTCGATTTACCTTTGCTCCATTTACTGGCGTGGTGGCAGCGTCCTCGAACCTACGCCAAAAAAAATCGGCGCCCAAGACTACTTATACAAGGCAAAGCCACTCATTCCAACTCAGGTACGTCGATACTTCGAACATTTTCGTCGTTGAAGCACGCTTCCCTCGTAAACCCAATACACAACAACAGTCATGAGCACCACTCCTCGGGCTCCGAAGCAATGGAGTCTCTCTAAGAACGAGACTATTAATACCTTCGAAAATTGGAGGCAGAATCTTGTCTACACTCTGTCGCTCGACAGCAATTTCCCGCCGTTTCTCGCCGATGGCTCCACCTGGGGAAAGAAGGCTAAGACCCAGCCCCTACGCGGTTTCACCGATGACGGAGACAGCGTACCGCTCGCCAAACGCCGAACGGCCCGACAGAAGGTCAATTTTTTAGAACTCATGCTCGGCCAAATAGCCAATTATTGTCCGGTAATATCCAGAAACACTTTAGTAAAGAATTCGACCTCGATTCAGTCTGTTTGGAACATGATACGCGAACACTTCGGCTTCCAGATTACAGGAGCTCACTTTCTGGATTTTGCAAACTTGCATTTAGAAGCCGACGAGCGGCCCGAGGATCTCTTCCAAAGACTAATGGCCTTACCATTGGTCTTACCCCACCATGGTGAGGTGACCGCTGAAGATGAAGAACTCACCCCTACCTTGGAGAATTTCGTTGTCCTTACCTGGCTCAAACTGATACATCCTGATTTACCTAAGCTGGTAAAACAAAGGTACTAGACTGAATTAAGAACGCGAACTCTAGCCTCAATAAAACCTGAAATTTCTCAGGCCCTCTCCTCCTTGCTTGACGAAATCCACACTGCCAACGATGCCAAGATTATGCGCACCGCCGTTAGTGGCTACCGTAAACCCTCTGGCGACACAACTCCTTACAAAGTGAGCACGCGACCCCACCGTCCAGCCAGATCCTGCCCACTCTGCAAACAGCCCGGCCGTCCCGATTCTGACCATTTCCTAAGTGAATGCAGTTTCCTTCCAGAACACGACCGCAAGTACATAGCCAAGGCCAGACAAATTGCTGACATCTTTGATGACCCCCTGATCCTGAAACCAGACTCTGTGTGGATGATCCAGAGAGTGACACCGATGACACTAGACCTACCCCAAGTACCCGTGTCTACCGCATACAGACTCGCCAGTCACCATATTTAGACATGTTCCATGCACACCACCCAGTGCGCATAACCATCGACAGTGGTGCCACAGGAAACATGATTCGCCATACCCTCGTCCAACAACTTGGCTGCCACGTCGCTTCCAGTTCCCAGTCTGTCCACCAAGCAGACGGCTCATCTCCCCTGCACTGGTCGGTGAGACACGCTTGTCGTTCAACCGTGAAGGCCGAACGTTCACTTTCGAAGGCCTTGTTGTCGAAAATCTCGACGTGGACGTACTAGCGGGAACCCCCTTCATGGAAACTAATGATATCGCGGTACGCCCAGCAAAGCGCCAAGTAATCCTTGGGGACGGATCCATCCTCAACTATGGGTCCCAGCAACCCACAGCTGTAAGCTCCACAGCACGCCGTGCCATTGTGCGGCGTTCACCTCCCACATCCACTACTGTCTGGCCTGGCGAATTTCTAGAAGTAGAACTACCTAGCGATGCACCTCCAGACTCCGTGTATGCTTTGGAACCCCGGACTGATGCCCCCAGCGTAAGAAAGGCTAACAGCTTCACAGTTGTGGCCAGCCCCGGCTACAATCTCCAGCGTGGCGGGAAAGATACGCATCCCCAACCTCTCTCCTGAACCGCATTTCCTTAAGCGGAATGAGCACTTCTGCCAGGTACGCGCTGTCTACACACCGGAACTCCGCAACGTCAACTCGTAGCCCCTAGTCAGAGCGTCACCCAAGCCATCGTATCTAAGGCCGAAACGAAACACTCTGCTGATGTACGCCTCGATCCTGACAACTTACTCCCCTGCGACATTATGAATACGACCACATCTTTGATCCACACATCAAAAGCCACAACGGCGCAGAAGGTCCATTTGAAGCGAGGGTGAACATGGGTCCCGTGGAACCCCCCCAACGGAAAGGCCGGCTGCCCCAATATGCCCGCTACCAACTACTGGAACTCCAACAGAAGTTTGACGAACTCGAAGCTCTAGGCGTCTTCGAACGCCCTGAAGACAGCAATATTGCAGTCGAGTACTTGAACCCGTCCTTCCTCGTCAAGAAACCGACTCGTGGGTAACGCTTAGTCACAGCATTCGCTGATGTTGGCCGTTATAGCAAACCGCAGCCCTCTCTTATGACTGACGGAGATTCCACCCTACGTCTTATCGCCCAGTGGAAACATATTATTGCAACTGACTTGACAAGCGCATTTTACCAGATCCCACTCTCACGCGATTCAATGAAATACTGTGGAGTCGAAACACCATTCCGTGGTGTGCGAGTATACGCGCGATCTGCCATGGGCATGCCGGGCTCAGAGACAGCATGAGCCGAGTGCTCGGTGACCTTTTAAAGGAAGGAACTGTCGCTAAAATCGCCGACGACCTCTACTGCGGAGGAAATTCCCCAGATGAGCTATTGCAGAACTGGAAGAAAGTGTTGCAAGCCCTCCACAAGTGCAACCTTCACCTCTCAGCCTCAAAGACAATCATCAACCCCCTGTGCACAACCATACTAGGCTGGATTTGGAACTCTGGCACTTTACAGGCCGGCCCGCATCGCCTTGCCGCCCTCGCCTCATGCCCAGAACCAGATACCGTCACCCGAATGAGGTCCTTCATTGGTGCTTTCAAGGCACTCTCCCGCGTTATCCCAGGCTGCTCCACGCTCCTCGCAAAACTTGATGACTCCGTTGCCGGCCGCGAATCTAAAGAAACGATCCAGTGGACAGAAGACCTCCGCACCTCATTCCGCAACGCCCAGGCAGCCCTTTCTACCGATCACACCATCTCGCTCCCCAAGCCGAGCGATCAACTCTGGATTGTGACCGACGGAACTGTCCGGAAACCCGGAATAGGTGCCACAATGTATGTCACCCGCAATGGCAGGTTACGCATAGCAGGATTTTTTAGCGCCAAACTGCGTGGCTCACAGACAACCTGGTTGCCATGTGAAGTGGAGGCCTTAGCCATTGCCGTGGCCACCAAACACTTCAGCCCGTACTTGATCCAGTCTCATCATAAGGCCTGCATACTGACCGACAGCAAGCCTTGCGTACAGGCGTATGAGAAACTATGCCGAGGAGAATTCTCAGCAAGTCCTCGCGTATCCACCTTCCTCGCCATCGTGAGCCGCTACCAGGCCTCTGTCAGACACGTATGCGGCTCTGCGATACTGCCTTCAGATTTCGCAAGCCGTAATGCAGCTCCTTGTGAGGATGAAGCCTGCCAGGTCTGCGCCTTTACAAAGCTCAGCCAGGATTCTGTTGTTACACACAATTCAAGACATACTCAGTGGCAATGGCCACCTCCCGTTCACCAGCCGCACTGCCTGGTTGGCCACACAGGCGGAATGCCCCGATTTACGTCGCACCATCGCTCACCTGCGACAGGGCACACGTCCTTCGAAAAAGCTCACGAACATGAGGGACGTTAAGAGGTTCCTCAATGTAGCAACCATCGCCAAGGACGGTTTACTTGTCGTCAAGCGTAACCAGCCTCTTGCGCCAACCCGTGAATGCATTGTCGTCCCCCGCCAGGTACTGGAGGGGCTCTTAACCGCGTTACATATCCAGCTCGGTCACCCCTCCAGTAACCAACTCAAGGCCGTCACAAAGCGCTACCTGTATGCCCTGGACATGGACACAGCCATCGACCGTGTGACTCAGGCTTGCCACCACTGTGCTGCCTTAAGCCAGACCCCGAAAGTGCGCGAAGAGCAATCATCTTCCCCTCCACCTGATGCTGTTGGCGTATCGTTCGCCGCAGATGTTATCAAGCGATCGAGACAACTAGTCCTCGTGTTACGTGAATGCGTGACTTCTTTCACAGCCACGACTCTGCTGGAGGATGAGCGACACTATACGCTACGCGATGCTCTTATCCGCCTCTGTGTCCACATACGTCCCCTAGACGGACCACCAGCTATAGTACGCACAGATCCCGCCCCAGGATTCAAGGCTCTATCAGAAGACAAACTCCTAAAACGTCACCGAATCGCCATAGAAGTTGGTAATGCCAAGAATCGTAACAAGAACCCCGTGGCCGAGAGGGCGGTTCAAGAAGTCCAAAGTGAGCTACTTCGACACGATCCACTGGGCGGTCCCGTGTCTCCTGTGACCCTCGCAGTAGCGACAGCTACCCTAAACGCACGCATTCGCTCACGTGACCTTTCTGCCAGAGAGATGTGGACACAGAGGGATCAATTCTCAAACCAGCAGATACCACTGCAAGACCAAAGCATCATCGTCCACCAGAACGAACAACGAATGGCCAACCACCCCCACAGTGAGAAGGCAAAGGCCCCCCCTCGCGAAGAGCCGCTCCGCTGATCGTATCATGGTCGGCGATTTGGTCTACCTCTACTCTGACCGCAGCAAGACTAAAGCTCGTGATCGCTATTTAGTCGTCGAAGTAACCGGCTCTTTCTGCAACATCATAAAGTTTGTTGGCTCCCAGCTGCGAAGCACATCCTACCGTGTGAAGACATCTGATTGCTACAGGGTCCCGTCTGAAATAACAGCCTCCTGCCCACTAGTATCCAACGATGACGCAGCCTCGTCATCCGACGAAGCCCCTCCAGAGCCGCTAGTTCATTCTCCTCCGTCTCCACCTGCGATACCCAGCGCAATCTCGACTCCTGCCACTAAGGAAATCCTGGATGACAGCCTTCCTGCTACCCAACACGAGCCATGTGAAGAGACCCACCCCGACCCAGTGATAGACTCCCCCGCCAGCGACAGTGACCCCGATACCAGTCACCTACCGCGCAGATCCACACGCGTAAGACGCCGTCCAGCACGTTACAATGAGTTTGTTATGGACCCTAACTAAAAGAAAGAACCTTAATGTTGCTAATTTTCGATATCATTTGTATATCCGTTACTGTTAGTCCGTTACGTGCAACTCGACATTTCTTATTCACCCACAGAGCTCGTAACACGTTTGTGTAATCTTAGAGAGGAAGAAAAGAAAGTCACGCCAGTACTGGTCAGTGACACGTTAGTTACGCATGCTCAGCATCCGGGCTCGTGGGGGTTTTTCGTGTGTGTCTGTGCTCTCGATCGACCGTCTGCTTTTCCCTGGTTGATTAAAGCCACAGTTGTGTAACGAAGCGTGTGTCCGATTTACCTTTGCTCTATTTACTGGCGCTTTTTCTTTGTATTTTTTTCTCGATGTAATTGCAGCGAAAATCATACATTAGAACTTTACTAAGATCTAATATAGTCATTCCAACATATGTAGGTTTGTTCAATGTTAAAACTTCTAGCAACAAGATTTCCATTAAAGATTTTTGAATTAACAAATGTCGCTTTGAAGCTAAACTGAAAAATTTTTCCTTATCTGTAACTAACCTAACTTCGACTCTTTTTCTCAAGTTTTCCATTGTCTTTCCAAAAACTTGATTCGCTTTGTTGTTCCTTGCCACTAGTTCCGAGATAACAATATTTGCATCTGATCCGGTCTCAGCCTGTCGAGCGATAACAACAATGTTGTTAGCGACAGTGACGGGATCCGTGTTCCATAGATCGTTCGTTCCAAGGTGTAGCACGATTTGCATTGGATTTCTTTCAAGTGTCGGTTTTATATGATGTTTCATGTCAGATGTGGAGGCACCTGAAAAGGATTTAGCAACCACTCTGTGCTTCACTCTCTTACCAATGTTTTGACCCTGAACTCGTTTTATAATGGAATCTACAATTGTAACAGTCGTAGGTGGTGATTTTTCTGTTGAGGAATTGTTTTGCTTGTTTTGACTTTCGTTTTCCAGTTGTTTCCATTGCGCTTTCCTTGTCTTCTGCGTCAAGCGTTCTCTTTTGGCCATGTCGTTTGCCGTGGCTTCTTCTTTCTTGTTTTTTGGAAGCCATCCACGGTGGACTGGTTTTTCTTTGTTTCTTTCCCGCATAAATATCTTCAACGCAAGCCTTAGGGACTTGCTTTCCTACTCTGTGGTCAAAGCGCGGGTCTCAAGAGAAACTATTTTGGCACTCAGTTCATTAACGTCCTTGTTACTACTCAATATTTGTTTCATGTTTGGGACAACAAAGACGCCATGACAAATCGGACAACTGTCGAGCAGCATGGACTGCTCACGTTTAATGACCAAATAAGGGAATAAGTGAACCGTGACATGTCGTAACATTTCCCTTCTCTTACAAAAGCAAAAACCACATTGATGCGAACTTGTCAGAAAACTTAGTTGTAAGCAAGCAAAAAAAAATGAACAAATAAACTTAATAAGAAAAGAAAAAAAATATGCTCAAATGTTAGTCTAAGACTTTGCAGTCCTGGTATCTAAGGGGTGGTTTCACAATCCTGGTACTGGTCTTAAGAACTTTAGGGATGGTTCCACTGTGACTGGCGTAGATGGCGAACGGGCGTAGATGGCGAACATTCTGCTGTTTCGCGACAGGTGGAGATAAGCTGGCTTGCTTGACTCCCAGGTCTTCTGTTGAAGTTGGCATTTCTTGTTCTTTAGTCTGCGACGGTGATGTTGAGTCTGATCGGGACGTCACTCTTGACGGGTGTGTTGGTGCGGGCTTTACTTTTCCTGGATCAGGTTTTTCAGTCCTTGACTAGTGACCACATGATCCATGAACGTCACTTCTGTTTGCCTGAGATTGATCTTAGCCTTGTTCAGCTTCAGGTTTACTTCTCTTGCTCTCTGAAGCAGTCTACTCAGGTTACTGTCATGATCTGCCACTGCTTGCTCATGGGTGTCTCCAGGTCCCATAACGAGGATGTCATCTCTTATAACTACTGTGCCTGGAAGACCATCTAACTTCTCGTGTAAGCTCCACTCAAGTTCTTCTGGTGCCACATTCGCTCCAAACGGCATTCGTAGATATCTATACCTCCCAAGGGTGTCCAAAAAGTGGTTTTCAGACGACTTTGCTCATCAAGGCTTATCTGGTAGAATCCATCTTTCGCATCGGGGGTGGAGAAAACCTTTGCTTTGGCTAGCTGAGGCAGAGCTTCTTCCAATGTTGGCATCTGATACTTGGGTCTTTTCAATGCATTGTTGAGATCCTTGGGGTCCAAACAGATTCTTAACTTGCCAGGTTTGGCAATTGTGACCATGCTACTTATCCATTCCGTAGGCTCGGTTACTTTGCCTCTCTTCTCTAGGTCTGACAACTTCTCCTTTACTTCCTGTCGGAGAGCGACGGGTACACGCCTGGGTGTGTGCTGCACTGGTTTCACGGTGTTATGTCATTAAGGTGGTATTGCCAAGGTGACCTAATCGCTCGAAAACATCTTTGTAGCTGCTCAGGATGTCTTCCTCACTGAGAGGTGTTGGTTGGCTTTTCACCGCATGCACGTGTTGCGGCGGGTTCAAATTAAACTGCAGTAAACCCAGTGCTTGACAGGATTCAGCTGACAGTAGAGGCTTGTTAGATGTATTCACCACTTGAAACTTTAGGGTGTGGCAGGTGTCATTGTGTACTGCTGTCAAGTGTGTTTGGCCAAGGGGTCTCATAATCGAACCATCATACATTTTCAGCTTCACAGAGCTCTCATCAAGTGTAGGGGAACTGTTCTGCAAGAGTACAGTGAGGTCTCTGTAACTAATGACATCACACGAGGCTCCGGTAGCAAGCTGACTCACCATCGACGTTTTGTGCTTAACTAGATCATTATCTTCTACACAAAAAGTTAATTCAGTAAGAACTTGTTTTCCTTTACCTAGTACGGTTGAAAGGGTTGACAATGTTTCTAATTCGAGTACCGACAAATCCGTGTCAGAGTCATCTTCATCTTCGACCGTGTTTACTTGACTTGACTGCTTGGCCAGACATACTGACACAAAATGACTCCGTTTGTGACTTATCGAGTTCCCACAGAACCTGCATTTTCTCTGTTGAGGGCCCTTGGGTGATCCTTCTTTAAACTTGCTGCTTTTCCCTTTCGGCTTCGGACCCGGTGAATGTGTTTTCTTCGACTTGTTGTTACGAACGTGCCCCTTCGGTTTGAACGCGTGGACTTCTTCAACACCAGATTTTTTTCTTCGTATGTCAGGGACTTCAACTGTTGCTTCGTAATTTCATCTGATTTACTCATCTCCATGGCTTTCTGCAACGTAAGCACCTGTTGTCTCAGTAGTCGTCCTTTTAAATCCATGTCTCTGACTCCAATCACCAGCCGGTCTCGAATTAATTCAACAGTTATCAAACCAAAATTACACGAGGATGCCAATTTTCGCAGGCGATTTATGTAGGCGTCAACATTTTCATCCTGACTTTGAATGGACGTATTAAACAGCCACGTTTCGCTGGGGTCTGAAATACGCTTCCAAAGCATCTAAACAACTTGCAACGCTGTTCTGCTGCTCCGGTGACAGGCTCAAATTTCTGAGAATTTGAAGACATTCTTTGCTCATTATCGACCTCAAAGAAGCTAATCGAACTGCCGTTGTCTGTAGGGATAGGTCCGTAGCAACTTCATAATCTTCCCACTGCTGTCTAAAGAACTCCCAATTAGAAGGTAAGTCTCCTTTGCAAACCATCGGCTGCGGTACAGAAAAATTTGACGGGACGAGGCGCTGAACATGTGCTTGACTCGACGGCGAACCAGCAGTGCTAGCGAGTGCACTTCGATTCCTTGCGAAGGATTTTCCGGTTCTGTTGCCGACATATTTCGACTTAAGTTCGTTGTCGAGGCTTCCTCATACCAAATCCCGGCTTTTGCGACTGTTACAGAAGGGAAGAGTTCGCTTTAAAACCATTTTCTGACACCATGTTTCGCGTTTGAGACAACAAAGACGCCATGACAAATCGGACAACTGTCGAGCAGCGTGGACCGCTCACGCTTAATGACCAAATAAGGGAATAATTGAACCGTGACATATCGTAACAATATGTATTTACATTCGGCGGAGCTAAACGTAGTGGCAGTGACAGAGAATGTAAATACTTTCCTATTGGTATGAACGCACGTGAGCCGCTATGGCGTTAATTGACTCTATTGTTATTAGGTATATAAGGTTTTGACAGTTGTAATGTATTCATCTCAGCTCTCGAACTATCAACTTTAATTTTTGTCTTACTTTATTCATCTATCGATTGATTTTTTACCTTTAACCCCCAGAGGTAGTGCGGCCGCATCGGTTGGGGAATATGTTCCCAATTTTTTCCCATTCGGTTTTTGGGTTTTCGTATCAGGCGGCGCACGTGAATAGTTTAGCCTGAGTGACTTTATTTAGGATTATTTCAAGAATCACACATTTTCTTTTGTTATTCAACATCCTTTATTAACTTACATACTTCATAAATATTTAACTAACTGAAAGTCCGGGGAGGGCTTGATAATGTAGCAGGGAAGAGCGGGGCTGATGAATTGAATAAATTGCTAATTATAAATGCAAGGGCAATATCTATATAAATACCCGGTATTTATCTGTATATTGCCCTGCTGCCCTGGGCAATATACAAATAAATCCCTTCCATTTGTAATGAGCAGTTAAAGCAAATCATACACGTCATTTGACCCCGCCAAACATTCTGAGAAAATTTCTCCCTTTAACACAAATATAGAAATTTATTCTGCAACTATAGAAACTACAGTAGTATAGATCATGCACGCTATGTGTTCACTCTAAGAAAATGTTAAGTCTTTGGATATTACAAACGAGCAATTCTGGAACACAACACTGTTTGATCCTTTCGCAGTCGCGTTGTTGTCATCTTGGCAAAATCTTTTTACATCGTCATCAACTAACTTATCTACTTCTCTTTTTAACGAGGACTCGGCTTCCCTTTCCACTACGGATACTACTCAGGGGAAAAAGGCTCCTGAGAGAAAGTATTTTGCGTTAGGAACATTCCGTCGTCACTATCCATTGCCACTCTCACAAGTGTACTGGCCCCCCCCAAAAATACCAAGACAAAAATAAAAAAAACACACAAAAGGTTTGAAATTTGATTGTTGTCGGCTTAGCAAACAAACAATGCGCTATTGTTCTCCGTTTCTCACCTAAGTGAGAACAAGTGGTTTGAACAAATTATGACCCGTGAAACGCCCTTTCTCGATGCTGTGTGAAAATCTTTACAATACTTACAATGAAATACGTCATTGTCTGCGGTCGGATCAAAAGATGACAAACAAACAGATGTCAAAACAAGTGGCCAATTATTGCCCGGTGAAAGACGACCTTTATGTAACCTATACCTCATGGCTTAATACCTCCGTTCTCGGGCTTTATCTCTTACGCATTTGTGTACCAATCTTTAGTTATGATGTTGAACTTTGTATGATATTTTGGACGGCATTAAACACTCAGGCTCCATAGTTCGAGCTGCACGCCCATTCCCGTCTCTTAGTCGTGAATATAAATAGGAAATTATCGTTTGTAGTTTCTCACATCTGAGTTTGTGTATTCAAGAAACTCGTCGCTTGTAAAGTTCTCTTGACTTTGCCAATTTGGCTAGATTCTAGAATACCCCCTCACTTATTAGCATTTGAATAGAGTGTATTGTTATCTATGTCTCGTTCTTAAAGAGAAGAAGGCAATATGTAACTAAGTGAACGGGTATTCTGAAATCGCTCCGCCAATTTTTGGATGAATGATCTTATATTTGCCTCAACCTGCTTGTGTAAAATCAGCAGGTCGAGCTTTTTTAGCGATTGTCTACCTCTCCTACAATTCGCTTCCATGTTGCAGCTATCGACGTCTGTATCATCCGTCAATAATTCTGATTGGTTTGCGAGTGTCTTTATCGAAGATTCATGACCGTCAGGGATCGTAGCACTTTCATTGATGCCAACGAGGCAGCAAGGCTGTTCATATGAATTTTGTTGCGAAGGAAATCAACCAACTTATCTTTTAGTACTGCAATGTCTTTTCCTTGTGGAACAACAATTTGTTGTTTTCCACGATACCATGTTATAATCAGTCGGTCACCTTTCAGTTGAATATATTCAATTTCGGGACTGTCAATCCTCAACAAATACAATTCAGAAATTTCGCCCTCCGCGGTATTATTTCCGGAGCTACGAGAAATACGTCCTTCCACCATGAATGTTCACGGTACTGTTGTTCGAGGGCGCAAATAACGATTTCAAGCAAGGAAGAACGCTTCATGCTCACTTTTCAAAGTTTCAACTTCGAATCCTTCCAAAGTCGCTTCTTTTTGGTACCTTTCTTCCCTTTCGTGCTCTTTGGCTGTTCATCATGCTCTTCGTCCTCCATGTTTGTTACAATGGACGCGAGGAGCGCAGGATAGCGATTCGTGATTGGCCAGCAGGGCGAACGTTGCTCAGGATACAACTGTTGCAAGAGCGGCAAAACACTCCAACATTTGTTCGTCGAACAGAATTGTTGGGCAAAATGTTTGATCGAAAACAAACTCTTTCCAACACTTCATCGAGCAAAAAGTGTTGGACACTAACATTATGCAACTTGGTTGGCCAAACGGTCCAACATTGTTGGATCGCGCAAAGTTGGAACGTTAGATCCAACCTTGTTCGATAGTTTTACCGGGGCTTAAGAATTTTATGTGGCCTTGAGTGCAAAAACGCGTACAACTTTCAGTCGTGAACAGGTACACTCTTTCGTGTTCGAGGAATTTCAGTATTACCGAGCAATTACCTTCGAATGCGTCCCCCGGGACAAACGTCTACCCTCAAGAAAATAACACTTTCAAGTACTTTCTGCATTCAAGTTATTCGATCAGTTTATCTTCTTGTAACTTATTTCAATTGTTTCCGGTTAATTTCGAAAAACTGATTTGCATCAAATAAAGGCAGTCCTTTTCGAAACGAAAATTAAACAATCTTTATTTATATCAGCTGTTACGTGTTCCTGTACAGATTATCAAACCGCACAGCGGTTTTTTCACACGAAAGATAAACAACAATCTCGTTCCCAGAGTCCACGTATGTTTTGGTCAGCGCCAAGACACGGAGCTCTGGAATAATCAATTTCCAGACTCCAAGATTTTAGAAGTTCCGGTTACACGACGCATGTCTGTAATACGCACTCGAAAAGCTTGGAAAGTCCAATTAGGCTTTGAAAGCGCAGCAATATCAAATTTCGAAAGCGGATGCAGTGAAGAAAGAGATGTTTTAGCGGTTTTACCGACGGGTTTTGGCAAGTCAATCATATACCAAAGTTTGGGTTTCATCTTCGGTTTCCTGAAAAGTGAACTGGGGCGTTCATTAGAACTCAAGGGTTTACAAGAGCAGCGACAAGTCTTTGTGTTTGCAAGTTTAGTTGGAGTTTTCTGTCTCACATTCGTTTAAAATTAGCACTCAGCTGTTCTGATTTTGTTTAAAAGTAATTTTACTTCCGGTGATTACGCATGAACAGTTTGATAAATCTAGTAGCCAATCAACTTAGTTCTGGAAATGGATTATTCCAGAGCTCCGTGTCTTGGCGCTGACCAAAAGATACGTGGGCTTTGGGAACGAGACTGGGTGAAGACGCTACCACACCTCACACTTCTTTTCGGGATTCATGGTGCTATTCACAGGGCAGTTAAAAGCCGCTGAGAATTCTTTGAAATTAGAAAGTGTTCCTATTACCCTGAAATAAAAAGGAAGGAGTTGTTTTAACGTTTTAATAGAAATAGATCGTGATGATAGTTATGTGAATATTATTCATTTGTTAAAATATTTCACTAAGTTAATCTGATAATTTGTAAACGTGTACAATGCATGAATATACCTCTGGTTGTAATTTTAGTTTAGTTTAAACAACAAACTACTCTGTTAGAAATTTATAAGTAACTGTAGCGCCAACGTAAACGGTTAATTTGTGTCAATTTGTTCAAAGTATCTCCAGCCAATATGAGTGATACTACTTATCAGAACACGAGAAAGGTGTGTGCTGGTGTGTTTTCTAGGAAACAGACGCTGCAATTCGCACCGCAAACCATTCGGAGTTGCGATGTGCCGACTCAGACGCTTTTTGCAGGAGTTTTCAATTCTCTTTGCGTACAGTTACACCCGACCAGCGTACACCCGACTGATAAATTCCCTTCCGCCATCCACCTGCGATAACGTGAATGCAGACTATTCAGTTAAAATTGCTCAGCTGTGGAGTTAAAAAATACGAGTTTCTGACCATGTCTATAATAGGTGGTCTTACAACAAAATACGAAAATCCCAGTTATGTAGCTGGGTTGCCTTCGGGTCTGCCAACCATGTCTATATTAGGTGGTCAAACAAACAGTACTCAACCCAGTCGTCCCGTGGGGATACTCCCTCATATGGCCTTAACGGGGACGTGCGGCCCGATAGGGTATGGTTTTCAGGGTGTTTTGTCTAGAGCGGGGTATCGATTTCATCACTTTCTGTCTTAAACATCGTTACATGACCTAATGGCTTCAACAGGATAAGCTTAGATGCTTGTTTATAGAAGCCTGACCACAAGCCGCCAGTTACTGGTGGGCTCCCCTTGACTTTGATAATGACAGCTTATTACACTACAAAAAAGATAAGTGGTAACCGCAAAACGAGTGTATCATTATCTCATTCTAGTCTTAAGCAGGGTATGATTTTGGGTTAAATTTCTGAGATGGGTTCTGAAAAGTCTGAATTCTGTGTTAAACAGGGTCAGAGTTTGCTGTGAGCACGCGGGCCGCACCTCCCCACCCAAGCATCTGTTGAGTACACCCCCCCCGGGGCCAGCTGTGTAGCTGGGCGGCCACTGAGCCAAACGACCAGACTGTGTGGACAAAACAAGAAGCCAGCCAGTTGAAAGACATAGAAACAAGGACGGAGAAGTTATGCTGCTGAATATAGCTGAATTTTCCACATTTGAGTTAAACAAATCATGTATCATTCATTGGACAAAGTCAAACATGCGTTACACAGGAAACTTCCGTTGTTCCGCATTGCCCACTTTTGATTACAAACGGCTCATCAACATTAAACCACACCCATGACAACTGTACACACTAAAAAACTTAACCTATGTCTTAACTCACAATAGACGAATCGAACGCATTTTACTAATCTTTGGTTACTTCTCTGAGTTATAAGGAATCGCATTGTATTAAAAACGTTGAGTTGAGCACATGGCCGTTCTCGAACAGTTGTTGCGCTTCGCCTGTGTGGCACTTCTCTCGTTTGCACACTTTAGCTGAGAAGGCTTAAACCTTGCCAATTTCGAAGAAATTCGAATCAAATGCTCGATTCGAGCTACTGACAGTTGGTCGTTCATAGATACGGGACCTAAAAGTAAATGAGCCTAGTCTCACCAGGCTTCAATCTAGCTGCATTTGTGGAAGTTTCAATGAACGTTGACGGTGCATTGACAACTGTTAGTGCAGGATTGAAGCCTAGTCAGAGACTTGTAAGAAAATAGTAAATTGTTTGGGAATAGCCTTTCCCGCTCAAAGATATGTGGAATTTCCCAGGATGCAAGGGCGTCAGATTCTTGTCGTTTGGCTGCTTGGTTGAGCTTGCTGATAAAACGGGAGCTGGTTGAGGTCTCGTTTGCCTTTTTCCCCCCAAACTTTCTCTGCAGTAATTTGGTAGCAGAAGACGTGTTTTGTAATGTTTACTCTCTGAATAAAAGCTTTAGTTCAAGCAAGATTTGTTCAGACTGCTTGTTTGGGAGGTAAGATTTCTTGCAGTGTTTTGGAGCTCATATCTCATTTTCATGCAATTTGTATTGTATTACTTTGCTGTAGAAATACACTATCTTGCCATTTAAATTTTTCCCCATTTCTTTGTCCATTACAAACATTTCCCGCTAGAATTGCTGGAAAAGATGGCAAAACCCGACAGCAACAATTTTTTTTCTTGACCCTATGCAGTTTAGGCTCAGATTTCGAGCCGTTGGTGACTCGTTGCGCCCACCGGGTGGGGAGTAGCGCGTGGAGAAACCAACGGCTCGAAATCTGAGCATATATGCAGCTTTGAACTTTGAAACTGGCATGGAATTTGTAAAATGGCACATACTCTTTTTCTTTTCCTTCTTTTACTGTTGGGGCTCAAGCAGACAAACCTTCCAGGTAATGAACCAGAATAAAGCTAATCTATCGAATCGTTCTTGCATAGCAGGCAAAAGATTCACGGTTGGTATAGGCAAAACACCCTTTTTTGAAGAGTGAAAAATTGAATAATTTTCTCTCTGAAAATAACAAGAGTCACTCAACCAGTTTAGGTTCATAGCCTAGATCATTCTAAACATAATCTGTCAAAAATTGTTTCTTGTCCTTAAGCGGCTAAGATTTTCATGCTCAGTTGTGTTGCATACGAGGAAGCACTTTTAAGAGATCTTAAAAAAGCTTGATCTGTTTCCATGGCAATAAGAGAATCAGACATCATTGTGTTTGTCATGATTCATGGCAACGAGTTGCATGATGGAGGTTTCTTCTGAATGAGTCTGATTTTGAAGAAAAAGTCGGTTTAGGGTAGAAGACCCCCTTAAGCTGTACTGCAGTGTTACCGACTCATTGAAATGTGGGTGTCGCTTCTTTTGATGAACTTTTCTTGAAAATCAAACCATTACGGTGTTATATATGATGTTTACCTTGACAACGTACAAGGGGATTCCACAGTCACGCTTTGAAAACTACTGCTCAGAACAGTCTTATTATACCCGACCGAAGAAGTGTTAATAATTATTGATCGGCATCAAAATCCACTGTTCTCTGATTGCATTATATCAACGAATGCCGAGAGGAAAATACTGAATGCAAATGCCAAATCGGCATAAATTCTGTGTGTTCTTGTTTTTTTATTAAATTAATAATGCTAAGTGTTGTAACCTTTAAAACTGCGCGATTTATTTGGTACTCTACAAACCGCTTACACATAAATTTGCCGAGACATACATACGACTAAGACACTGATTTGCACGTGCTACTCCACTGATTACTCTGTGTCCGTATGCCCGGCAACCGGGAAGGTCTTAATGGATTAATGGACTATTCCCCACACTTACAGAACATTTATGATGAGACTGCCGGGCATGGTTTCAGAAAGACTAAATGCCCGGCAGTCCGAAATTTTCACCGAATTCCGACAGAAAGTTTTTACAATCGCTTGGCATTTCCAAGCAAACATCAATTACTCTCACTAAATAGGTTTGAATGAGGCTTTTGAAGGAATTCTTTTCGACCTGACGAGAACATAGCGATTTTATAGTGTGCCCAAGTTAAGATATTTACGGCCTCAACTAGAAAATCAACCTAATTTTTTGAATCGCTCAACGTTTCTAAAAAATAATCTAATAGTTTCAAGAAGTTTGAAAGAACCTTTCAGTAGAAATTCTGTGAAAATTTTCAACTGTCGGGCATTTGGTCTATTTAAGACCTTGCCCGGCTATGGCCACAGCTTCAAAACAATAGCTTACGTAAAAGTTACCAAAGAGGCTAGCACTTAATTCCATCGCTTCAAACTGACTGTTTCCTTATATTTCTTCTCGTTAGCAGAATGATGTAAGCTACGAAGCGAAAGAGTTTTATTTGAAGCAATACACACGAGTTTCTATACAACAGCTATTTAAATCAATTCGGCTAATTATTTGATCAGAATTTACAAGTTCACGCACAGAAATATCAGAAAAATTCAGAACAAAAAATAAAGATATAGGGTGCAATGGGATGATAATTAACAACAGAGGTACATTAACACCAAAGCTTGACACCTAAAACAACACTGACAAGTCCCTTTTACTTCAAGTTACATGAAGTAAAATCTATTCAGACAAAGTTAGACGACGAATTCAGAAAAGCAAACGTGTCGAACTCAGATCTCTAGCTTCGTGGTATCGATATCCAATAGTCTAATGAGGCAAACTGCTGAAAATTTCCAATGTTGTAAGGCTTTTTGATAGCGGACCATCATATAACTGAAAGCTAACCGTTTTCAAATCGGTGCTTGGACTTAAATGCTGTAGATTAGCGCTGCGCTCAGAAGCGCAGCTTTTTGCTGAACTAGAACTCTATTCTCGACTGTTAGTTTGTTATCAAATTAAAGGCTTTTTAATGACGACGATGGGCTAGCCACTTAAGATAGGGAATAATATTACATCATAAAATTCTCATGTCCAAAGTCATTTTGAGAGATCGAACAAAAACATCTTACGCACTTTGTCCCGAAGGGGCGGCGCCATTCGCTGATATAATTGCAACCAAAGAACAATGGACTTCGATGACGACCAGTAATTATAACAATTAGCGACTTTGGCTCAGAGCATTATTGCGAGCATGGGAGCTCGATTTCTAATCAATTTAGTTGATCTCTAATCCTGTCTATGACGTCATTACATTTAGTTAATATCGTCGCCACAAACGCGAATAAAACTCCCTTATACGGAAAACAATTTTACTGGACAGATGGGTACGGAGACTGAAAACGAATAACAGACAGTTGAATACACCGACTAAGCGAAAATAAGATAAGTACAGAAAATGACAAACGGAAGGAAAACGACGAATACTTACAAGACGAATGTGACGACAGGATTAAGTTGGCGAATGGCTTAACTTGACTAAACTCTGACTTAAAATTCTGAATTTAACTAATCCGAAACTACCAACAAACTAATATTAACAAGTGACCAATATGTATAGGTAATAGCATGACCTGTAGTGTTATTTGGCAATAATACCGCGAGTGATATTTCAAAATTATCCAAAATACAACGAGCCGCGAAGCTGGAGAATTTTGAAATATCACGAGGCGGTATTATTGCCAAATACCACTACAGGTCATGCTATTATTTGTTTATAATGGAAGCCGAGAAATTTTCGCTGTTATACCACTATTACGCTGAAATGGCGATACTGTCAACCAATCAAATCTCCGAAATTTCCCGGCTTATATTATACATATGGTAATATGCAAATTGACAAGGAGAGTATTATGAGAAATAAATGAAAGATATATTATGCATCTTCAAATGGGAACTCGGAAAAAATCCGAGCCCCAGATGGGATTCGAACCCACGACCCTCCGAGATCTAGTAAGAATGCTCTAACCACTGAGCTACTGGACACTCTCTGGCGAGCAAGGGTGAAATGTGGGTATAGAGTGCGACGGTATCACACAGTCGCATAGTCCAATTTTTCAATAACCATATGACTCTTAACTGCATCGCGCAGTCACATTAAAGCATATCGGAGCATTCGTACTAGATCTCGGAGGGTCGTGGGTTCGAATTCCATCTGGGGTTCGGATTCCCAGTAGAAGATGCATAACATATCTTTCATTTATTTCGCATAGTACTCTCTTTGGCGGTTGATTGGTTGCGTCTCCGATATGCTTTAATGTGACTGCGCGATGCAGTTAAGAGTCATATGGTTATGGAAAAATTGGACTATGTGACTGTGTGATACAGTCGTAGTCTATACCCACATTTCACCCTTGCTCGCCACAGAGTCTCCAGTAGCTCAGTGGTTAGAGCATCCGTACTAGATCTCGCAGGGTAGCGGGCTCGAATCCCATCTGGGGCTTGGATTTTTTCCGAGTTCCCAGTTGAAGATGGATAATATATCTTTCATTTAATATGCAAATTAAAAGAAAAACTAATTAGTACGAAAACGACCTACTATGACAAAGAACGCTAATGAACGAGAAACCAAAGACAAGAGCACTAATGAATATGTGAGGTGACAGATAAAGGAATGAACTAAATAGTGTTAAAACGATAAGACAATACACAAAGCTTACTATAATACACGGCATTGCATTTTTGCGCCTATACAGTTTTGATATGACGTCACGGCGGCCATATTGGTGTACCCAAACAAAGAAACCGTGGCCATATTGGCTTACCGAAACAATCTTCGGGGAATTGAACGTAATTTTTATGCAAATATCTCCTTTTGTTTCAGTAAATCAATTTGGCCGCTGGTCACGTGAGTGAAAACCACCCAAAAAAATGCATCCTAAGAATATCCTGCTTGTCCAGCACATTTTGGAGCAACCCGCTGTTATACCGTTTTCTCGGTTCAAAACCGCCGACATTTTACGATGGCGCTTCAGATTGAATGTCGCAAAGTATTCTGAGCAGGCTTTTTCATCGTGGTCAATCTTCCGGGCTGTGATCTCTTCTCGCGATTACTATATCTTACAGAGATTCAGTAATGACCTATGAGTGTTTAAAAAGGCCTCGCAACTAGTAAGCTCTACAGCAAATTTTACAAGCTCGGTTCGCTTCAAATGCCCCTTTACAAAACTACTGCGGGCCAGCGCACTTTCAATTATACAGCCATAAGTATTTGGAATAGCCTAGAGCAAATCAGTTTTCTTCAAAAACGAGGGGAATGGTCCATTGCAAAGCGAGTCCAAGTGCGGAAGTCTTTTCATTGTAATTAGTTTTAGTTTAATTTGAATATGAATAAAAACTGATAATCATAATAAGAAAGACTCGCCGTTTGACAAGAGACTGAAGGGAACTTGGAAATTACCTATAAGCCAGTTTCACAATCATGCACAGAAAGCACGACCTTGCATGGAAGGGAGGTAAAACGTTCTCGAATTGGCCCGCCAGCAAAGGTACGAGTGAGAGAGAGGAGGCAGACAATCTTCACGAATGAATGATCGCGTCCTTCCTGATGAACCCTCTACTGCACTGTTAAGTTGTACGGATCGAAAGGCTTATCCGTGGGATGAATCGAGCGCATCTCTTTAGTCTACAACCTCGTTCCCAGGACTTTTTCTCCGCCGGCGTGGAAAAGCCCTGGGAACAAGGTTGTTTAGTTTATAGTCAAGATCAAATACCGGCATCCCCTCAGGTCCTGCATTACTCGCAACCTGTTAGTCACTTTGTCACTTTTTCATCAGCAAGAATTTAAACTTTGCTTTGACTTCCCTGATGCACGAGTAGCACAAGTCACTAATGACGTTCAGATTCGACTAAGAGAACGAGATTAAGTACAAATATGAGTTTCCAATTTCAAACTGGTCGCGTCTACAGAACAAGTATTGCTCCTTGTTTCTTGTTTACCGGTTCATCAAAGGCTCTAATAGCAAGACGGAATTGGTTAACAGGTGATTGTCTAAAGCACGAGGAATTGATCTGAAAACTCGTTCTCGCACTTAATCTCGTCAGTACTTGTAGCCAAATTCGAAGTTCGAGAGCCGCGGCAATTCGGTCTTCTAAACACCTTTGATGCCCGTATTTTCCGAATTATCCAGTTCCAACGCTTTCAATGCTTTCTAACTCCAAGATTTCTGAGTTCTTTATAATTCTTCCGTCGTTTGATCTCTTCTTGTCTGTCAAAAACTCCTTCAACCCTTGCTTCTCCCATAGTATCTGCCACGTTTCAAAACACTCTGGCCCACCAGTCAAACTAAGCGTCTCTTCAATGCAAGGTGGTATGTTCTGCGCATGGAGGTGTGATCGTGAAACTGCCTTATTGGCTCTCCAAGGTTTATGGGAAACAGTTGGAAGACGCCTCATAATACACTACTGTGATTACACACTAGCCAACACAGCTCGCTCACTATGTTAGATGAATATGTTTCATCGTTTAGCCAGAGATTAATAGTGCTGGTTTTGAGTAGCCAACATGTCTTTCCGGCGTTATGTTCAACGGTCAGCACAATGGCTATTACGACTGACCCATCTAAGTTGCAATCGCGCTGTACACGGGTTAACTGAAAAAGCGCTCAATGGAGCAAACTGAAACGGTTTTATTTTTTCTGAAGCTGCAAACAAACGCAACACGTCACTGATGTTCATACAAGTGTGAACGTAATAGTTAACAAGTTAGACTTGCCTGAACTTGGGCGGTGCATGAATCTCGCTCAGTGTCGCAATGTATTCTGTTTTTGGTCGTGAGTGACTGCAGTACTCCTGGTGCAAAATATTTAAAGAATCATCACCATGTTTGGGAACTTCCACGAGATTTTGATTGTTTTATCAGCTATTACATGTCGCAACACATCATTGAATGAAATATTATCTGACCTGTGCATAGCCAATGAAAAACAATTGCTCGTTGTCGTACTCCAACCCAGGAAGTAGAAACTCCTCGTCCCTGTGTTTTTTCAACCAGTCGTGATATGCCTGTAGTAACAGAAAATGTTCAGTTAAGCAAGAAGTAACCACCGTTAAGCGCACTTACATAATTTCCGTTATTTCAGTTAGCAATGATTCGAAGGGATAGTTTTTTTCTCTTGCTAATTATTTTCTGGCTTGTCCACTAAATTGCTCACATCTCGCTTCCTCGGGCAAAAAAACTTTCCAGGTTACCAAGAGGTCGACGACAAATGTTTCGTCAAGTTAATTTAGGAACCCTAAAGTCCCGGAAATTTTGTTATAATATTAATTGAACTTGATTTTGATCTTTTGTGAGAACAAGTTGCGATTTCTCTTGAACAGTTAGTTCACAAGGCCAAGGCACGTTTCGTTCGCTCACCGCAAAAGAAGAAGCTAAACAGTTCCGACTATCAGACAGTATCTGTTGACGCGTCTCAGAAATAAGTGAACTATATTTGAACTGAAATATTTATTCAGAAGGATCTTTCCAATCAAATTTCGGCTAGATTGCAGAATACCCGGCCCATTATTAGCATATCAATAGGGTGTATTGTTATCTGTGTCTCGTTCTTAAAAAGAAGAAGGCAATATGCAAATAATGGGCCGGGTATTCTGCAATCGCTCCCAAATTTCTACTGCGTCAATTAAAGTCAATTACCAGTAGCCACTTTTCGACCCCTTGCAGATCGAATAATTGTCTATTGTCAGCTGAATTTCCTATTTGCAATCAAAATTAAACATTAGCTGAATAATTACATGATTTGTGGTGGTCATTCACCTCGAACGGCGCGCTTCACCGAACGCGAAACACTTGAGGTGATTCCCCCTTATTGCATTATGCATCCTTACTGTGCGCAATAGCGACCTTTAGATTGAAGTGCGAGTTTTCCGTACTGAGCAGGCGCATGAGGTTCCTAGGTCAAATTTTCCATGTGCGCGTGCTCAGAACGGAAAACCCGTACTCCTAGTCGTACTTGTACTCCAATCTAAAGCCTCCGACACACTTGGCGATTTTATGCGCCGATCGCTGCGATCGGCGTATAAAATCGCCTTTATCTAGCATGTCAGATATCGGTGGTTAAATTCGCCAAAATTCGCCTAGTGTGCCCGCTCCTGCGATTTTATACGCCGATCGCAGCGAATTGCTGAATAAATTATTCTTTTCTCCTTACGCTAATTATCCTCACTAGCCTCGTTAGCAAGTAAAGATTGAAAAGAATTTTTGCTTTAAAATGAGGCTAGTGAGGAGAATTAGCAAACGGAGAAAAGAATAATTTATCAGGCGCCATTTATGAATTCGGTCTATATTTTGTGCAATTAGCGCGCCCACAAGCGCGCGCAGAGGAAGCTTGGAGGGACTTTTCATTAACCCCAGATTGACATGGAAAAGAATGGTTAATTTTGTCCTAAATGAGCTTGCTGACCTATCGTTTTTTGCACACACACCCACAAAAACAAAATTTATGTCAGAAAAAAGTTATAGGGAGAAAAGCATTCGTACCCATCAGTAGTGGACACAAACCAGTGTCCTGGAAATCACGCTCCGGAGGAATATTTGTAGTCAGTGCTTTACAGGGCGTATGCCTGTGCCGTGAAATAAACCTTAAGTTGTTCCGTTTGATCGATACAATAGACCCATATTTACGAATTATGTCAAACTTGGCTTTCTGTTCCTGCGAAACAAAGTGTGAACCGATGGAATAAACATGTCCCAAACAGCAGAAATTTTGAGTAACTTGAGCTAGTTATATCAGTTATATCTAAACAAGCTTGGTGATCTATTTCTTTTTATTGCACATTTCGAGTCATTATGCTGTAGGTAACAATCAGGGAAAGTTCAAAGAAAATCTTATGTCCGCTTTTATTACTAGGGAATCACCTTAACGTTTCGCAAGTGTCGTAGGAAACTTTTTAATAGCATTGCACAGTGCAAATTATCCATCCACCATCCATCCATCCATCCGTCCGTCCGTTCACCCACCCATCTATCGACCCACCCACCCATCCATCCACCCACCCGTCCGTCCGTCCATCCATCCATTCATCCATCCATCCGTCCGTCCGTCCGTCCGTCCGTCCGTCCATCTATTCGACTAGGTTCGGCGACAAACGTCCTGCATATTGCTGGGCCCGCGTCATCATTTCATTCAATTACCGGGGTTAAAATTCATCATCTTCCTTACCACAATTGCGAGAATGCCATGATTTCGACATTTTAGTACATGTTTCAGTCTTGGCAGTGTGCGGGACGTTTGTCATCAGAACCTACTGAATGGCCTATCTCCGACGAGTCTCAGCTCAGTGGTGGAGCATCCGAACTCGTAATCGGAAGTTTGATAGGTGTCTGACCCCATTTAGGAGCAATGGGATTTTTCTGTGTATGCTCACGTCTTTACTGATAAATTCATCATTTCATTCAATCACCATCTTCCTTACTACAATGTTATATATTGGTTTGCGAAGTGAACACGTCCGTCAGGACATTGTGTTTTTGAGTTTGGTGAGTGGAGCTACTTACATAATACGAAAGTTTAGTTCCTCCATTATCTGCAATGTTTTCTCCGAGGGTTACTTTGCCGCTAATCTGAAGCAAAAGAAAAAACGCATGCGGGGACCGGCATCGAGGATCATCAGAAATCAATAATTGGTTAATAGCTGACACAAGCCAAAGATTTATTCTTCGCCAGCCGATGTCCAAGAATCAACGCAACTACAAAAATTGCCAAAATTCGCACACGTTGCGTTATCAGTTCTTACCGGATATTTTCCTTGCACTCTGTACTTGGAGTATTGTTCTTCAATACACTCCGATCTCTTGTTGAATTCTAGGAGTGACGACTTGCTCCACCATTCCTTGACAATATCTCCGTTTTTGTCAAATTTTCGTCCTGAAGCGACAAGTTCTTTTAAAAACATCGTAGCACCCTAAACCTTAGGGGGTGGGGGTAGGGGAGGAAAGCAGCTGTAGCAAAATAATTTCATAAGTTATTGAATTCGAACCACTTATGAAAAGCAAAGTGTTTTATCCGTCCTAACTTTTTGTTTTTGGTTGAGCACCGGGGTTTATTCACTAGCATTCTTTTCAAGTTCAATCCTGGTTGTTCAGTGTTGAGGGACACAGTCACACAACTTTGAGAAGAAGAAATTAATTGGTTTCTTCAGTTGACTAACTCAAGCCAAAACCAAAGAAATCGCAACATCATTTTTAACTCTCAATACTGGAAGCACTAACCAGTGTTATCAAATCCGTGAGTCATTTCATGTCCTATAATGGATCCAAGAGCACCGTAACTTAATGACCTATAACAGGAAAGTGAAAGCATTAAGATACATCTCAACTTGCGTGCGGCACAGCAAAAAGATATGGAACGATATTTAAGTGTGACTCAGCGCGGGAAGGATAACAGTAATATATCCTGTGCTAGCTACCTGACCAAATATAGCGTATTCCTTGCACTGGTTGTTGATTTTTGTTTGAAAAAATAAAACAACAACATCAGGGTGTAGGTCTTAGGGTGCAAGTCCTAGAACAGCTAAGTGGAGAGAACCAAAGATCAGGCCTATAATTTCCAAAACATTCCCTAGACTTTGCCTAAAGGACCAAGGCCACTGATAACAAAAATGCCGCCAGAATCGAAGAAGTGGTTTCGTTGAAACACACACTCAACATCATTTGCTGGCAATTCCAGACCTCCAAACACTTGTCAAGGGACCTTTTCAGAAGAGGAAGAAAGACTTGAATATTTGTCATTACTTAACAGTTGCGAGAGTGGTGTTAACATTTTCTACGCTTACCGCGGTACCTGCGCCGAGTAAAAAAATGGAGACTGCAGAATACCAGCTGGGATTACTGACAACAAACGAAATAAAATCAGTAAATAAATTTTGATGATAAATTGGGTTTTGCCAGACATTTTCAGACATGTCCAGGATTACTTGATATGGGTACACGCTCTTTATGATCAATGTCACGAAGTTTCCCCTAACCGTTCTCCCGAACTAAATCGCATCGCTTATGTTAAAAAATGCAGGCGGTAAACATCACAAAGTGCCCCCTTGATGTAATCGAGTTAGGAACTAATCACGTGACCTTAGTTTTGATTGACAGGTGAGAGTCGAGAGAGCGAGAAAGGAATGTAATCGGAGAGGAAGGTGAGCGCGAAAAGAAAGAGAACGGTCAGAACGGAATTGTATCAACGGTGTAATTTTCAAGTCGCTTGTAATCCGTCAATGTCGAAACAATTTCAAATATTAAAGAGTTTGGATCGATACAACACCCCTTAACCCTACTCCTCAAGTATACATGAAAGGTTACCATAACCCTAACCTAAAACTAACCGCAACTCTAATCCTAATCCTATTTTTATAAATTGGTTAGGTGACAGTTAGACTTAACGAGAAACTTCATGACATTTATGAAAAAGAGCCGGCTTGCATCTCATTATTGTGCAATCCTGAACATACGTGGATCATTTTTCAGGACGTGTTTCATTTTATTTGCTCTAAATTTATTTTTGCTGACCAAATTATGAGAGCCGTGGCCTTGAGATCGCGTCAGCACAATTCTCTGAAAGTAAACCTACTATCTAGGACTTCTAGAGGACAATCATTTTTTACTAGTTTTGACTAAATATTTCGAGAGGCCTTGGACAGGCCATCCAATTAAAGGCCGGTATGTTCCATGTATGTATCCCATGATTTAGCGTGTAAGTGAAATTTACTCACCGATCTCGTTTTCATAGAATTGATACATGGCGTTTATTGTCTGAGGAAACATAGGCCACCTGAAAAAAGACGAACCATCTTGATTTGAAGAATGGAGAGATTGTTTGACATCTGTTCCACACGGTATTCAAATTAAACGAACCTATATCGGTTCAATCATTTAAACTCACTTTTCTTTGTCGACTAACTTTCTCAGTTTGGAAAAAAGTCGATGCCTGACCCATTTGTCAACTTCAACGTTATTCTGGAAAAACGTTTTCGGCGTAATACTAAGCTGTAAGAGAGACAAGAAACTGGTTTTTAAACTAGAGTAAGGCGCTGTAAAACTCGTCTAAGACTAAGTTTTTTCCCCGAATCTTTGTGTCTGACCTTTTTAAACCGTGATACAAGCTCCTTTGGCCGAACCACGTATTTTGCATAGCCAATTTTGCTCCCTAGAGCGTCCGCCTGTGAAGAAACAAAGTGGACATACGTGGGTGAAAAGAATCTAATTGGCAGGAACAGGAGAAATAAATTGAAATACAAGCATATTTGTGATCGTATGTCAGTTTGTACCAACCAGACTGTAGCCAAGGAGGCACTTATTTCAAAAGTGTCACTGTAATAGCGAATAGATGCACACATTTGGAACTGAGAAAATATTATAGTAAAAGTAACAACAATTTTCCATATCGTGCCCACTCCCCACAATGATAATGAACTTGCTAACCCTCGCCCAGGCTTCAGTAAGCCAGCAATAACTTGCCTTTTCAAACACGTATTTTGTTGTTTTATCGTCAATCCATTCATGCTGTTTCACTCTGCGCTTGAATGTCTTTTTGATCTCATCAATCATCGTCTGAGTCTAAGAAGTATCATAACATTTAAAATAACAAGAAAAGAGACAAACAGTATTAAGATACATATTGATTGGCCGGACTCGAGTCCTCATCCAGTGTTTTAGATGCTAAAATCATTGACAGGAAGGGAAAGAAGCCAAAGTCGTGTAATCAGTCAGTCATACGTTATAGTCCTGGGCCGAAATGTTCGAAGCAGGGTCAGCGGTAACCCTGGGTTAAGTCCTAGTAAAACCTATAGGTTGTCATGGCAGTTATCCCGGGTTAGCACTAACCCTGCTTCGAACAACCGGGCCCTGGCCACCAGCACAGGAGTAGATGAGGTTATTTTTAGTTTGTGAAATTCCCGTGAAAAGTGGTTGCCATGGTTGCAGGCGCTCTCTTAAATTAAGTTGCGTGAAAAGATGAGATGCCAATCGCTGTCATTCTAAGCAATCTGATAGGATGAATTGGATGAACGTGCCTGTCTGTGTTAATGCCGTTCCAAAAATAGCTGTCTACTCTTGTGTTGGCCTATGAACGTAGTGGTGGAGTTGGACTCCCCTACTTATGGGCTCCTGAATCATTCAAACATTTCTCCAGAAACCAGCAGCAGCACGGTGTTCTTAAACTGTTTTAAACCATTTAATTTCGTCCCGTTGGTATGTTTTCTTCTTCATTAATTAAAATAGAACGGCAACCAAAATTAAACCAAACACTGTTTCATTTCCTGATTTTTGGTCCTGATTTGCTTCCATGCCCCTGTTATTTCCACCTCTTGATAACCCGAAGCTTTTCTAATTTCCCTTGAAGATTTGCGTTATCAAGAGTTAACTGTTCTGAGCGCAGGCGTCTCTTATCCTACGGGCAACAAACAAGCTGCGATCACAAGTGATATGAGATGGATGTGTTTACGGGCTTATGAACCCATGCAATTTATCATCCTGACTGATTTCATTAGTCATTTTGTTGCCAAACAATCTGCACTTATTACTTTAAAAAAAGTGAGAACGTGTCTTCTGTGGCAACATTTTTCATATCACGAAAATCACAAGACAGTCTAGACCCGTTACATTTGACACCTTTTGAATTGCCGATTGGTCGAAGAACTTTTTCACGTAAAGCGATCCAATAGGAACACCCATATTGTCATTAGTGATTCCTGTACATGTGCGCCATCTTGGATCAGTGTCTTTCACTCCAGTGATTCGCTCGTTAAAATGAGCTCGGGCCTCACGGAATGGGCTGGACAGTAAACTAATTTTATCACGGATCATCTGCCATACCACGTAATTAGAAAGCAACCTAGACATGGGAACATAAACAGCACGGTGAGAATTAAAAGAAAAAAAAAATTGAGCTAACGTTTTCAGTACGAAAATTATTTGCCATCGGGTCCCCATACAAACACTGTAAATTATTTACACATTGCCTTCCTTTCAAGATGGCAGAGTGAAGTATGAAGCCTGGTTCACACTAGCGACATCACGACATAACGGGAAGGTCACGCAATGAGAAAAAGCACCTTGCGTCGATGTTTTATGTCTCTAGTGTGAACAACACACTATAAGGACATACTAGGAACATAATATCATTAGCATAATGACATAAGGAAAAAAACTGATCATTTCTTTATGCCGTTGTCTCAATGACATTATGTCATTACGTATGTCATAAGTGTGAACCAGGGTTCACCGCTCAACTCATCAACGGTCGCTTGTAACGCAATCCCGTTATTCTAACAAAGGTCACGTTCCCAAGCCATAAATGACTTCAATTAAAAAAAAAAAATCTATCATTACAGAATTTTCGAGGGTAAGCTGCGGCTGATTCGACTTTGCCTCAGTGGAGCCATTTGAAATATTTTTCATATCCGGAAGCAAAAGAGGATGAGGGAAGTCATCCTCTCTTGCCGGTGAGCGAGTTGAAAGAAAACTTATCCATGGGCATAAAGTCTCTGGACACCGAATAACATGAAAACTGCTTTTTGGGAGTCTTCTTGTGTCCGTACACGATTCTCTTTCGGGATTTGAACGCGCGAAGTCTGTCAATAACATATGCAAACTCGCGCGAACAATTAGCACGGCAACCAATCAGAAGTACTACCAGGTTTTCTGTTAGAGACATCACCGGACTGCAGTAACACCTGGTGCTTTCAGACGCCTCCCTCGCCCAGTGACTAAGAGAGCGGAGGAGGCAGTCGCAGTAACCATATACCGTAAAATTTCACTTTAAAGCCCCCCCCCCGGTTATAAGTCCACCTATCTGCTAACAAAAATATCATTCCTAATATAAGTCGCCCCCCACCCCAATATATAGGCCCATCTAATGTATAAGTGGCACGCGTTCCTTTTGCGTTTCTTTACAAACATCACAGATTTTAATCGAAAGGTATAGGCATAAACAAGTGGCTGTGGAGTTTAGAACAGTAATTACAATGATACTATAGAATGCAACAAACGTTCATGCATATATAGCACAACTATGAGTTCTGTCCGATTCTTCATTTGCAACACCACTGTTCAACGACAAGGTTAAAGGGAACCTCCAACAAAACAAGCATTTAAGTTTAAAACATTGAACATAATGTTTACAATCAAAATTGTTCCATCTTTTTCCAATGGAAGCGTTTGGTATCCGAAATAGACAAATTTCAAAAACGCTTGTTTTGGTTTTCAAATTTCCCGGGAGCTGCCATTTTGAATAATTGTGACGTGTAATGGTTGCTATATTGTGCTCACACAAAGAGCTTTTGTTTTGAAAAAATAGGCCAACCATTACACGTCACAATTATTCAAAATGGCGGCGCCCGGGTAGTAAGCGTTTTTGAAATTTGTTTATTTCAGATACAAACGCTTCCATTAGAAAAAGTTCGAACAATTTTGATGGTGAGCATTATGTTCAGTATTTTAAAGTTATATTATTGTTATAGTGGAGGTTCCCTTTAAGGCTTGTACGTTTTTTGACTATGGTTTTGTTCCGTTCCAGTTGTTCCAGTAGCATTGGCGTTTTACGGATGTTTTTTGAAATAAATTATCCGTTTATTGTGACGCACAATAAATCTATTGTAAATGTAATCAGAAAGCTTTGATGAGGTTGAAAATTCAGAAGGCTTCTAATTTGAAGCTTCTGAGAGGGAGGGCGAATTTGCAATCTGTTCGTGGATATAAGCTTACTGAATGAAGTAGTACAAACAAATATCAGCAGACTATGATCGAATAGTATCCCTTGATGCATTTCGTTTTATCTTACAATATCACTGCATCATATACCTCACGTCAACAATATTTCGTAGTTCCTGCCAAGTGTCCGGCGTGGAGTGTTTCGAAACTTTGTCTGGGTTCTGCAGCCTCTTCTTTTGAGAGTAACGACTTTGCTCATATTCAGTGTATTTCGAAGGAGAATTTCGGCATCATAGTAAAGGTTTTACATGTGTTTTGTCTGTTACACTATGTAAATCTCACACCTTCTCACTGGCACCTATTGTAAATATCTCGCACCTTCTCACTAGCACCTATCGCACAGCACGCACAACCACCTAATTAGCGTAAAGCACTAGCACCGCACATTTATATAAATTAGGCAGTTATTCAAATAAAGTTCAGTTCTTCATAACGCAAACGGAGTAAATAACATGTCAGTCTGTCGAGAAATTCATGTCAACCGTTGGGGAAAAAAAATGCAACGGCGAACAAGAGCTCTCAACCCTGTGCCTGTTGAAAATTCACCTGCAGACGAATTATTTGCTGGAGCAAGAAGCCCTGTGCTGTTGCGAATCTGTTCTGTAAATAAATTTTCAGTGTTCTGTGAAATGTTAGGTATGTTACGTGCTTGTTAATCAAGGCAAACAATCTTCAACGTTGCTTCTGGCTTGTTTTTATCTAACTGCTTTTAATATATATTTCGCACCCTCGAAAATTCTCATCTTGAATTTCAAAGGTAATAGCCGGTTCACAGGGGACAGACTGTAAATAAATGTTGCTTCTAAAAATATCTAAAATCCGTAACTGTTCATCAGTTACAGCCGACGTTGCAGCTATCAACCCAGTAGATTGCTTTGTTTTGCTTAATTCCAAGAGCCTCACACACTTGACTGAAGAGAAAGAACGCAAACAAAGGAGAAGTAGTCCTGGAAATTGATGCAGACCCGCCAAGGAGACAGTGGAAGATTGAACGAGTTGTGGATACCTACCCAGGGAAGGATGGTTTTGTCCGAGTCGTGGATTATCAAGACCAGTGACGGAACATATACAAGACCCATTGCACGGATTTCCCCGCTAGAATTTAAAGTTGAATTTAAAGTTTGAAGTTAAAGAGACGTTGACACCGACATGCCTCGCGGGAAATCCGGGAGTAACGATAACCAATCGCCGTTAAAAGCGCCCAAGTGCTTGCCACACACATTTTTAGACTTTTTTTTTTACGCCTGGCATTGGTATAAGACGGACCATACGAAATTTCAGTCAACTTTGATTGCTGAAAAAGTCATAAAAATGTGCGTTCTTCTCGGTACTTCTTCACCAATAAATGATAATTAGGTTTTCGTTTTTTCACATGGCGTCACGGCAGCCATATTGGTGTACCTGAACAGTCTTCGGGGAATTGAACTTCATTTTTGTACAAATATTTTCTTTTGTTTCAGTAAATCAATATGGCCGCTGGTCAAGTGAGTGAAAACGATCTATAGAATACATCAACATATTGTCCAAAGAGACCTTGCTGTGGGTCACTGAACAGTTTGTGATGCGAAAGCCACGTTTATCAATCAAACTAAAGAATATTATAAGTAGGAAGTGCTCTTAAACATCAAGTAAATAGTAATTTTGATTTTTTATCATATTTTTTCTTGATAAAATTATACTGAAAATAACACAGTAAATCGATGAAATCGTGTCAAAGAATTAAATGACGCACTTCTCTAGTTAATGCATTTAAAATAAGAAGTAAGCCGTGGATAGAACAGTGTTATTTCACGTTGCGATCCACCATGGGTTGATATCAGAAACTGCTTAGAAAAATGCATTATGGGATACTATTCGATCGTTGTCCGAAATAGTGGAGAGCGTTAGCAACGAGGACGGCAACAGCAACCGGAACGTCACAAAACAACAGGTTTGATTAGCAAACACAATCGTGCTGCACGCCCTGCATATTTTGGTACATTTCTTTGCCGTCCTCTCCAAAACAACGTCGTCAAATGACCAAAATCAGCGCCTTTGGGAAAACGTCAGCACACGACGTTGGATTTTTGTATCTTTCTTCAAACTTAAACGCCGTTTATATCAGTTTTATTGTTGGATAACAGACACACATTTTGCATTTTGAATCAGTTTAAATAATAGCGAAACGATTACAATAATGCGAATTACTATTTTGAACCGACGCTCTCGTTGCCGTTGCCGTCCCCGTTGCTAAAGGTCCCTAATAGATAGAGCACGGTTTCTGCGTAGCAGAAAGGATGAGGTAAGAGAGAGCATATTACTCATACATGGCCCTCTGTCAATTATAGTTATGTTTCCAATCTAGTTTTAGTAAGAGATCATGAGACTACTAGTTAATTAAAGAACGGATTATGATTGGCCCGTTGTGTGAAATATGAACTACGAGGTCATGGGGCTTAGGTTAAAAATAGCTAGTTTTAAAAATTCCTATATATCACTCGCCACTTCTTGGCTCATGATATTAAGGGCAATTTTAAAATATAACTGGGGATATTTATTCCAAACGCCATTTGAAACCATGCTATTTCCGATACTCCCTGTGAAGCTAGTAATGTGTAAGTTTCACGAAAGTTATCTTTAGGTTCCAGAGACGGCCTCCTCGGTTGACACTGTAGAGGCCATGTCAACACAGGCCTGAAATTGAGATAAATTGGCAAATGAATACACCTACTTACTCTTTCGAGGTGTTTTTTACAAGCATCGTCATTTTGCGTAGGTATGATGGTGACGTGGCTAACACAACATCTGTTTTACTCACGTTCGCCCCTTTAAATATGGCGTGCATATGATCCAACCACGGGAACTGCAAAGTTAACAGCAATGTGACATTGATGAGTCGGCTTTCCTTTAGTTCTAGTTCTCTAAAATAAAATGAGAGGACGGTTTATTTCTGTCTTTTCAACTGACCCTGTTTCACCAAAAATCCCAGTTTAGAAGCAGAAGGGTAAATACTATGTTTTTTTTTTCATCATCAGCCACGTAAAGTGCAATGAAATGGCTGTCCATACATTTTCGGTCAAAGTCGGTACTAGTACAATAAAAACCCGCATACAAGAACACCCATTTTCGGGGTTCAGGCTGATTAGGTTCTTATATATCGGGTATTTTAGGTGAAATCAGCCTGAAAGTGTTCTTAAGTGTTCTTAACTTTTTACTTCTAAACAAAGACGATAGAACTGCATACATATTGCGTGTTTTTGTGTTTTCTCCTTATTATTGCCCTGTCTGTTGAAAATAAAGGATGTGACTGACACTTTGACAAATGGTGACATTCATTTTATTGCATGTTTTTCATGTAATTATAAGACTTTTAATTCCAAATACAGTTGTTGTACATTTGCTATACACAGCAAGTGAAATTACTAGCATTTATACAGAGATCTTAGTGCGATACCACAGTAAAGCTACACGAGACATTGCTTGTTCTATTAAACTGAAAAGGGAAGAGTTTTTATATATAAGAACAATTTTCAATTTTCAGGCTGAATGTGTTCTTATATATATGCTCCTTTTTTACCAAATTTCAGCCTGGGTGTTCTTAATCCACATGTTCTTGTATGCTGGTTTTTACTGTACTAATAGCAAAACAAGACGATTTCTGTGCATGATATTTCTGAACACGATGCTGCTATAACCAAATTGGTATCTTTGAAAACAAATGAACTAAGAACTGATGAAATAATTAACAACAAATAAAATAATAAAAGAAAATAAAAATAATATGATATAATATACAAAATTAACAAATTAAAAATAAATTATAATTTAATAATACAAAAAAAAATAGATACCAATGGACTTGAGGGGCGATTTCAATGACTTTAACGGACTAATTTCCACATCTGAAAATTCAACTTCAAACATAATTTCGAGGCTGTGGGGAATAAAGTAAGGATTTGCATGAGTTTCTTCCCCCGAGCCTCGAGATGATGTCTTCTTTTTCCCACAAAGTGATGATAAATGAATTTGTTATGAAGAACATAAATACCAATTTGTTGGGGATTGCCTCCAATAAAACTCAAAACGGCCAACACATTCACAGTAATCACAATGATTTAATTTTTCCGCACAGATTTTCCTCGTGCGTACAAATTCTCCGTCTTGTGTTCTCTCCCGTCGCTATCTCATTCAAGCTTTTTGACTTGACTTGTTTTCTTGCCGTAGCGTTAAATAACTTCAGAACGGCAAAAAAATGAAAAGCACAAACATATACCACCGCAAACGATTCTAGTGATGCACATTAGTTACCGAAAAATATCTGCGTCATTCCAGCGGAAATTTTACGTTTGATTGACATAAACTGTTATTAATATGTCTTGTTAACACAAAATAAAATACACGGTCTACTACAAAACTACTAAAAATTCATTATAAAAAACTAAATTAAAAAAATTCCGCATTCCTTCTAATTAACACTAAAGTCATCTAAAAAATCTGCATTCTTGTGAAAAGGGGTTCTACAAAACTCGAACACGTGTGAACTGATCTTAAAATATCAAACGATTTGCGTGTTCTAAGCCAAGGGATGGCATTGGCATAAGACTTGCCTTTCTTACGGGAAAGTTTGTCCGTTAGGAAAAGTTTGCATTCTTTCCCCATTCCATCGTTCGTTCGAAAAACCAGGGGGGGGGGGGG
>BLFK01000448.1:828388-851355 GCA_014634185.1 Astreopora myriophthalma | reverse complement strand
GGGGAAGAGGGGTAAACGATCCCATTTCCACGTCAATAACTCTTCGTTGGTACTTCCTTTTCTTCTCTTTCTCATGCTCCTCGACGAGCGATTCTGTAGATTTGTTCTGGTTACACGTTGAGTTCACATGCGTAACACGTAGATCGCAGAATGCTGTAACTCCACGCGACCAGAAACTTCCTGCCTTTATGTCAAGCCTAACCTCAGGGAGCTGTTCCGTCTGGCCAAAGAGAACTGGAAGGAAATTATCGTTGATGGCTTAATCAATCGGTTCCACATAATCTTCAAAAAAGTCAGTTGTTCGTATAAAATAAGTAAATTTCGATTTAAAGCCCTTTGTGAAGGCAATGCAGGCGGCATGAGGTTGACTCTTTGCGATTTCGGCCAGCAACTCGATGTTTTCCCTCCATCCCTGGACTTTTCCACTACAATATTGGCCTTTGTATTCCTGGGATCCAATGACTGCTCCAAGGCGTCATTGACCTTCCGTTGTTATTCTGGCTTCCTCTCCAAACACCAAACCGGCCTCGTCAACAAGATCTCGTGTCTTTACTATCAGCCAACTCTTGGGGCCATTGACGAGGTAGCCAAATTTCTTTCTTTCTTGACTTAAAAGCTTGTACCAGTTGTATAACAGTTCAATTGGGCCGCCTCCCGCCAAGTCATCGGCCAGTCAAACTTGCTTAATTTCAGGTATACTCGCTCTTAGGCTCTAAATCATGATGAATGGGTTGATCGTGTACCATGGCATGGCCAGTGGGTTACCCTGTGTTGTCCCTTCTTGGGATAAGAGCTCTTCTCCTCTACAAATAAACAGTCTAGAGGGACTTCTGTAGGTGTTGATAATATACATGGACAATTCCGGGCACGTTATGCGGATGTTATTGCATTTTACGTTTGATTGACAACCCAAAAGGACAAACTGCGTCAAGAGGCCAAGAGGGCGGAAAGACCAATTTTAAAAACGTTTTACAGGCGTTCCCTCCCCTGACTCTTCCCAAGCCCCTCCGTTTTTCGTCGCTTTATTCTCGCTTGGATTATTAGATAGTTACTGAGCTCAGGAGCAGTACAATCTCTTTTCTTATATAGGAACGTCTAATTTTGGAACGTTCTTATTTTTCTTTTTTTCTTTTTTTTTTTACGATATGAACCTGAACAGATCCTTAAGATGTTTATGTGAATATTTGTCACATTGCAGTATGCTAGTTTTAGAAAGTTTAGTATTATCCCTGATAATTTCCCTGCCACCAAAAAAGGCCGCACCCATTTTCTTGAGTCTCTTGAGACTACTTTGCATTATTTTCTCTCGGCATTCGGTGATAAAAAGGTGTTGATAATGGTTAGTAATTATACCATTATAGCAAAACGCCTAATCTGGAAGTTATGTCACAAGAAAAGACATCTTACACATTTCTTTTATAATTTTTACAATAACGCGTATTTTAATGCAAAATTTGAGCCATATTCATAAGGTTCTTGCCTCACCTGTGGAACAAGTTTGATCAGGTTATGAAGCTTCATTCGTCTGTAAATACCTTCTGCTTTGTCTTCAGCTGATGTAGTGAACTGAGAAAGGAAAGTGGCCATATTTCAGTCGTTACTTTTAATGAAAGAATACTCAAAGATGTGGTATCTTTCTGGTAGGAATATATGTTATGAGACCGTCGCGCAAAGCCGGAGCCCACGTCACGCCTCCCGCTATGCAGGTAGTTTTATTGCTTCAACTCTATTCCTGAGGGTAACAGTTGATTACACAAAGAAGATCCTACAGGGGCTAAGACTAATAACCAGATACGTTTCTGAGCGAAACCCCGTGACACAAGTATATAGCAGCAAGAGAAATTAAAGGGGGAAGGGAGGGCATCCCCATACCTGCCCTTTTCCATAGGTAATATGTCTCAAGTTGCTTTTAGATCAACTCACGCGCTGTACAGATCCCAAGGGGATTAGCCAACAACCAATCATATAGCGGCAATCTGGTCTCTGAGCGTGGGCTATCCACACGGAACACATTCCCGCCATACGATTGGCTGTTGCCTAATCTCCTTGGGATCTGTACAGCGTGGGAGTCGATCCAAAAATAACTTGAGACATTTTACCTATGGAAAAGGGCATGTATAAGGGATGCCTTCTCTCCCCCCTTTCTTTTCTCTTGATGGCAGTTTGACCTTCCCGGTAGAGAAGGGCCGCTCAGAAATTGATATGGTTTAAAAAAGAGAATTTGAAAATGGAATCAAAGTTTACCTTAGCAAGCTGTTTTTCAAAGTCCATAATCTCACGCATTTTTGCAGTCGTGTTACATTTGGTTCCAAGAAATTTTGCAACTGTGGCCATGTATTCCACATATATATCCACCATCTGAACCAAGAAAAAAAAAAGAAAGAAAAAAAAGAGCGTTATAATGTATGTTTGAATATCTTCTTTGAAAAGGACAATGAATTTTTCGCCCATCCTATTTTTAAATAACTCCTGGAAAGTTGTTACACACATGTGTGTACCACGGATCCCTATTGCAGTGGCATCTAATACATTACTTTCGGGTTCTTAGTTGTTTGATCGTTTTCCTTTCCATTGTTATTAACAATGACTTCCTGTTCCACCCAGTGATCACAATACAGGGGCGAACCCAGGAATTTTTGATAGGGGTGTCCAAATTTTGACACAGAAACTGACAAACACGTGTTTCATGCGGAGGCGAGTGACTATCAGAGTTTACCGCCAAAAACACTTCAATCTGCAAGATGCCTGGAATTTAGATTAGTGGCAAAATACAATGGCTTTCCATCAAAAAACAAGTCAACCAGTTGAGAAATAATAGGCGATCCTCTCGATGCGAGAATTTCAACGTCAAACAAGTAGTAAAAAAAAAAAAAAAAAAACGGTTAGGGAAGGGGAAGTCCAGACCACCTCGACTCTCCCCATGAATACGCCATTGCAATAGCGACTTCCTGTTCCATTTGGGTGCTGTCTTTGTTCAATAACAATGAAAAGGTGCATTAACTCGCATAATGCCTCGCTCCTCGGCCATCTTAAATATGCCTCAGAGCTCAGGCATTATCCTATACATATTGATTTACTGAAACAAAAGGACATATTTGCATAAAAATGACCCAACGTTTTCAAGTTTAAACCCATCTCCATCTTGGTTATCTGCTGCTGGAAACATCTATAAACAATTTCTTTGGATTACGATTGCCTTTTAAAGGATTTTTGGCTATTGTCTTGCCGCTGCGCACGCCCTAGTAGACGGAAAAGTGACGCTTGGATTTTCACTGCTCCTGTAACACTATATTGGTTTCTCACCTCGGGATGCTTGAAGTAAATCTCTCTTTGTAGACTTAAGCCAGACTGATCCACCTACAATGAATAACTAAGTAAATCCGTAATGTTGAGATACTATATGCGAGATCACGTAAAGCACTGGTTTCTCGGCCTGCCTTGGCCATTTTAGCGTCCAGGCCCCAGTTCAGTTGTTCGAAGGGTGGATAGCCCTATCAACTGGATGAATCATTATCCACTGGATAACTCAATTGGTTTTGCTAGCGCTTATCCGCTGGATAGCGGTATCACTTTTTGAACAATCGAGGCGATGCCAGTTGTTGAAAGACCGAATAATGTTATGGCAGTGGACAATTCTGCATATGCTTCAGGTTGAACATTTGCTAAGATTTTCGTAAATCCCCATGCATACTCAGCCATGACATGCCAGTGCAGCCACTGCAGCCAGTGCATGTTCATGGACTCGGCAGAAACCTTTCCACACACATTGAAACTGCCGGCCGGATAGTAACTTATCCACTGGATAAAGTTATACGGCTTTTGGACAACTGAGACCAGTATTGTTGTCAAATAACCTGTGTGTGAGGGTCGTGTACAGACCAACAACATTTTGAGCCACGGGTTTTGTTTTACGTTCCGCGTTGATTGAAATATTTGCATTTATAGCCACGACTGAAGGAAGGAAAGCCTTTACCTAATATGGCGTAATTTGGAGTTGGAAGGCAAAAGTTGTTATCTTTGAATACTGAAACGAGTGGAATGGAATCCAGACCACAATGCCTGTTTGAAGCCCTCCCAGTAGAGTTAAAACTGGTTAACACTCAGGTCAGTAAATGGAGTATTGTAAAGAGTTTGGTAACGTCACCAGTCGCTCTTACGGAGCTTACGAAACGACGACCACAACGGCTACTTGAAAGTCATTCAAAAATACCAGTTCGCGTTAGTGTATCACTACGCAGTTATTTCATGTTGTTCCGCATTTAAAAGGTGAAGTAATTGTCGACTGGTATGGGCGGATTAGAAGCATATAGAGAGAACTGAAAATTCATCTATAACTATAAAACGGATGTACAGAGCGTGCCGAGCCATTGTTTTTGCCCAATAAACCTATGGTTTTGTAGCGTTGCCGTTGCCGTTGCCGTTGGCGTTGTCGTTTCGTAAGCTCCCTGCTTATATATTGAATGCTCTCCGTTCGGTCCCTGAGGCTCCAAGGTGGTCTGTCAAAGCAATGAAGTCAGTTTGGATACGCTGTACCTCGATGTACGTAAACTAATTTATTTTTCCTAACTTTTCATCTTTGTGGTCCAACTAAAGTACTTGCTTTTCTCGAAAAAAAAAAAAAAACCCAAACCCTTTTAAACAAAACTAAACAAAATAAAATCTACCGGATAGTAACGGGAAAAAGAACTCCGTCTGAGCATGCATGTTTTGTACAGTTGAGGTGATTCCCTCCCGGCAAACAACAAAATGTGTACCTTTATAAGGTGTTTGGTGGAATTCAGATGGTCATTAGTCACTTCAATCGAGAAAAATGGGGGTGCTGGATAATATGTACTTTGTAAGTGTTCCAGTACTTTGTAAATGTCCCAGGAGGACTTGTTCCAGCTTCCATCGTCACAGATACTCCAAGATCCGATCTGTCGAATAAAGTCCACCATGGGCCTGGGCCCTAATCTTTCAATCTCCTGTTCATCCATGCACGAACTATAGAAGTTCTTAGTCTTAACAAGAGCCTCGTTTTGGGGACCCTGGTCATGTGACATGTTTGACCTTTGGAGAAGCTCCTGTAGTTCATCCTCGATAACTTTGGACAGTTTAGTGAAAGTTGAATAATCATTGTAACTTTTAGGAATAGGATTTCGCTTGATCCAGCCACCACAGCAAAACTTGAAAAAATCATCACAAGGGTTAACGGCAGAATCGATTGAATCTTTAATGTACTGTGCAACTGCGGTACACCCTGATGTTTGGCAAATCCCCGATTTCCTCTGGTTGTGGACCTTCGAAAACATGTATAAGGAACGCCTTTGCTGTAGTGTCGGGGCACTGGAGTAGTTCAAGTGACGATTAAAGAGAAATACCAACAAACCAACAGCACTCACAGTTAGAATGACCGATCCAATGATGGTATACCTCCCAAACATGATCTTTCCAAGTGGATTCACGAAATCCCTCGTAATTACAGCCTTTTTCCCTTGGTTGTCCCCTCAGATTGTGTTTGTTTGGCCTGTTACGGGATAATCCAGTTTCTGAAGCTTCGGTCCACGCCAGCCGACTTGTTTTCCGAGGTTTTTCGTAACATCATGTCGTATATTTAGAGTCAGTACTTCTGGCGAGGCCGCTGGCACCTGTTGGTTTGAACATACCTGTTGCTTTGTTTGTTTTTTGGATGCGCTCAAGTTAATACCTGTCACACACGAGCAGCAAAGAAACAAGAGAAACTATTGACAGGGAATCTTCATTAAGAAATTAAGAATGGAATCCTTTATTTCTGTACAATTTAATGTTCTTGGCTTTGAAACATATCTGGCTGCGCTGTGGAAATAATAAAAGGGGACTATTTTTGGAAAAAATACACGATACTGACTACATATAGATCGTATGTGTTAGAATTCCACTCACATTCCAAATGAAAACTCCATGTCTAATTTGTCAATTATACCACGAGAAGTCCGACGTGTTTACTGTATTTCCACTTCCCTCACATAAAATAAAATAGGTAGTCGAGTGCTACATGTGGCTACTACTGTAAGGTAGAATGAAAATTGGACATAATTCCTTTGATTATTTGAACAATAACATTTACAATCTCTCAGTATAACAAACAGGAAGAACAATCATCGGTGTCGGTCAATATAGCATCGTTGACGATCGAGGCCTTACCGTGCGATTCCGAACACTATCCGAAGATCAAGCTCGTTCCCAGGGTCCACTCTCTTCCTCCATCGAGGAGGGAGGAAGAGAGAGGACCCTGGGAACGAGGTTGTCCGAAGATTAGGACTACTTGCACTCACTCTTAAAAAGTGCCAACACAGTGGTCACTCTCAACGAGTAGTAGCCACAAATATTAAATTAAATCCTTCAAAGACCGGCCCATTCACCAGGCCATAAACCAAATCTTACTTCTGTTACTTTGGGGTCAAACACAACAGCCCCTTTATGAATTATGTTAACTCGTCAAACTAACTTCGGCTGGCTCAAGGGTTTCTTGCCATATCGGGCTTGAGAGTGAAGCCCCACAGCAAAAAGCCTCATCGCATCATCCTGTGGAGTCTCCTCTAGAATTCATGGAAACGAGTGAGCAAACAACACGGATGAACTGAAAAAAAAAACTAAAGTAAACAAAAAACAAACAAACAAACAAACAAACAAAACATAAACGAAATACCAGGCACTGAAGACAATGTTTGCAAAATCGAGGATGGAGATCATCGACGCCTCTCTTTCTTCAGACCGGCATAGTTTGGTGGAGCAGGCAGTTCCTCTTAAAGATTGGAGCCCGACTTCGAACACGAATTCAGGGACTCCTTACGATTGCACCATAATCTACTGTCTTGTTTCTCTCCGATTTAACAGGCCACTGTGTGTGTGCGCAAACCGCTTTACAATCAGCCACGCCCTTTCGTGCAAAAACCGAGAGTTTTGTGTTTGAAGACATGATGGAATTCGCCGTCTTTTAACCTCGATATTCAACAAGGTTTGCAGGGACATCGAAGCTGAGCTGCGCCGCCTCCAAACTCGATAACACAATATTTTATCGAAGAACCTCGATCACAAGTATCGAATCTTCAACAGAACGACGAGCAGATATGCCCATTTAGATCCTTCATTTTCCACCCAAGTCCTAGTCCTTTCTCTCCGCCCGTACGTGACATCCATATAACACAACGACGCTACAACAAGTCCTGAGGCTAACAAACCAACCTAATCTAACTAAAGCTCAACTAACACAACTATATCAGTAGATCCATCCATCTGCTAACTATGAGTGGATCAGTAGCCATGTTGGGTTTGCCAACCAGGTGAGCTCCGAGAAAGCTAACAAAGACGCTTGAGGCAGAACACCTAAGCATTTGACATGGCCACACCTGCAGATGACGAATATTCAGTAGAAAACTAGGGGAGAAGATAACTAACGGAAAGCTCGACAAAAATATACTTCACCGGTGGGAAAAACCAAGGTCAGGCCCTTTCTAGACATAACTACAGGTGGAGCTTTTGATTATCGCCGCATCAACTGTGAACCAACTTAGCCAACACATTAGCCAAGTGTCAGATTTTACCAATCGGAAATCATCGCAGTGAATAATGCAACTACAACCGCTTAACTGAGTTACTTTTAACATCCTGGGAGGCATTGACAGTTACATCCTTCGACGAACAGTTGAATGGAATATCAACAAGGCGGTGAACAAATTCAGTAAGACCCACGAAAAGAAACTCAAACACCTCACGAGTAACACATGTTCTTCCTTTTACCTCTGATGAAGCAGTTACAAACTTTTCTTCGTGGCCACGGAGCAATTGGACGTACTCAAATATGGTCTTACACACTTAATTTGCCCACCAACTGTCAACAAGACCGATACCTGTGCATGCTTTGAACTTATCAGCCATAAGATGATCGAAAACCTCAAGGACACTGCCCTTCAAGGAAAATTGGTTGCTGACTTGTCTCATCTTGCTTATACCCATATCTGTTCATATCAGCCTACCGCAGCGGACTTATCTTAACCAGAAGGGACAAATTACAAAAGAGGTTTACGGCTCCATATATCCTAGCGAGTCTCTCCCGGCTAGGATATATGACCATCCTAAAATGCATAAGCCTGGGGAAGCAGACGCTATCCCTCCTTTTTGGCCTATCGTGTCCATCATTGGCACTTACAATTATGAACTTGCAAAATTCCTAAGCAACCTTCGACAGCCTCATATTCCATCGGCATTCACTATTACATATACTTTTACTTTTGTCAGGGAAATAAAAAATCTCTCAATGCATGAGAAATTAATGATTTCTTTCGACGTCGTTAGTCTATTCAGGAATATTCCGTTAGAGGAATGTATGGACTTGGCAGTCAAATGTATCTCTGAGGATAATCCAAGGCTTAAATTGAGCACCTCTGAGTTAAAAAAAGCTTTTTAATTCGCAACATCAGGGACACATTTTTTGTTTAAAGGGAACTTCTACGATCAAGTGGATGGGGTTTCTATGGGCTCGCCCTTGGCACCGGCTCTAGCAAATCTCTTCATGGGCTACCATGAGAGCGAGTGGTTAGAAAAATAGAGTGAGTTGGAAGTTCTCTTTTAACGGCGTTATTTTGATGACACATTTTCCATTTCCACTCAGAACATGATACTGAGCTCTTTTTCAACTTCATAAACAGGCAACACCGCAACATACATTTCACCATGGAAAAGGGAGCGAACGGAATTTTGCCCTTTCTTGTTCTCTTGAATACCACTGACCTTAATTCAGTTATCACGACCACTTACCCCAAGAAAGCCTACACTGGTTTGCTAACCAACTACCACAGTTTCGCACCTACATCCTGTAAGATGGTACATGCCAAAACGTTAATTGATAAAGTTTTCAAAATTAACAACACCTGGCTAGGTTTTCGCACCGACATTCGCACATTGGTTGCTATCCTTGGAAAAAAAACCCTTTTTCCTGCCTCTGTAATTGATATGTTTATCAACGGGTATATTACAAGAGCAGTCAACAATGAGGGTAATGGCCGGATAAGTTCACCTCAAAACCAAACTGAGGAAACTAATGATTTCTACCTCAAAATCCCCTCGATTTTCTGTGGCAACTCAGGCCGCTATTCGCAAATTATCCCGTCGTTTCTGCAAACCTATTAACATTAAACTTGTTTCCTCAACTTTCAAAATCAAGAACTTCTTCAACGCGAAAGATCCTTTTCCCAACGGGGCCGCACACGCTTAGTTTATAAGTTTACTTGTGCAAGCTGTAATTCTTGTTACGTTCGCTTTCCACACGCGCGCGCGAACATTTGAAGCCTGATCTAAATCAACAGGTTAATCACATTAGTCTTTCGCTGTCGTTGTACTGCTGAGGTTGTAACGTTTTCTGTTCGTGTGTGCTATTTACGTAGTATTCGATGTATCATCCAATCGTTGTAATCGTTTTCCCATGTCGTTATTTTAAATTTTGAAATATGTGTAAATTGGCGCATGACGTGTATGGTAGGTCAATGCTACGTAAACAAGGTAGACTGTCATTCATCGTTACACTGAAGATGACGGGAGTCGGCGTCGAAACATGCAGTTTATAAAATTAAAAAATGTCGTCTTGTCGGAGTGTTCGTAAAACCCTAAGTTATTAATTATAACAAATTCAACTACTTTAAACAATTGTTTGATTGCTAGCTCAAAAAGCAACTACAACAAGTCAACGGCCATAATCTTCAAGGAACAAGAGAGCGAGAAGAAGAGAAGTAATGACAATTATCAACGAGTGCTGGATGTTGAAATAGCGTCCTTTGCGCCTCTGTTGTTTGGTGCAATGGCAAATCAGGAGAAAAATATCAGATGTTTTTACTGACCTGGGGAATAAGAAGGGTCTTACGCAGTAGTGATCGCACAATTAAAAATATTTCCAAATGGTCTGGATAAAAGCAGACAAACTAGTATTCGTAAAAAATGGACAACAACTTTAAGTTTACAAGACATTTTTCGATCGATCAACGATCATCTTCAGTTGCAAGTGTTCGTTACAGTGCGAATTTGAATTTGAGTAAATGTTACAGTTTGAACTTACGTTAATACATTGCCGTTAGAATTTTAAATTACCAGTAAACGTTACAACAATACTAAATGCTAACAATCGAATAATGCGCGCGCTAACAATGTAACAAAAGAAAAAACAAACTAAATTGCTTAATGGCAGAAAATTATAACAACGACAACAACAATAACATCAAAAACTACAGAAAACTACCACTAAAACATAAATGTAGCTAAAAAGATAGAGTTAGCTTCCCATGCTTTAGCTGCCTATTTAGACTGGGATTTTCCCAGCGGATATGAGCAGCCTCTTTGAGCAACAACTGGAATCGATTAGGTGCCGTGTCTAAAACAGAGAAGCAGCTCCCAGAACAGAGTCTTCGACATTTCTCAGAGTGCTGCCAATGTTGGAAAATGTGAGAAGACCTGTCCCTTCCCAGATGCTCACGAATGCGCGTCGAAAGGTGTCGGAATGTTTCTCCGACGTAACAGGCATTACATCCTGCACAAGTGAATTTATACACGACACGCGAACGGAGATCAAAAGGCACGGGATCCTTCACACTGAACATGTTGCGGATCTTAAATGAAGAAAAAGCGAGCTTTATGTCTAAATCGACACAAGACTCACTTCTCTGAGCTTCTGTAGAAAAGGAACCTACGTAAGGTAACTTAAACAGAGGATTAAACTTGGTCGCCATTAGTTGAGGGGGTCTGGGCTCTAGTAGTATACTGATTAAGTACCTTCTCAATTAGATGTGAAGGGAAAAGGTTTTTACGTAAAATGAAAGTAAGGTTCTTAACATCATTATGAAAGTCCGCCCAAGTGTTGTTGATTTTGAAGGTTCTATCAACAAGTGTTCTAACAAGGCCAATTTTGTACGATGGAGCAGTGAAACTAAGTAATTAGTTAGAAGACCCGTGAACGTTTTCTTGCGAAAAACCGTGGTTGTAGGACCTTGTGAATGGTTGTGAATGAAGACATCCAAAAAGGGTATTTTATGGTCCACCTCTTTTTCCATGGTAAAACGTATGTTAGGGTGCCTAGAGTTGATGAAATCAAAAAACAAAAGTGCATCTTGTTCCGTCTCAAATACACAAAACGTGTCATCAACGTATCGTCGGTAAAATAAAAGTTTGGAGGCCTTGTAATTCTCCAACCAAATATTTTCGTGATGGCCCATGAAAAGATTTGCTAACACAGGAGCAAGTGGGGAACCCATAGCTACACCGTCAACTGTTAGCGTTTGAAATCCGTTGTTTCGCACATGGAGAGTCAGGGCTGCAGAATGCCATTTCATTTCGATTTCCCAGGGGACATTTTTCAAATTCAACGAGTTAACACAACATCTTTCATCTTGCGACGTGCACTCCTTTAAAAAGCTCAGAAATTTGGTGGGATATATTACATGAGGTTAAATTTCTCGCTGTTTTTACTTGTTTAACAATCTGCTTTGTGGATCGGTTCCAAGGAGTGATTAAATGTGACTTTGGCAAAACTGTTGTTAGAGGGGACAATTCTTAAGTAAAGGTTTATACATGGTGATATGAATGCTGTTTTGAATTCCCGTTCAGATAGAAATTAATTTACGTAAAGCTTTTTACAAATAACAATAACAGCAATACTTTGGCTTTGAACCCGGGTATGCAGAAGTTTTTTGGAAATTATGTACCGGTGTCATGAAGGGCCAACCACAAATTGGATCCAAAACATCCGTAGTGAACCATCTTTTTCCCGTGATGGGTGGTCTTGGAAAAGTTCTGCTGGTGTCCGCAGGGATTGACAGGTAATCTTACCTGGTGGTCACGTTCGTACGCCGCATGCGCTTTGGCACGTCAGTAAATGCCATACTAACTCGTTACATAGCCATAATCAGCCTTGAGGTAATGACCATGATGTTAAAGAAAAATATCAGTAAAGTTCTGAAAGGTGAGTTGGGTACGAAGAGTTTCTGTTTTTCTGAAGATGCTTTGCGATTAGAAATACGTTTTGCTTGTTACTGCATGGTAAACATGACCAGTGGCAACTATTCACTACTGTTGTGACGGCCTACACAACTAAGCACAGTTCAGTTTTAGATAATTTCATCGTTACACGAGACCATTATTTCAACACCGCTTGTGTAACTTTGAATCAAGTTAGTTGTGGCCCTCTGGGAGATCAAATTCTTTCCCAGTATTTTTCCGGGATTGCAATTCAAGATGGCGGAAAGGGCAGTGCTCGAATATATTTGACGCCTGACATTATAGGTGACTCAAGCTCGATACCTGAGATTGTTGAACACGGCATTGAGATGTGAGTACTTTACAAATGTATTAATTATTCTCGCAAAAGTTTGTATGGGAAATCACTACCTAGAATTTGACATATTTTAGAGAAAAACTACGGAGTGGATTTTTAAACATCGTTGAATTAAAGGAGTTTTTCGTTGATCTCAATTTCTACACTAATGCTAATGTACACAGGTAGCGAAGAATACTGCACACTTCGGATAACACTAAAGAATATGGGTCACCGACTCTTTGGAGGGTTGTAGTTACCATGGCAACACAAGAGACTCCATAAATGGCCTTGAGGGAAACTTCAACTACCCTGTAATCAGCTTCCTATGGTGACTACAAGCGTAAACTTTTAAAGTTCAATTGTTGCGACTTGTATGTAAGCTATACGAAAGCCTTTTGAGCCTTCCTAAGAATTCCCATACGAAAGCTTGCATTTGAGGGCGTTATAATAATAATCACTTTATTTCAGGCCAGGGTTATTTAGCCGAGAACGAGTGCTCTGCTAATTGGGGAGACTACAAATCAACTGAAATGAGAACAAATCAAATCAAATGTTAGTTTTTGTGGAGAGAGGAAAACCGCAGAACCCGGAGAAAATCCTCTCGAAGCAGAGCAGAGAAACCAACAAACTCAGCCCACGTATGACACCGAGACTGGGAATCGAACCCGGGCCACTTTGGTGGAAGGCGAGCGCTCTCACTACTACGCCAACTCTGCTCCCCAAAATAGATATATTTTATTTCCCCAAAATACATATTTGTTATACCTCACTCACCACCACACTGAACTTGGGCTGCCCATACCCTATGTAGCAGGCGTTTTCAGTGAGTGAAAAACTAATTTATTTTTCGTGCCGCGAAAAGAAAATTAGGGAAACTTAATTCCTTTTCGCTCGCTGGAAATGCTTGCCACGCAGGTTAGGCTGCCTGTGTTTGCCACCACTTCCTTATATGGGATGGAAAGTGACTCGCTCAAAAAGGGATTGAACGTCGGTCTTGAAGCTCAGAATATTGTGAAAACGTACGGGAACACAAGAGTCTAGAACAGGTGGGTTCAAAAGTCACCTTTATTTCCGAATTTCGCACATTTTATATTTTACATTTTGCACGTTTGTTCTATTTTGAACCCCTACAATTTTCGATTGAATAAATAATTTATTGTAAAGTGCTCACAAGCATGTTACAATACTGTGCTCGAAAGTCTCAAGTATCGAGCTAAAGCTACCTGTGGCTTGATCTGGGGTTCTAGTATAAAATACAACAGCAGAAAATCCGAAGGCTTACAAGACAGCCAAATCTAAACCGCCAAAAATCTTCTTTAAATAGACAGCCTCAGGTGGGACTTGATAAAAGTTAAACTAGGCACAGTGAGTCAAAGCGTAGGAGGAGGAAGAGGCAGCGTGGCCGAGTGGTTAGGGCGCCGGACTTGTGAACCGCTCTAACTACCTTGTTCTAGGTAGTCCCTGGTTCAACTCCTGAGCTACGCTTGTAAATAGCCAACCTGCCATTTGGGATTCTTAAATCTGTTAAGTTCATTTGTACCATTTGTTTTAATGGCCCTAAAACACCTCAAGGGGAGTGGCCAATCAAAGTATTTAATTGTTTATCAACTTGAGCAGGCCTAGGTTAAACCAGACGAAATCTATTAAAGTGCCCATGTCATGAAAATTTTTATTGTCCTATTTGAAAGTCCATATTAAAAAATGAACTTCTGCGAAAGAATTTTTCGATTCGAACGAAACGCGAATTTTCTGCGATTTTTTAAAAGCGTTCAAATCGCCCGCCATCTTGGCACACCACTCGCTCAAGACTTATGACGTAGATTAAGGAACACGTGATAACATCAACGCTATAAGGATTTTTGTAGGGTTGATGCGTAAAAATGCCTGAAAGATGCGTTGCCGCTCGATGTAACAACACGGCGGATTCTGAAAAAGGAATCGATACTTTCGCGTTGAGCGCCAACATGCGTTCCTTAACTACGTCACAGCGAGCCCATGAAACCCTGACCAGCGGAAGGGGTGTACCAAATAAAAGTAGGATTTAAAAAATCGTAGAAAATTGGCGTTTCATTCGAATCAAAAAGTTCTTTCGCAGAAGTTCCTTTTTCAATATGGACTAGGAAATAGGAAAATAAAAATTTTCATGACATGGGCACTTTAAGGGAGAAAGTTATGATACAGTGTCAGTTCGGTCACATGACTATGACGTAGCCGAAAATTGAGTTCCGCCATGTCGGAGGAGTGAAACTGTCACGCCACTCTTCAGTTCTTCACGCGATGGCTTCGTTTTGTCTAATTGCCGGATGTTCTGACGATAAAAATAAGCGTCCAGACCTTAGTTTTTATAGATTGCCGAAAATTATTACTAGTCAAGGCGACCATACGGAAATATTGACGACTGAACGACGAACGAGATGGTTGGCAGCCACAAGTCGTGATGACTTGACAGAAAGAATCCTTGAGCACGACCGTGTTTGCGGTATTCACTTTCAATCAGGAAAAGCAGCTTCTCTTTGGGATTGTACGAGAAGGCGGCGAGATGTTTCGCTCAAAGCTGGTTCTAATCGAGGCTGTATAACCGTAAGGATCCGAAGGTTCAATATGCACAATTTAATGTGAACGAGAAGCACAAACACTACATACGATGAAAAACGCCCGAAGGTACAATCATGCTACATGGCAAAATGGCCCACAAGCCCACAATTCCATTGGTGCTGACGACAAGCACGTAACAGGGATAAATTTCATCCAGATTGGGTTCCAAGCTTGTATTTGGGACACAACAAGTTAAATAACTCTGCAGACAGACTAGAAAAACAACAGGGAAAGGCCCAGAGGCTAACAGAAAGACGTGAACGCCAGAGGGAACGCAAAGAACAGGAAGCCGTTAAAGTGAAAATACCAAAGGAAGGGGAATCGGGATTAGAATCGGGAGGGTACGGAGGGCGAATCCGCGATATTCATTTCGAGGTTCCAGAAGAGTATTGTGGCTGCGACTGTAGACGAGGAGGAGAATGAAAACAACATTGGCAAGCAAACTGAACCATGCCAGTTCACATTTTCACGGTGCACTCAAACAGAGGAATATCATTACATGTTTGAAACACCGAAACCTTGGCTGCCAGACAAATCCACCGTATTTGAACACGATTTTTTTGAGGGAGAGGACAAAGTTCGTTTTTACACTGGGTTGCACTCGATGGAAATTTTAATGAAAAGGTCTCTTTTGTTTCGTCACATGTCAACAGACACTCTCTATCACTGAGCAAATTTCAGGAGTTTGTTCAGGTGTTGATAAAACTACGGCTGGTCGTTCCACACCAAGACCTTGCTTGTCGTTGTAATGTTTCAAAGGTACCCGGTCGTTTCGTCAACGAGTAGTTTCGCCAACGGTCAGTTTGCAAACGCCGATCGGACGTTTGCGAATCGGCGATTCGCAAACGTCCGATCGTCAGTTCGCAAACTTCTAACATCAGTTCGCTAATGGTAGCAACGGTAACTTAATGAGTCAGAGAGTGTGTACTCTTTGCCGACTTAAAATATCTTTTAGGACTGATTTTCAAATGAAATCAACTACCGTAAGCAGCCAGACTCTGTGGCGCCAGCGCGTGACAAATAAGATTGTAATCGAAAACTTCCCGTAAAATTAAACAGTGACAAGATGCTGAACACATGTTTTATCGCGCACGCTGGCAGAGTCTGAAGATTTTAAATTTGTAGTATTGTCACCCTCCTTACCGCCGATAACTCCTTTTTTTAAAGTTGTTTTATTTTTTATTTTTTATCTGAGATCCGTTATTGTCTTAAGAGAATAGCTGTATGTCGCTAGAACCTAGAGTTTGCTAGGTTTTTAAGGTTGAGGGGGGATCTTAGCTCTGACCAAAAGGTCTTTGAGTGATTTGTCCTTCCTGTAAGCGACAATGGGGTCATTCGGAAAAATTCGCACAAGGTTCGGGTTTTTGGCGGTCAAAAACCAGTTCCTCATAAGGATCTCTTTGAGTTTCGATACACCTGGGTTGTAGGTGGTGACGAACGGTAAAATGTTTTTGGATGTCTTCGGTTTGTATTTCAAAGCGTTGTTTGACACATTCTAGCAATTTCTCTTTTAAGCTCCTGATACTTTTCAACTTTCTCATTCTATTTTACCAACTCTTTTATCCGCTGGTAAGCAACATCGACAATAGTGCACTTTCTCGCTTGTTATGTACAACTACAATATCCGATCTTCTGGCTTCAATGACATGATCACACTGTATGTTCACGTCACACAGTCCTTTAACCTCATCGTTTCCACTTACAGCCAGGCGTGTGTTCGTACCACTTATCCTTCTTTTCCAGATGGTATTTCTTACACAACTTCCAATAACTTTTGCAACATTGTTATGACCTGTCATGTCTCTGTTTGTAACTTAGCCCACGTGTTACGTTGATTGAAAACATCTAAAACTCATGGCTAACGCAACAATCACCGACATCCAGAACTTGATCCATATTTAATAAACGTATTTAGCCAGATTGTTTCTTTTGCGTCTGCACAAACCCAGTAACGATTTCTTGTGTGTAACGTAGACCACGTGCTACGTTGATTGTTTCGGGGTAATTCACAAGATACTCCATACAAATGGTAACTCCAAATAACACAGCTTCACAAAAATACACCATGTTCACCTTCGTTAACTAAAAGAGGCAACGAAAACACGCTGCTGACCACAAAATAGGTCCGCAGTGGTAGCTACACTGTTTGTATTCCCTTTGGGCCAACTTTTTATACTCACAGACAATATGATTGGCACTCTCACCTTTCTCGCGACATAGCCCACATTATGGGGATTCCACCGTTTTGTCAGCATGATATAGTATTTTACATAGTTGGTCCTGAGAGCTTGTCCTTGCCCTGCAAAAATAAGTGCTTCTTGTAATTGTTTGGATCTTTAACTCTGCTTTTCGCGACCAGCTACAAGATTCTTTTACAAGTGTTGTTTCTGGTATTTCTCTTACAAATTGGCAAAACAACCTTTTTTCCTTCCAAGTGTTGAGTTTCTCAGTCATTGTTCCAAGATGTCTTGAATTCATCTTTGCTCAGTTTCCTCACTCATAATTACACCAGTAGCCCTTACCCTTTGCAGTAGGACTTCCAGATAATTCTTCACATACTATCCTAAACTGTTTTCCTCGTTTCTCACACACCCCTCGCAGCTTATCAGCCCCCGGCCTCCATTCTCCCGTTACACATACAACCTATCAACATCGGTGTTTGGATGAAAAGCAGCATTCATTGTCAAAACCTTTGTAATCATTCTATCCAATGTTTTTAGCTCTTCCTTTGTCCGTCTTATAATACCTGCTCCTTACCTCAGTACAGAAACTGCCCAGATGTTCATCGCGTTAACCTTGTTCTTTCCATTCAATTTTGATTTCAAAACAAGTTTCAGCCTTCTTTTGTAATCTCTCGCAAATAGTTCTTTCATCTCCTTTTCCCTGATTATATCCACCTCAATAACCTCACCTATTTGTACCCTTCTTCGTCAAGTGAAGGGCTCCGGGCAAAAACGTCCTAACTGACATTTGCGCCATTTTTAGCTCATTTCTCAAAATCGCGGCCAATTTCCACCGAACCAACTGCACTAAAATTATGGGGTGAACATCCCCATGCTATATGCCAAAAATTAGGGCAATCTGATGAAAGGAAGGAAAAAAAATTACCTGGATTTTCATAGTTTCTTGCTCTTGCGCCCCACCACCCCCCCTCCCCAGGGTCCAGAAAAAAATTTTTTCCTTCGTTATTTTGTTCACATCCCTTAGAATAGGTAATGCCATAAATTAATTTCCGAGTATTGCGCGAAATCTCGACGCAATTTCGCAAAATGACCAAACGCACTGAAAATGTCAGTTAGGACGTTTTTGCCTGGACGCGGCCCTTCAATTTCTCTCGTTATCCGGCCAAAGAGTAATACCATCAAATCTCACCTTTTCATTACCAAACACGTTTTCAACCCAAACTCCATTCCAATGTCCTCGCAAAAAAAACTGTACAGTTTGCACTAATGAATCTATTCGGTCCTCACTTTTCCCAAACCGTTGCAAGTCGTCCATGAAAAGAAGATGGTTAACCTTAAATTCCTTGGCATGATCATAACCTGCTGTTGATTTTCTCAATACCAATGTTAATGGAATCATGCACAGGGCAAATAGTACTGGTGACAAACTATCTCCTTGAAAAATGCTTCTTCTAATTTGGATGACTCCCAACCTCTCGCCCGATGGTGTTAACTCTACTTTCCATGTCTGCATACTATCGATAAGAAACTTTTTTTCACATTCTCAGCTATCTCAAACATCTCCAAACACTCGACAATCCAGCAACGTGGCACCATATCGTATGCTTTCCGGTAATCAATCCAAGCCATCGCCAAATTTGTGTCTTTTCCCGCAATCCTTTCATTTTCAATCGAGGCCTTTAGAATAGCCTTGACAATTAACTGGTCCTTAGCATTTCGTTAAATAATCGATATTCTAGCGCTTAACACTAGCGAATGAACACGTTAATGCTTTCTTTTGGATCTTGGATTGATAATTTTAAAGCCAGTGATCTATATGTTGCACGAGCAATTGAAGGTCAGCAATAATAGCCCTAACGATTTGTGTCTAGCACTGGCCATTGATGTTCAGTTGACAAACTCACAATGGCAGGCAACCCAAGCTCATTGCGAGAGTCGGGTAATGTCAACAGCAAGGCAATGGAGGGATTTGTATCGAATTCAAGAAGATAATTACACGTAAAATTTCTGAGTAACAAAGCCGTAGCTTATTGCCATGTTTTTTTTGTTTCCTGTGTGGTTATTTTCCCGATCCAACGCGACTTAAGAGGCCCTGATAGGGGGGCTTTGGTCATCCCTTATTCCCAAAATTCCGGAGGCAGTTATCCCTTATCCCTAAAATTACCGAGATAGCTATCCCTAAAATTGCCGAGACTGTTATCCCTAAAACTGGGTCAAAACTATCTCAGTTATCCCTTATCCCTATAATTATTTAATCAGACATCCCTTATCCCTAAAATTATTTTGCCAGTTATCCCTTATCCCTACTGACCCCTAACAGGGCCTCACTTAAGCGATTTTTTTGAAACCCAAGAACACAAAATAGCTTTAATCGCGTTAGATCAGGAAAATAGCACACAGGAAGATACCATAGCAGTAAATTACGGCTGTTTTGAACTTTTGTGTGTGATTTCCATGTTAAATCTATCACCGGGATTCCGATACCAGACTTGCGCTTTCTGTGGTTTCACGCTACTAAAGTTATATTTAATCGTGACGACAACACAAAATGAACACGTGGTGCCTTAACGGTATCAAGTTCCCGGATAACACAAGTCACGTCAGCAAATGTTGAAGTAAGATGGCGGACGACAGAGAAGAAGCAGTGGACGGTGTTCGCGAGACTGATTTAAACGACGACATTATTTCTGGTGCGATTGGAGCGAATGCCACAACGGGGATCGAGTTTGAGGAAGACTACCCACGGCCTTTTCCGGGCATGGATGAAATGCTGAAAGTAGCTACTGATTTACAAAGCAGTGGACACTCGATTCAACAATTCAACAATTCAACTGGCGAGTCCCCGAGGTTAGAAGTGGAGAATTCTGGTGAGGACGTGATAGTGATGAGTTCTAGCTTTTTTTTTTTATAAATGTTGGAGTATCCGTGTTGGTCTCATGGTTTAGGAACTTGAGCAGAAACGCTCAGTTTTCAATACTTTCAGGCTTATAAAATTCGTTTCTGTATGTTTTAGCATACCCAAAAGCTGAAGTACCGGCTTAATTAAGGCGTACACCACCTTTCAATCGTCAGTATTTTACTCACCCAGAAATTTTGCGAAAATACAGGGCAAGTCGTCGAATTTGAGTTATTTGAGAAAAAGAAAAAAAGAAAAAAAAAAGAATATTGCAATTACTACCTTTGTGTACGAATAACGACACTCGTACTTTCGTTGAGTATTATTGGAAGCTGGGATAGCCAATCATGTACCAGGTATAATTTCGTGTTTGTTGAAGTAATAGAGCACATGTTTCTATCGTTTATAGGCTGACAAACCACCCCATAAGCTTACAGCTTTAAACATTATCGTGTTTAAATAAAGGTATATCTATCTATCTATCTATCTATCTATCTATCTATCTATCTATCTATCTATCTATCTATCTATCTATCTATCTATCTATCTATCTATCTATCTATCTATCTATCTATCTATCTAATATTCGAAGAACACGAGAAGGATTCGTAAATCACGAGCCACAGGCGAGTGATTTATGATTTCTTTGACTGATGCTCAAAACTGTTTTGAGTTCACTGGCACAATAAACCATAGCTGACTGACAAATAAGAGTGCAGGCATTTTGTTATTATATAATAAGCTTATATTTGACCAGAGAATTGGTGAGAAATATATTGGTCATACAATTCAGTTATTGGACACTCAGGCGTTTTTCGTTTTAGCCACTGCTGCAAATTCAAGAGAAAATTTTGTTTGATTACAAGACTGTGCTCTAAGAAAAATTTCTGGTGCAAAGGACTCCCAACTCCATCAGCCAGGGTACCCAGGGCTAAAAGTTGGTTGCTGTGGGAAAATGATTGATTTATTAAATAACAAATAAGACAACAGTTTTTAATGCACTGTTAAGTATTATTTTCTCCTTTTCTGACACAGAATTATTACTACTACTATTATTACTACTACTACTACTACTACTGCTACTGCTACTGCTACTGCTGTTGCTGCTGCTGCTGCTACTACTACTAACTACTAACTACTAACTACTACTACTACTACTAACAGTAATAATCAACTTCAGTGACATTTACATGACACGTGACAGTTTTAACAACTTACTGATAAACTTGTGGCATGCCAAATATCACCAAGTCCAGGCATGCACAAAAATGTTGAACCCAAGACAGGCCCAGACTGATTTGCACTGGTTTGCATGCCACTTGTGTGAAAAGAATTTTTTTCCTGAATTATACATGAGTCTATTCCTTTGGAAAACCTAATTCCGCTCCTGAAAGTCGTCATCATTATTTCAATCATTCCTAAACATAAATACAGTGGTATTATTGCACAAAATAATATTAATAACAATTAATTACAGTTACTACTATACAAATAAGTCGTATGAATGCACAAAAATAGTGGTTCCAAAGGACTGCACCATCTATGTTGTAGCTAAAAATTTTCATGGGTAATTTTTTTTTAAGTGCTACTGCGACAAAACTCGAAGGTTTATTTTCCGCGACTTTTTCATCCTAAGTTGAAGTTTGGACCCTAAAGGTTAGAAAAAATTGTATCTCCGACTGACCTGATGAAGATAAACCTTTCTAAACGCTGCCTGAAACTGCAAATTACGTCCGCCATTGCTCAAACATCAGTAGTCGAGCCCACAATTTTTGTCAAGCGGAGTTCTCTTTGTGACGTCATCTTATCCCTTGGTGAGATCTTCAGGCTGACATTTGTAGCAAACAGACCATGAGAAATGTTGTCTGTGTCAAGTTTCTCGTCCTTTTCGCAAAGGGACCCTTTGAAATTACGTTCTAGTGAGCGTAGTTGCTTTTCAGAGGACAGCAAGGCCAGCTTCGTACCCTCTGACACAGATTTAGAGCCGCTTGCAACTCGAGAAGTGATTCCACGCACGAATCAAAGACCTTGAACAGTGATCTACTGCATTATGTTCTGCGATGATCCGCTTCAAGCGAATGGTGAATTTGAGCTGTATAATCCCGAGTTGGCGATAAGTTTTTGTTTATACGTATTGAGAAGCATATTTGCTCCTGATGTGGATAAACTTACCAGCTCGTATTTTACGACTTGTGCAAAAGAGCTCTCTTTCCCACTTGCTCATTTATTTATCTCAAAGGACGGGGAAAATGCCCACCTTATGGAAATCAGCCAATATTACCCTGATTCACGAGAGAGATAGTAAGGAGCTTGTAACTAACTACAGATCAATCTCTTTATTGCCAATCCCGGCTAAGTGCTTAGAGCATAATAATAATAACTTTAATAATAATAACTTTAATAATAATAATAATAATAATAATAATAATAACTTTATTTCTATAGCGCTCATATCCTATGTTCAAGGCGCTTTACAATTATAAAGCTGCAAAACTGTGGAATGAGATACCAACTAAGCTCCGAACACTACCAAAACTCATCTTTAAAAGGAAAATTCGTACGATCTTGTTCAATATATTAGAATCTGAAGACTCCTATGAAGACTTTGGATTCGATAATCTCAAAAGTTAGAAAATACTCTTAGTAGCTATCACCTTTGTCTCGCCTATCTTATTCATTTTGTGTTATTTACTCACCTCTCACAACATACTGCGTTGCCAACTTGAATTAATTACAGTTGTTTCTGTAGACTTAACCTGTTTTCGTATTTACCTATCTATTTATTTATCTGTAGTTTTTACTGTGTATTTTCCTCTTCTTCTACTGATTATCCTCGCCCGCCTCGATTAGCACTGCTATCTGCAGAACCAGGGGAATAAGGATTCATTGTCAAATAATAAAATGTTGTATATGAAGAACATTACTAGTAAATATTACAAATTTACAACCATATCCTATTATATTTACAATGATTAAA
>BLFK01000448.1:814645-824645 GCA_014634185.1 Astreopora myriophthalma | reverse complement strand
GGATTTTTCTTTTTCTCGTTGTTAGGAAAAAATCATCAAATTTTATACATACAGTGTACATTAATGTAATATCCATCAAAAACGAAAATTGCGAATTCCATCAAAAATTATGTACAGATTTTCTTGTAGCTTTGTCAGTTGAAACTCCTTGGATGTTTACTCTGTTTCCCCCAAAACAAAGAAAATTCACCGTGTAGAAACCCAGAAACACCCTCTAGAAGTCAGGTAGGTTAAAAAAACAAGCCTATCATTTCTGAACTGAAGAAATGATCCTCACACTTTCTGGACAATTTAAGCAATTGTCTCTTATGTGCACTTGAAAAATTCAAGTGACTCCAACGGGATTGGAACCCACAACCTCTGCAATGCCAGTGCAGTGCTCTTACCAACTGAACTATGAAGCCACACTGTTGAGAGCAGGTCAATTTGTTGGGCTCATGCGTGTTTTCCCGTGAAAGGAATAGTGAATGAAAGAAATGATTATGAAGTGCGGGTTAGACATGAACTGAAGAAAACGATCCTCACACTTTCTGGACAATTTAAGCAATTGTCTTTTATGTGCACTTGAAAAATTCAAGTGACTCCAACGCACTTCATAATCATTTCTTTCATTCACCATTCCTTTCACGGGAAAACACGCATGAGCCCAACAAATTGACCTGCTCTCAACTGTCCAGAAAGTGTGAGGATCATTTCTTCAGTTCATGTCTAACGTGCACTTCATAATCATTTCTTTCATCCAAGCATTTCTGTCAGTAGTTGCCATAGCAACAACATTTTGGTTCTGAAAGAGTCATCCATACGTAGTCGAAGGCTGTAGGTTTCTATTATTGCCCTTTTGCCGAGTGCTATGTGATAAACAATTGCCAAGGGTGAAATTATTTATGCATATGTAATATCCAAAGCTTTGTATAATACTATATAGAGCCACCTTAAATGCTTGACAAGTTATTTTTTAAGTGTAAGAACTCTTAATATTTGTACAGTAGTTCTAGTGTTGTTGCTTTAGTGTACTGAAGGGTAGAATTTTGATACTTGAAATTGTTTTTAATACTCTCTAAAATAAATCAGCAATTTGCTACCAGGAAGCAGTAATTGAGAAGCAAGTCCACTCAGTAGTCATTTGTTGTTTATTTTACCTTGTGTAGGAACTTTGTCAACAAGTTCATGGCAGCCACCTGATGGAACTTGTCAAAATGGCCATCCAGCAGCACCAGCTGTCATGCGACCAGGCACTGCTCAGAAAATAGACCACTTAAAGAAATGGAGTATTTCAACCTACAAGTACACTAGGCAGTATCTTTCTGAAAGGTTTGGGAAAGGTACAAGAACTGTGGACACTGAACTTGAAGGGCAAATTCTTTTGTTAAAAGAAACGCAAGCCAAGTATATGAATGTCTTGAAGCTTGCAAAGCAGATGACACAGCATTTCCATAATGTGGTTCAAAGTCAGAGGGGTCTTGCAGATGCCTTTGCAGACTTGGGGATGAAATCGCCTGAGTTACAAGATGAGTTTAACTATAATTCAGAGTCTCAAAGGTCACTGGTGAAGAATGGGGAGGTGCTTCTTGGAGCATTGAACTTCTTTACATCCAACTTGACAACCCTTGTACACAAGACAATGGAGGATTCTATCGTGACAGTGAGGGCGTATGAATCTGCCAGAATAGAGTATGATGCCTACAGAACAGACCTGGAGTCCACTCAAGCAGGACCCCGAAATGCAGCAACTGCTGTTAAAGCTGAAGAAGCTAAACATCAGTACGATGTGCAGAAAGAGAAATTTGATAAGCTCCGTGGTGACTTGGCAATCAAACTAAGATTCTTAGAGGAAAACAAGGTACCAAATAAAATAATGTGATTTTCATTGGCCTTTGTATCCTATTAGCAGAATTCAGCTGAAATGCTGCATCCAACAAAAATAGTTGTCTGCTACAAAATAAATTAAATAAATTAGAATTAGCAGTGACACCTCCACAGTCTGGATCAGCTTTACATGTACAGTGACACAAAAAGAGGATTTGGGGTTTGTTGACTCTCTGAGAACCATTCTGTACTTCCTCAAAAGAAGACATCCAAAATTGACTAAGTGTCAGGCAGGAGGAAAAAAGGCTCGCAAAGTGTGCGTGTGGCTACAGTCCTACAGCTTGAAATACAGGATGTGTACAATATCTTGATAGCACTTTGTCCTTCTGTCTTTTCAAAGCAAATCAGTTTGTGTTGAAATGGAGTTGACTCTTATGAGTGAAATCATGATACATGTAGCTAAATCATTCTGTTTAAAGACAGGTAAGAAAATAGAAGAGGTCAAATTGTTCTTAAAGAAATAAATGAGGGTCTTTCTATGGGATCCCTTGTTGAAAGAGATCACTTCTGTTACACTGTACATGTAAGCATAAAAAATGACGATAAGTGCATGAGACTGATAAAAGCAAAGATTTGCTTCCCTTTCTGGACTATCAATGTTAAGTGCTTTGAAAAAATAGTAAAAAGGCGTTATTAACCAGATTATGCAAACCTGATCCTAAATCAGAAAAAAAAATTTGGAAGAAAACAAGGAAAAATGTATCTCTGGTTCTACTACTTTTTTTTTGTTTTGGCTTGAGGTGATTCCCTTGTAAGAGAAATGGACATAAGATTTTCTTTAAACTTTCACTACATTATGATTTCCTACATTACAGTGACTTCAAATGTGCAATTAAAAAAAAAAAAAGATGGCAAAGCTTGTTGGGGAGATACAGTATAACTTGCTCAGGTGACTAAAAATGGGTGCTATCTACATGTAATGCATATTTATTCCATTGGTTCATGCTCTGGTTCACAGGAACAGGAAGCAGAACGTTGACTTAATAAAATAATAGATTGGTTGTATTGTATTGATCAAAGGAACAATTATTTTCATGTTAGTTTTATGGCATATGCATACATCGTGAAAAGGTACTGAAAACAAATATTCCTTGGGTGCATTATCTCAAGGACACAATTTTGTGTGGTGGCTATGAATGCTTTTCTTCTAGTGACTTTGGCAAGTAAGACCATTCTTTGGCATGTCAAGCTTTGTGTCAATGAAAAATCCCTGTAAGTTTTCTCACGCACTAGTGGCGCAAGATATGTGCAATGAGGTTGCGCAACGCAATACTGGAGAATCACCTTAAAGCTAAAAATTACCAGTTCACGAATGTAAACAAAAACTTTTTCCAACATGGTAACTTCAGTTGTCAGAAAGAAATCCAACCAGTGTAGTATCATGTGCTGCTGTTGCTGCTGACAAAGAAAGAGCTGAGCAAAGTGTTTCATGAAGCAGTTAGCTCAGCATTTTCCTTTTGTGTCTGGCAAGGACCTGAGGGCAGTAATTATAAAACATTTTTAATATTAATTTTTCCTTAAGGTGGCTAGGACTAGTTTTCGCACGTGGCAGGTCTCGTCACTAGCGGGGATGTCACGCTTTATACATGTGAAAAGCAAAACATGGCAGTGCACAGATTTTATCGAGGAAGTTTGTTTTTCTTGTGTGTTAAGAAAAAGTGGCATTTTTGCAAGTATTTTCATATAGGAAGTATTTGCTCAGCTCAGTGGGTTGTGTAAAAAATATTTTCTCGGCTCAGTGCTCAATTTACAAAGCCAAAATTCGTACCTGTGTAGTGATCGCTCGTGTTCATGCGGGTGACTGTAATTAGTTAAACAAATCTAGAAGTGCAAATACCCCACATTTCTTTACTGGATGTTGTCTGCTGGTTTATTTGTCTCAGTAAACCATAACAAAGCTCAACATACTACCATAGGTCACTATATATATATATCCATAAAATTATTGTTGAGAGTGCTACAAAAAATATCCATCTGTACACGTACACTCTCGGCAAAATTCACTCTAATATTAATTTTAGAGTTTCCTTGGGCTCTCTTTTGGCATATGTATGGTCGAGGAATCTAAACAATGGAAGTAAATCCTTAAAAGTGATCCCAAACGCTCTGTATCAATAAGGTTAAAATTATAACAGTCAGCGAAATCAAGAGCTTTGCTGGTTCGGAAAACAACAAAGCATTGAATTCTTGACCAAACATGAACACGCAATGGTCAGCGGTAAACAAAACTGAACATGGGTAAATGCCATTCTTTTAAACTCTAGATTGTGGAAACTCGCAACCACACGTGGAATTGTTTACACCCACAAAGGTTTTTGAAAAAAAAAAAAACGAGGTCAGTGAGCCTCATTTTTTATTTTAGCAACATTCCCTGCATTCAGAAGAACATACATGTAGGACAAAGTTTAAGAAATTTTTTGGAGGGAATTTTGCACTACATTCACCATTGCATTTTCCACATTTACAAAAAATCCACTCCAAAGAATTTTTTTGAAACATTTGTGCAGTTTCCTTTTTTAATGACTTATGTAATCACCTTAAGAAAATTGGGGTCACTGAGGTATTTTTCAAGATGTAAGCTCTAGAAGGTGAAAAGTACACCTTAATAATCTGTTCCTTGCATTGTCATGGTAACAGGTGATGGCCAAAGGGTTGTTATTTTCTACCAAGTACAAAATGAGCAATCTATCGTACCACAATATTCCTGGGCGTCGCCTCAGTTTTTTGTATTTTCTTAATCCAACCAAACAGTGGTTGCTCACAAGAGGGGATCCCAAAGGAAATTTTTTTTTTCCTCTTAAAACTGTGTGACACATGTCTATTTTAGCTCCCAAACAAACATGACTCAGTAGCAATATTGACAGTTTCCTGTATCATCTCACTAGACCACCATAAAATCTCAAGAATGCTCGTGTGAAGATGTTTCAGTTCAAATGAGCACAAAATTACTGTATGGAAAGAAAACTCACTGTATGGTTTCAATGTGAGTGATAGTCTACCTGTTTACTTATCTAATAATATACATGCAAAAATTTCACCATGCTGATTGGCTGAGAGCATGTCAATTAATCCCAAACAGTGCAGAAAGTTGAAATTGAGTGCAAAAAGTTCAAATTGAGTGCAGAGATTTGAAATTAAATTTTTGCATGTATATTATTAACAAGTAATCAAACGATTTTTCTCGTGCAATTTGGAATAAATAAGCACTCGTAAATTTTGTGCAATTTTTTGTAGTCTTTGAAAAATTTACTTGTGCTTATTTATTCCAAATTGCACTCAAAATAATTTGATTACCTATACAAATTGCACTGACAGTAAGCATCCATAACCAGAACTAACCAATGAGTGATTTGTCGAGATCAGTTCATTAGTTGATGAAGTTTCTGATTAGAACACTTTCTGATTCTTATGTAACTTACTTGCGCATGTGATAACACACATATATATATATAGTGGATTGTGTTGCTTAGCAACATAAACCACCCAATAGAAAAGGCCCGTTGGTTTTTGTGCTAGACATCATTGGGCTCAAGTCACTAACATGGAACTAATATGGAAAATTGTGCAGTTAGGTACATGTTTGGAATTGCTTATTGGTATGGAAGTATGAAATGATTGGTATGGTATGGTATGGTATGGAAGTGCTGGAATTTTATCATCAACTTTTCCGGGACTGGAAAGTCCTGGAAAAGGAGAGTAAGGCTTGGAAATTTGTAAACTTCAACTCTAACCCTAACTCGAAGCAACCATTCAGATATTTTTATTGTGGATTTCTGTAGAGACTATATGAAATACGGGTCTTCAAAAGTGCTCAAAAGTCCTGGAGAAGTCCTTGAAAATAGTTTGTGCAAAAGGGTAGAAACCCTGTTATTTTCCACGTTAATTTGTGCAATTCTGAAAGAAGTAAAATTTTGTTTTCTGACAAGCTTGCAACGGGCAAGTGAAGCAAATAAGTGGTTTGCAAGCTATCTCTAAGATAAAGGTAACAGCGGTGAATTGTACAAATGCTGGTGGACGAACAAAAGGAGTTAGCTAATGAGGGATTGACTGTTTTTGTCCACTAATATGGTAGTGATGACGTAACGTGTAAACCAGCATGTGAAGCCCTGGAATCGATGACATACATATGCATGATGGACGTTTAGGTTTTTTTCCCGTTAAAAACGCAATCATTATTTGCTTTTATCTTGAACAGGTGAAGGTGATGCACAAACAGTTACTGCTCTTTCAAAATGCTATAAGTGCTTACTTTGCTGGAAACAAGCAGGCCTTGGAAAACTGTGTCAAGGAATTTCATATAAAAGTAAAGAACAATGAAGGCAAACAGCAATCATTTCTTGAGAACTGAGTTGTGTAACGATAATTAACAAGGACAGCATGGTTTTATGGAGGTGTAAACAAATGGTATAACTATGAACAGTATGGGTGATATGAGATGCACTTGAAAGTGTGTTTGTGTTCAGCCCAAGGAATGTTTGTGAAGACATTGCTCACAACAGCATGCGGAACTACTGTAGAATCTACCTAATTTTATGAAAAAATTATTGAAGTGAACTTCAACAGTCTATTTATGGTGTGCAATGTCAAACTGTTATGGTTGGGTCTCCATTGGGGGTAGACATTGGATGAGGAGGCAAATTAACAAAAGATGGATTAACTTTGTCCTCCAAATAGCTACTAAGATGCTTTATGTCAAAACGAAAAGGAGCTGAATGGAAATGTTGTCAACGTCACCTGTATTTGGATGTTTACAGAAAGTATATTGCATTGAATTTTCCAAAACTAGCCAAAACTGGCCAACTACATAGAGCTTAGAGAAATGCTAGATGTAGTGGTGGTCGGTTGCTGTAAAGCTCAAACATTATTAAGAAAAAAATGAACCCTGGGAAAGTCAACCTAAGTGATTGTTTCAATTTAGCTCAAGTCTGGTACACAGGGATGTTTTTATTTAGGAAGCACAGTGCTGTGTTCAAAGAAATAGTTTACCTCAGTGAAGTATAAATTACCTTTTGTTAAAGGATAGCTATTCGCCCAACCTAATTCAGTAGTGTGTGCGTGCACTACGGTAATTCAATATTTTAGACTTTCTTTTCCAAATTCTAGCCTTTAAAATGCACCTAACCCCAAAATATTTTTTTCGCTAAAATAAATATTTACTCCTGTTTGAAACACACTAAGAATTTTATCCTGTTTTCCACCAAATGTGGACTATTTATAGGCTTCAAAACTGAGCCTTATTTGGTTCATGACCGAGTCTGAAGGGGCGTGGGTCTAATCCTGATTTGACGTCACGAACTGATTTACATTCCATTAAGTCTTTGTAAACATGCATGCAAAATAGTTTTTGACGTCAAATCAGGAATAGACCCATGCCCCTTTTGTCTCGGTCGTGTACCAAATGATGTTAAGTTTTTCGTTATGGAAGCCTACAAAGTTTCGGCAAAAATGGGAAAAAATAGGCACAATGCGTTTCAAACAGATGCAAAGATGTATCGAAGCGAAAAAATATTTTGGGGTTAGGTGCACTTTAAGAATGTCTGGTATAATGTATTTCCCATAAAGAGTAATTTTGGATTTAATTGTTAGTTTATTTGCAACTTTTCTGGTCGATGTATAATTGCTCTTTGTCTGTTAACGTATGGATGCGTTTGGTAAGTTTAGAGAGCACTTGAGAAGTGAGAATTGCGCCTTGAGGATCTCCTCTGCTTCTCGTGTTCTCCAAACTTTCTACCAGCATTCTCTAAGGACCGGGTGGGTTTTACGTTTAGGCCATGCAATTCTTTCTCAACTGATGAAAAAACTCGGAATGTGTGTTTCTCATGGATAATACAGAATATCTCGTATTCTGGATCAAAAGTAATCTCAATGTCAAAGATCGGTAACTCTATTTAATTCGTTAAATTACCGTTAAGTAAAATTTTTGATGACTTGTGGGTGAAGAGTTCTTAAGTCAGGGTCCGGTTGTTTGTCCAGGAAACGTAGTGCCTTTCCGGGGAAAGTTCACCTGTAGCTCAATAAATGTAGCGTTACTGTAGTACTGTGGCTCTTTATAGTACTTGCTCAAGTATTTTATGAAGTGGCGTGAGGTACAACGGACAGTCTCGTTTAAATGTTTCGCAAGATTATCCCGTGAGATTTATAGGATAGCGAGGCAACATGTTAACCCGTAATTACTGATTGTCTCTTCTCTGCGAGTTCGTGTCATATTAGGCTGCACCGAGGGGGGTGGGTGTTGGGAAAGGAAATGGGATAGTTTATGTAGGTGAAGCGGCTCCTACTTACGCAAAGAATCGGCAATCCTGCAATGCAGGCGAAGTGGCCCCCACCTACGGAAAGAATCAGCAGCGATGTAGGCAAGGTGGCTCCCACCTACGCAACGGCCCCGCAATGTAGGTGAAGCGGCCTCCACGTGCGCGAAGAATTGCCGATCCTGTAATGTAGGGCAATGGTGCCCCAAACTACGAGGTGGACTGGCCACCCCGCAATGTGGGTGAAGCGTCCCCCACCTAAGCAACGGACCGGCAGTCCCGCAATGTAGGCGGCGTGTAGGCAATGCCGCAGCCGAAGTGGCTCCCATCTACTCTGGCCCGTAATGCACTAGGCCGAGCACAGGCAAGGAGCTCCCAGCTAGGCCCTCCACAGGGCCGGAGGCAGGGGCCCGCAGGTCGCAGACGAGTGTGAGAGCCAGGAGACACAGATGGTGGGTGAGGGTGCCAGCAAGGACCACAGACGAGTACGAGAACCAGGAGCCACGGACGGTGCTAGACCGAGGCCCCGGGGCATGGACGGTGGGCGTGCGCACCAGCCACAGACGGGTGCGGACGCCCACCGCAGACAGGTGGTGGGTACAGAGGCGCGACAGCTAGCCAGTCACAGACGAGTGTCGCAAGCCACAGGCACTCACTTCCCGTCCATATCCAGCAGGGTTTGGCTTGGCTTTGGCGGGGCTGGTGTCTTGGGGGGCTTTGGGCAGTTCTGAGAACACTTCGAGATTGGGCTTTGCCCACCAGACGAAGGCGACGAATGCCCGGGCCCCCAGCCTTGCAACCAGAAGCACCACAACACTGCCAACCAGTAGTAGTGGCGGTAGTGGCCAGCTACAGGGCCCGTACGGCAATCGGGTTTCCAGCGTTAGTGGTGGCCACCGCCCTTTCGCTCTTTTCCACAAAGGCATTCCCCATCTCCTTGATGCTGTCGGGCACGCCCGCCTCTTTGCTCTCCACTCCTCGGAGCGAGGCGTCAATGCCTTCCACATCCTTGTAGTGGCCCTCCTGCGCTCCAGCAGAGTGTCCATCTTTTCGTGCGGGCCCTTTATCGTGGCCAGCACGGCCTCGGAAGACGTGCCAGGGGCATCCTGCCTGCACAGGGTGGTGATTTTCCGAATCTTCCTGGGGGTCAACCCGGTCTTGCAAGGCATTTGCATGTGAGCCGCTCAGGATTCCTCTAATTCGAAACCAGTACGGTCCAACACCACACAAGTGTGCACTTATTGCACTTGCATGCCCGTGTACCTGTGTAGGTGCGCAGGTGCACCTGTGTAGGTACTTACGTGAGCACCGGTGTGGTGGCCCCAAGGAGGCACATCGCCCAAACTAGGGCCACCCGCCCGTGCGGGTTTGGCATTTGGGAATCAACGTGTCTGTCAAATGAAAACTAAAAAATGATCCGATACTTATCAAAAAAGGCGAATTATGCTAGCAGTGCTACTTTTTAGAGATGGGAAAAATTATGCTAGTTTTCGCAAATTATGCTAAAAATTATGCTAGCACAATCTATAAAAGCCTACCACAGGGACGTCTTCTTGCCTGGGGAGTTCTGCGAAAGGTGCTTCAGACACCCAGGTTCCAGGCAATGCCTGCTGCAGACGCTCCCCATCCCCGGCTCCTTTTGTTTGGAGCACCAAAGGGCCTTCATCTAGTCCGACCAGTTCTGCGAGACCCGTGTCCAGTCCAGCACCCTGGCTTCCTGGTCTCTAATTGGCCACGACAGGTGCAGCCTAGCCCCAACTAGCCCTTCGATGTACGCATCCATTTTGTCCGTAGGCGGACGTCGACTAGCTTCCCGTGGTTCTTCAAGGGCGCTGTTGTTGAGCAGCTGGTACAGGTCCTTCTCGAAGTTGGTGGTCATCCTTTTC
>BLFK01000448.1:804645-809645 GCA_014634185.1 Astreopora myriophthalma | reverse complement strand
AGCACCCAAAATGTCAAGACTAGGTGGTTGCCTACGGGAGGTGGTCAGTTATGAGAGTTCCTACCACATTGTGTCAAAACTTTGCCTCATTAGCATATGGTAACTACAGAGACTTACCGTGAGGTAAGGTGGTCTCTTTTAAGATTGATAGAGTATTGTGTACTATATGTGCATTTTTTTTTTCATTTTTAAATGTTTTCTTCGTGTGAAAAGTCAATTTCGAGAAAAAAATCCTGTACTTCTGACTGAGAAATTTCCGTCTCTTGTACTACCCAGGAATGTTACAACACCTCATCAAGGCTGCTGGCTAAGAAAATTTTTCGGGAGCCCTTCAGGCTTCCAACATTAAAAGTTAGTAGCCAGAGTCATTTTTTCCAGGGGCTCAGAATTAATTAATTAATTAATTAACCCAGTCCCCGCCCCCCCGGCCAAAGTCGTGTGGTCTGCCTTAGTTATAACTATACGAATGATGTAAACCTTGCCGCACATGACTGAACAAAAAACTGGTGTCTGCTTTATGACAGTATAAACGAAGTGAAAAAAAAGCAATAAAATATTTTCCAATTTAATTAAACACTGTTTATCTTCAAGATAAAGGGCGATAGTAGTCACGATTCTTGATCCTGTCACTCACTGATCAAGACCAGACTTACAAGACTTCATGGTGCCGGAAAATTGGAATTACAAATAACAGTGGTAGCAAATGGCAACTCGAAAGCAAATTACTAATTTACAATTTCACATTTGTTCTCCTTTATTATATTTACATGTACTAGCATTACTGTCTTCTCTATGTCTTTCTTAAAAATGAGCAGGAGACCGAACACAGAACACAATACGACTGGAAGCCTTAGCTTAGATGGAACACATAACTGCTAAGAGAGTTTTAATTCACTTTTTTAAGAAGCATCTCATGAAACGTTCAGACCCATAGAGAAGAATTTGTCACCAGTCCTTTGAAATAAGGAAACGTGTCATTCTCTTGAAATGACTACGTAATCCTACCTTAACTCGAGTTTCGAATGACGACACGAGAAGCAAAAAAGTATTGCTTACCTGTTGCGAGAGCGCCAAAGCTGTCACCGAGCTAAAAACTTGGGAAAAGGAGATTCGCACGTGCGGCACGTTAAAATTTTGTACGTACAATAGTGCAGGCATACCAAAACAAGTAATATTTTACTCAGCATTTCATTCAAGGTTAAGAAATCACATTGCAAATAACATCATTACACGTTTTACCAGTGAGTCTCTTGAGAGCTGATGGCGTAAACGTGGTTAAGGTCCTTAGGTTTCCTTTGTCGCGTAACTTCCGTAAATTTATCTCCCTTTACGTCCGTAAAATAAAGTAACATAGCAATGCATCATGTAGCTTTTCCATATTTGGGAATCACATTGCGACCCAGTCTCCGTGCGCCACCAGGACGTAACGCAACGAAAGCCATCAGCAATATTTGTGGAATTTGCTTAGCTGCCGTTCTCTCCAACCGCATCGCTTTTTGCATCGTTTAATCTGCAGCTGGGGTCAAATTTACAAGAAAGTGAGGAAGAATCACCTTGTGATAAGTTTGGCGCCCGTTAGGTGGTGGGGGCCACACAACAGAGCTTTCGCCCCAATTGATAGTGTGCCCTTTCCAAGGCCAGAGACCACAACACCGGGATTGCAAACAGTGTGTGGGTTCTTTAATATGGAGTTATTTACAAACCAGGGTTGTGAGACGGGACCTACAGTTTATCATCCGTATAATCCTTTGCCCAGTGTCTTAAGTTCGCAATTCATAACTTTTTCAGAGCTGAATATTATTTGACATCGGATCCCCATACAAACACTCTAAATTCTCTACGCTTTGCCTACCTGTCAAGATGGCGGCTAAAACCGTGGTAAGGCCTATTTGTATTTATGGAGACCCAGCATATCCTCTTTGCATACATCTCCAGGGACCTTTTCAAGGAGCTGGGCTAACTCCCCAACAGCAAGCATGGAATGAATCTGTGAGCAAAGTCAGAGCTTCTGTAGAATATGGATCTTTGGTGACATCATAAATTATTTAAAATTTCTGGACTTAAAAAAAAACTTGAAAATAAGTTTAAGCTGTGGGTAAAATGTAGGTGGCATGTGCCCTTCTTCACAATGCTTGTGTTTGTTGCTATGGATCCACCACATCAGACTACTTTGATTTTTCTCCCCCAGAAATTCAGGATTATTTTCACTAACCCTGCAGACAAGTGTTTTTAAGAGCTAAATAGTATTTTGATTTTGGTAAACTGAACTGGTTATTAATAAAACTTTACAATTATGTTTAAGGAAATGGTGACATATTTTAAAAAAAAGCTAAATAGATAACACCAAAGCAAACCATAAACAAAGGAGGAGCATTTTATATAAAAATGTGAAACACTTTTGCAGGAGGTTGATTGCTGAACAAGCCCTAATATGTACTTAATACCTTGTTACTTCAAGAAGGGCTCACCCTTTCCTCCTAAAATTAGCAACCTTGAACTCAGCCTTTTGGTGCTGACACAACAATTCAGTGACTTTGAAAGGTTAAGTTAAAAATATCTGAACATAATTTTCTTTACAACAAGTATGTGTACCAAACAAATTGTAAGATTTTCATATTAAAATCCTCATAAATGTCTCATTTAACAAACGAGTTTATGTCTTGTGCATAAAAATGTTCACTCTTGCACATATTAAACAATTACTTCTCAGCCAACTTTTTCATCAGCTCCATGAATGCAAGAGTTCGTTGTTGTTGCTGCTGTTGCATCATGTTAACATTCATTCACATAAACTGCTCTATCTGCTGCTGCTGAAGTTGCTGAATATCTCTAGTTTGCGTATTCAGCGCATCAAACTGCTGTTGTCTCCCCTCCTGATCCTTTGCTTGCAGTGCCAACTCTTGCTCCTTTACCTCCAATTCCTCACTCCTGAAGGTTACTTCCATCTCTGCCTGTTCTTTCTGGTAAACTACAGTGTTTGCTCCACTAGCTCTACTTTTCTGTTTTCTTCCTTGTTGTTCATCGGCATTCCTTTTTGCACTATCTTTAAAAGTTTCCAGTGATCTTTTCCACATATCCTCCACTTTCTTTGCTTGTTCTTCCTGCTTCTGTTTTGTTACTTTCATGTGTTTGTTGCCTTCTTTGAAAAGTTCTGTGATTTCATTAAGAAGCTGTTCTAACTCTGTTTCCTCCTCAGGGGCAATAGCTGAGGCTCTCTCTTCTTCCCTGACTTCTCTATTTCTTCTCTTTTCCATTGTAGAATAGTGATCATGAACAGACCACTGAGTAACATGGAATTGTGGATGAGAAATAGGATTTAAGGACAGTCAATTTTTCCCAATCTTCACCTCTTTCACTGGTTCCTTTCCTGTGCTTCCATGGTTACAAAACCATTAATTCCCTCAACATCAACACTTCATACTCTTCAGTCCATTTCATTGATTGACTGAAATACAACAAATTAAATTAGTGAGAAAGAACTATAATTGCAAAATGTGTCCTTTGAATGTTGATTTTTTTTGTGGAGAGAAAATCAACACTTGGTTTTATCATGACACAACCGTAAAAGTATAATAATTATTGCTTTGGCTTGCATTTTTACTAAACCACCATTAGATCACAAAATATCTCAGCTCTCTTTTCTACTTGCACCAAACATTTTTCAGTAGCAGACTCGGGGAATTAGCTGAAATTGTTGATGTAAAAAATTAAAATAAATGATAACTTCCCCCTACAATTTAAGGTTGGAAACTCGCGTTGTAAAATGGCTTCAAAATAAAATGGAGAGAATTGAATTACTAAAAAATAATTTAAGCCTACCACAAGGAATTATCACAAGGAAAATGAAGGAAAACAACAAAAATTGGATTTTGTGGAGTATAGTAAAAAAAAAAAAAGTTGCAAGTCGATATCCTTGTTTTTGTTATGATTGTTAGGAATTCTTTCATGAAAATGGATGTTTTACATTTGCTGAATGAAGGAATACGTAATGTACACTTTGAAGGTTGCATCTAGTACATGGACCGCTGAGTAACATGGAATTGTGGATGAGAAATAGCATTTAAAGACACAGCTACTGCTGCTCGCCACGTTTTCGTACAGCGTCAAACGAGGCTTGTTGAAGTCAGCGTGAAAATAGAAACTGCCATCTCAGAAATCCACTCGTGCACACTGCTACCGGAAGTAAAAATGTCGCATGTAGACGTTGCCGTCGTCTGATCATAAGGTCACTAATAAGGCACCCCAGGTGACCGTTAGGTAGCAGCCTTGACTCATTATCCTAAATGTTGCTCTCTATTATCTGTCAAGTGGTGGCTTACGGGAGGTTAAAAACAAAAGAATATGTCAAACTCTTAGCTCTAAAAGTGGTTGTGCTTGCTTACCAGCGGCAGTTGCTTATGAGAGGTGGTCGCTTACAGGAGATTCCAAATATTGTGATTTGCCTTGGAAACTTTTGGTTTTTTGGAAAACTGGTCACTGAGGAGATGTGGTCGCAACCGAAGGTTCCACTGTAATCAATTGTGTGAATTACACTGAAATGATCTGAACGTCCTCTCTGCTGATAATGAGAAGATGTTGATGTTCAAACGAATGCTTTCTTCAGTTGGATTTCTGCTAAAATATTGTTCAGCTCGATTGAGCACATTGTTGGTTGCCTAGCAAATGAGACATTTTTATTCAGGATACCTGTAAGTATGCCAAATCATAAAATACCTTTGGTTTTTCCTTTGCAGCAAAATGAACAATAGAAACCACGTGGTGGTGATTTAATTGGCTAAGGCAAAACATTACATCATTAGGAGGGATACAAGGTCATTCACAATTGCAACATTTTTGTTTTGGTTTCATTTGACGATTGCACAATAGCCTGAATTGCTTTGGATTACTGAGGATGTTGTTTTATATCGTGTTTTGACAGTCAAAATGCATACAAACGCGCATGCCCTTCGTTGTAGACCTATCTCAAGATTTAAAAGATGTCATTGGTCCGCGAAGCCTGA
>BLFK01000448.1:789645-802145 GCA_014634185.1 Astreopora myriophthalma | reverse complement strand
GTATCAACATTTCGTCGAAATGAAATAAAAGACAGGAATTATAAGAGCGTCCAACAGCATATTTTCATTTCCTTTTCTTTTTCAGGAAAAAAATGGTTGCCCCCCCTATGCTTGATGTCATTTTGGTTGGAAATTTTCCACAGCCCCCCCTAAATCATGGTAGGGAAAAAGAGTGACCCCCCCCCTCAAAATCATCATAGCCCACCCTCTAGGTAAATTATGAATGCTCCCTAAGCTCGAAATATTTCCACAGGACATTGTTCTCCACCAACCTCAAACATCTTTGGTTTGAATGCTTGGTGAGAGTGTGAGCCAGGAACCGATCCATCTCGTCCTTTAGATAGTCTTTCTTCCATTTCCAAGTAAACCTTTCTGTCCAGCGTTGACTTTTCCGTGACATCTCCCCACAACTTCTCATTCCGAAATGCAAGGTGTTATTGAACCAAACTGTAGTTTGCAGAGTTTCAGGGTCTGTGCATCCGAGATGGCCGTGCTTATACAGTTCCACCCGGTTTTCTTTTGTCAAGGGAGAAGCTGCATTTGGTTTTCTGCCTTTGCTTTTGCTTTTCAGTTCTTTTCTTTTCGCTTTTAACACCTCCCTGTGTTTGGGAAATTCAGGACTTTCAATCAGTGAATATTTGTAGTTGTGTTGACTTAAAAAGCGTTGGATGGAATTACGAAAGATCGTCAATGAATCAGGTTCATATTCTCCACCGTCTTCTTTTCTTACTTCCATGATGAAACGTGAAAGATGGCTGTCTAATTCATTAGGTGGTATGTCTGTCCGGCTTCTTGTTTCGGAATATTTCCTTTGTATGAATGCCAAAAACTTCTCGCAATCCAGCTCAGTGTTCTTCACCGTTTTGGGATTTCTTTGTTCTTTCATGAACTCTTCAACTTCTTTGTCCGTCTCATACTGATCGGTTTTGTTTTCCTGTTCGACGTCTGGTTCAAGGAATTTAAAATTGAGGTTGAAACTGGGGCATTCTTCTTCCATGTTGTTGACAGTAATTTTTTTCTGAATGAAAATTTTGACCTGGCTCAGGCTCTTCAACCGCTCTTTCGGCGGGAAAAATTTGCAGGCCGCGAGGAACGCGAGGATTTTTTTGTGTAATACTACCCATTGCATACCGCAGAATATGCAACAGGTTTCTAGCTTTCTGATTGGCTGTATTCTCTATGGCATGGGATAAATAGTTGTTGAAGCAGTCTGTAACACTTAAACTCCAAAACTGTCTAGACTGGTAGCTTTATTATTTGGTATATTCTTGATGTCTTCTACGACTCGGTGAGTTGTAATTGGTGGAATATCGTTGTGTGGAGTGATCATGTTCATTTGGGTGTTCATGAACTCCACCTTCTTTACAGATCAACAGTGTGGAACGTGAAAGAGTTACATGTACTGAGTTCAAATGATAGATACATTTGCTAGCTTTCTTCACCATATTCAAATGTGAGAGTTACACTTAAGATAGCCCTGTACTACAACTCCAAGCAGCTTGAAGACTTGTAGGAAAGGGAATCTTCCTAATAAAGTGATAGCCCAGATGTGGGTTACGAGATAATGCCACGACCATATGGGGTGGTATACTTGACTGCGTGGATCATAGCTTCATTTGATACTTGATCCACTTGTCTAAAGAAGAGATATGAGGACTAAGGGGAGTTGGAGAATATGTGAGACAATAAAGACTTCACCCATTTATTTCAACAACCTACTGAATGTACACATATGTAACTTAAGTTTAAGAAACAAGAATTGAGTTTGGACAGGGTGGAATGAACAAAATGTACTAAGTGGTACATGAAAATTAATAGGAGCAATCCCGTACAGTTGCAATGCAATTAACAAATTTTTACAAGAGGAACAATCCTATTTTAATTTTAAGTATTTTCCCATAGTTTATATCTTAAAATTTCTTGTAAGACACTGTAATTCAAAGTGTTTTAATAAAGGTAAATATATGTAAAGAAGATTTTTATAGTGTGCTTGCTGGTGAAAGTTGGGATTAGCTTTCTAAGTGCAACTAATGTTGATGAAGGTGTGAATATTTTGGAAACACTTATTCACATGTGAGTGCCCCATCAGAACAGTTAGCATGTCTTCACCCAAGCCAGAGTGGATGAAATCTTTAATGAGAACCACATCAAGAGTAGCTCCAAACAATTTGGAAGGCATTTGTGAGATCAACTACAGAATACTGGAAGACATTAGACAGAATCAATCGAAACTATTTCGAGCTCCTATAGGTTCAAGGGACTGGTGGAAACTGTGGATTGCATTTCAAAGTGCTGTTGTTCGTCAGCCAAAGTTATGCTCTATAAACCATGGGCTGTGGTGCTAAATGATTAGTTTGATGAATTGTGTCAAGATGACACATGCAAAATACCTACTCCTCTTACTGCTTGTAACTGATTGTGGAAAGACAGGTGTGGAACTGTTTAAGACAGCTACAGCTACCGGTGCAGACCACATACCTTTTTGTGTATGATGAGACTATGCAGAAATCTTCACACCTATTCATAAGATCTGGAACATCTCTTTTGCATCTAACACTTAATCTTCATTGTCAAAAAGAGGGGATGTCAACCCTTTGCCGAAAGTAAAAGCACAGTCAAGAAAATGGGCACAAAAACACAAACAACACCTGACCATCAACAGGATGCATCACCTAGAGTAGACATGAATGGGATTTATTTTCCCAGGAAAACCAGGGGGCAGTTAGCTCACACAATTAGAAACTGCATTAAAAAAAAACTGTTTTGCAGAGTTCTATTTTGATCCAGTGGCAGCGATGAACTTGATTTTTACAGTCGACCGTTTTGCTGAACATGACTTGTGAACTGAACTTGAACTACAAAACGTGAACTTTGAACTGATTTGACAATTGATAACTGAACAACGAGGGAGAACATAAAGCAACCGAAGAAAAAAACTGTTTCACCGAAAAACAAATCTTGCTTATGGAGCTTTTTGAACCTTGAATCTTTTTGGCTATTTTTAGAAATACGTGTCATGCAGTTCTAGAACTTTCGCACAACTCACGTGAAAGAACCTTCTAGAAACTTCTGTGTTACGTTGTATGAACGTTCCAGAAAACCCTTCCACACAAAAACACAATAGGACTAGAGATACACTTAAGTCTAAAGATGCCCAAGTGCACCTAGTGTGGAAACATGGTGGGAAAAGAAGCTTACGTATACCCAAAAAAAGTTGAAGAAATTCAAACAAGAGTTTGATTTACGAGGCCTACAGAGAGAGAAATGAACCAAATGTTGTGCATGTGAAAAGAATGGAGCAGAAGGCAAGGCATCAGGCCCAAAAACTATCGATGAAATAGTGGGACGAAAAATAAATGCAAGGTAGATACTCCAAAAGAATACCAGGGGGAGAGGCACATGTTTGACAGTGAGAAAAGTAGCCCCTGGCTGAGATGAAATGGACTAAAGGTAGAGATGGAAGGGCTGATAATTGCAGCCAGGGTCAGAGCCTACCTTCAAAATCCTATCAAGCCAGAATTCTAAAAGATAGTGCTAGCCTACTCTGTGGAGTATGGAACACGAATGAGGAAACCATAGACCATATCATATCTTGGTGCCCCGAGCTTGCAAAAACTCACTACATAGAAAGACACAATGAAACAGCTGCTTTTGTCCATTGGAAAACATGCCAACACTACAATATCAAAGTTTTGAAGAAATTGTATGAACAGAAGCCTGAGATATTCACTGAAATGACAAAACAACAATTCTTTGATTCATGGAGATACACAATGATAGGGAAGTATCAGTGAAGAAATATAATATAGTGATCAGATAGTGTCATGTTACATGTTTCTGGGGTTACATTCACATGTTAAAAGCGAAGTAATGAAAATTAATGAAAAGATCTGGACTGATCTGGTTGAAAAGTCAAAGAAATGAGTCAGAAGGTAAAAAGTTGCCAAATATATGAGTAAATTTTTTGCCTGGTTTCCTTATTAAGTGGAGGCATTGTAAGAAACGATCTCATGACTTTATCCCCAATCAAATTGCTTTGCTTTAAAGAACAACATACACATACTTTCATTGCAAAGTTTGTCATTCTTTGAAGCTCCAAGATCTAAATTGTGTCGCAATTCTGCGTTTATAACCGTGAATAAACACTTTTTGAAACAATCTATGGCTTCAGGGTTGGAGACAGTGTTCTTAGCTTGGCATTTGTCTTCCTCGTTGCTACTTTGTAGGCATATACAAATCGTTGAATAATAATGTCTTTTTAATAATATTGTCTTTTTATCTTGAACTAAAAGAACAGATCGCTTGCACTTTGTGGACATAATTGGAAAATTGAACACTTGTTAGAATACATGATGTCGGCTCCTTTGGAACTGCATTCCACGCTGAACATGCACCTCATTTCATTTGACAACACAGCAACTCTGAGCCAATCAGAATTCAGTAGAGGACCCTTCATTTAGTTACAAGGTGTCCAAGTCTCATTTTCATTCTTTGGAAGGAAAACATCTATTTCACTTGCACTTTCATGCTCGATGAAAGAAAAATCATGATAATGTATCTTAATATTTCCTCATTACTATTCATGAAGAAAATAGCAGCAGAGAAAAAGTCTGGATAATCAAGAAATCCAGATAATTGAGGTTTGACTGTACTGTTTGTTTCATCTAGAGCATATTTCATGATAAAAATGTTTGCTGAAAAATTTATCCAAGAGTCTTTACTTGTTTTCCCAACAGAAACGTGGAAAGCGTAAAGGAAGCATTCCTTTAAGTTCAGTGAAAGCTGTGGAGTTTGTAGATGACACAGCATTTGACCAGGATAAGAAATATTGCTTTCAAGTAAGCATTAGACCCATTGATGTACAGTGAACATGGAAAGTGAACTCTTTTAACAGGAATCACTTAACTGTGTTGTAAACGAAAGGTGTCCAGTGATATTGGGTTCAAATTTTTCCTAGTAATATTAAGTCAAAGGAAAGCAATTCAAGACTAGAAATTTGGTAAACAGCTTTGTTTTCATGTTTTGTTGTTGGCTTAGGTTTTAAGATCGAAATCACAATTATTTTTTCACAATCAAATTAACATACCTTAATACAAGGAGGGAAGCCGAAAATCTGGCTAAAATGAATTCAGATCGATTCGATGCCCAACAAGAAATGCAATATTGTCACAAGGTAATTTGATTTGATTTGATTGTGAAACAGTTGTGATTTAGGTCTTAATATGTGGCCTGATGTTTTTCCTATATAAAGGTTTGTAATAGACCTTTGACTGTATGGCATTTTTGCTGACTTTGAACTGCTGGAACGCAGCTACGTCATATAAAGAGAGGAATTTCCAACATTTACTGCTATTTTTAATAATTGTATTTGATGTCATTCATTCAACAGAAAATTAATTATCCCAGTAATGGAGGCTGGCATTATAGATCTCATGTTGCTTCTATATTTGCATAATTTTGATAAGGATTTGTACAAAATCTTAAAAGTTCATTTACTGTCATTGTGGCCTGAATCTGTTCTTTATACTTCTTCAAAATGATGTCAGTAAAAATACTAATGCCATTAGGAAAGGAAAAAAAAAAGGAAAAGGAAAGCGATTCAAGACTCTCCAACCGTTATGGCACCATAAGCAAGAAAATGTCTAGTATTCAGGTTGCTGTAACACAACACCTCAGTTTGACAAATGTCACAGACCTGGCATGAGGAAGCTGTGTGCAGCTTCTAGTTTGAGTATACACTGTAATTATAAGAGGTTAATTTAAGGGAGATTTCCTGAATATACTGTTCATCACATTGTTACTAACATCCTGTACTGTAGGTTGTTTATGACGATTTGGTTCTTTACATCAGTGCAAACAATGATAATGATAGGAAAGACTGGGTGGAAGCCATTCAAGATGGTATGTTATTTTAATTTAAATGGTCTTGTTTGTTTGTTTGTTTGTTTTTTTTTAAATTTTCTACCAAAGAGGATTTGTTCACTTGGTCCCAATTCTAAGTGAAGAAGAGATGTTCCAAGAATTGATTATTATAAACCATGAACCAAGGTGCATAGACACCCTTTCAGACTGCATCTGTCTTTGGATAAGTACATATGACAGGTGGTCTTGCCTGCCTGACTGCCTACCTGCTTGCCTGCAGAATCAGCGTCTGTGAATGGTTACAATTGAAGGGCTCAGAGCAAAAACATGCTAACTGACATTTTTAGTGCGTTTGGTCATTTTGCAAAAATTGTGTCCAGATTTCGGGCAATACACGGAAATTAAGTCATGGAATTACCTATCGTAAGTGATGTGAACAAAATAACAAAGGAAAAAAAACTTTTCTGGGCCCTCTGGAAAGGGGGGGGGGGGCTCTAGAGAAGGAAAATGTGAAAATACAGGTAATTTTTTTTTCTTTTCATCACATTGCCCTAATTTTTGGCATATAGCATGGGGATATTCACCCCGTAATGTTTAGTGCAGTTGCTTCAGTGGAAATTGGCTGCAATTTTGAAAAATGACGTAAAAATCGCGCAAAAGTCAGTTAGGACGTTTTTGCCCGGAGCCCTTCAATTGAGTCTTGTCAATTTTCTTTGATTCCAATTTGCATTGGAGAATTACATTGGTGACAAAATAACTCAAGCTTTTTATTGAGTAAGGTTCAAAAAAAGTTATTTTGAACTCAGGAGTCATTCAGTTCATAGTTACTAAAGTAACGGTAATGTTGTTTCAATGACTCATGTCCTTAGAAGGGCTGTTGGTGACGACATTGATTGATATTCAACATCCTGAGCAGCAGTCACATTTGTAGGTTGTCCAAACATCAGTCAATAGGGAGCTTATGAATCGCTGATGTTCACACAATGGTGCTCTTGGATTGCATAACATATGCACTGTGCATGCCTATCTGGGCATTGCACACCTGGCTTTCCAAGGAAGGCAGCAGAAAGGAAATATCAGTTGAGGCAAGATGAGCTTGAGACTAAGAGTAAGCAAGAAGAAGCTACCATGTCTTTGTCACTAGGCACTGCTCACTCAGCTATAAGATCAACAGCAGTCAGAGATGCAGCAACAGCAGTCAGAGATGCAGCAACAGCAGTTTATGGAGCTGATTCAGTTGATGCTTAACAACCAGCAAGCAGAATCACAGGCACTTCATGAACTTTTAAAGAAGGGATGATACTTTTAGGATTAGTTATTGTTGTAGTGAAACATTTTGTGCATCTTGGCATTCAAACAAAGCTGTTGGTTTTCATCACTTTATTGTACATGGATGATCATGCGTTTAATAATACTAGTAGGTTTGTTCACAGGCCCCATTTACATTACAAGAAAAACTGGGTCCAGACCCCGTAATAAGTTAGTATGGACCATACCCTATGTAAACTACAAGAATTCTCTCATAGCGACCACTTCTCGTTTAAAACCACCCTCATATTTTGGAAATAACTGACCACTACTCAATTTTCTGAAGTGACCGCGACCACTTTTTAGGCCAGAAATTTGACAATTATTCTTTTGTTTTCTGTTTCCAGTAAGCACCGCCTAATATGATCACATATGATCATTAGAAAACCATTACTTAGAAGTCACCAAAGTTCAGCACCCCATGTTTGACATTGTTTTCCCAGTTTTTGTTCAGTTAAAATGTGAGGTGATTTTAATTAACAAGTGACACATCGACAAGTAAACTGTACTATACTGTACTTTTTGTGAAACATGTTGCATGTTAAAAAAAAGGTATGAATAGAATAAATTAGTTTCAAGCACAAACCCAATTTTAACCTAATTTTAGCCGGTGAGGTAATATCTTTATTTGATTAGTCAAGCCGTTCAGTATTAGCCTTATTTTGTTGATTTTTCCTGGAATTGTTTTTGGTTGATTTTTCTCATAACCGAGCACCTCCCGTAAGTGACCACCTTGTTGTGCACAAAGGGTGGTTGTTTATGAGAGGGGTGACTGCAACTGTACCATGTTTTCATGAAATGGAACCAGATCTGTTTTTTTTTTTTTTTCTGGTTTTGGGGCCACAGGGGGCTATGGCAAAAACAAAAACAAAACAAACCAAACAAGCAAATGACAAAAGATAACAGTCCAGAACCCTTTTTGGTGTCCAAGAGCACCGTGTGGAAGAGTGAACTGTGCTCTTTGAGGTCTTGACATTCTGGTGAAGACACAAAATAAGGATTTAAATTTACGGCAAGAAGTTTGGCCTATCTAAGTAGCTGAAGCTAATCAAGATTGCCCAAACCATTTATGTGGCTCCTAGAAAAATAAAATACTTGAATCAATGAAATGGAATTGTGTTAAAAAAAGTGTGACCTGCCAATTGCAATTAATTTAGATAGCTAAACTACAAAGTAGAAGTAACAATTAATAAAAAAACAAACAAACAATAATTGGCAAATGGTAAAGAGAATAATGATACAACTAATAATGATAACAACAACAATTAATACATGTACATAATACATGTACATAATAACACCAAATAATTGAAACTGAAGTAAGAGTGATAACAAAAAGTGGAATGAAATCAGAGAACATACTATTCCCAGTAACCTCATTTTGGAGCTCTTGATTTGATTTTTGAAAGCATGGAGGGTGGGATTTTTTTGGGTGAAATACCTAGACTATTCTGGATCTGGAAACAAGTATACTGGAGAGATCTCAAACCACACTGACTGGTGTTCACTTGACTGACAGAAAGTGGGAGGAAGTAGAGAATGAGACCATAAATAAGCAAAGTGGAGAACTGCACCCTTATGGGGTTTTGGGTCCTTATAGTTGTGCTCGTATTGGATAGGCGGGATCAGTGTACACCAGTTACCAGTTACAGGGCAGTTTGAAAAGCTCTGCATTCCATGTAAGAATCTTGGGGCAGCTAGCATGAGAGAGTTGCAGTATCTTCAACTGGGCTAAAATGGATTCCTAAGTAATCTATCAGGCAGAGCAAAGTGGACATGTCTGTGGCCGTTGTAGATTGCTCACTGATTTTTGGTAGGCCTACATACTCGAAGTACAGTTGCATGTACAAATCCCCATTTGTTATCAAGGGCATCTCCTGCTTGTTTTATTGCCTCGGCTGACTGGAGAAGCTTGAGAGGAGAGAGAAAACGATGATTATATCTATGTGGACGATGCCACCGACTGTAAATCAAGTCCATCATGTGCTTTGTTATGATGGAAAGCCCTGGAACTGGTCTGGCAAAATGATAAGCAAAATCTCCATATCTGCAGGTATAGGCGTAGCGCTTGAGATTTGTGCATAATGTAGGTATGCAATCTTCAATTAAACTATTGTAAGTGGTTATTTATAAAGCTGTTTCAATAAGCATATGTGGTACAAACTCTTATTTCTTGGAAGTCAGACATGTTGGTTTGAAGAAGCTAGCTTGTAAAAAGAAAAACAACTTCAGAACAGCAGGAAAGTTTGCTGCACATGCACTGTCTTTGTCACGACAGCAACACAGGACCATGAGGTGACCAAATAGCGCCGTTGTGCAGATGTTGTTGATTCATAAGCTCCCTAATGTCATGTGAACAGGCCTCAGGACTACACACACCAAGACAATCTTACTTCATCAAGTTATTAACTTCAGTATACTACTTTTCATGGCTGTGGGTCACATTTTATTTTGAATACCTGTAGATGTCTTTTCACAGTTGAACAGCACAGTTTTTTCAATTTCTTTGGATGTCACCACAACCAAAACCTGGCATTTTGAAGCATATTATCAAGCAAAGTAATATTACATGAAGCTCATTTAAGTATTTTATGTTATAGCTGGATAACTTGAACTCCAAATAATTTGAATCTCTTCTGATGCCTTGGAGATTGGCATTTTTAAAGAGTCATTTGTGGTGTGGATGAAGAAATGTTATTTTTGTTAATAAGGCACTGTTTTGTACCTGATGTTGGACTGTGTGCTTACTGGTTGTTTTGTCTTTTTATTGATGTAAGAGTGTCGTGGTAACAGGTTCCTTCTCAGTGAATACCACCCTGGAGTATTTATGAACAAGTGGACATGTTGTCATGGCAAGGAGAAGTCAACTCAAGGTTGCAGGACTTCCTTTGCAGCACCAGAAAAGGATGGCTATCAAGGTCTTGCTTCTTTTGTTGCTAAAACTCATAATTACAAGAAATATAGCATACTTATACTCTCAATGGTAGAAAAGAAGATGGTGAATTTAAAGGTTGGTAAATGAATGAAATGATGAATTTGTCTGTGATGATGAAGGTATACTCAGAAAAAAATATTTGTGCTCCTAACAGGAGTGGAACCTATGACCTTCCGATTACTAGTTCGCTAGTTCATAAGTTGGACTCCTGTTACAAGCACTTGGGTTGTTTTCTGAGTATGCCCATGTCATTACCGATAAATTCATCGTTTCATTCATCCATTGTGCTTATAATTCACCGTCTTCTTTACTACAATGGATGCCATTACGTTTTTGTGTTTATTCAATTTATTTGGCCTCACACAGCATGTTCAGGCACCCACACGCTTGACCTCGTATTAAGAAGGTCTACTGAGAGCTTTGTCTCCAACTTTGTCTTTGATTCATCCTACGGACTTCTAACAGGAATTTATGGTCCATTGAATTTGATAAACTCGGCATTGACCTCAGGGGATCACCTTTATGTAGCAATTTGCCTGATAATATTGCGCGTTTAGTAAATTGATTTAATGTTGTTTTCCGGTCACTACTTGATAATAATGCTCCTTTAAAACTCAAATCTGTTGTTATGCACCCTGCTGCACTTTGGTTGTCACAAGGGATTATGATTCAGAAGGGAGCACAGAGGAGATTGCTGTTGACACCGATCTTAACACTGTTCCGGTAGAGAAATGTTTCTTGGTCAATGTAATGTCTATCAAATCTGATATGTGATGCCAAGGTTGACTACCACTGTAGCTTAATCAAAGACCATTGTGTTGATCAGCGGATGTAATTTAAAGATGAAAAATTACTATGCAAGCGAGCTGAACCAAGTTATCCTCCTTGTTGTTCTGATGAGCAAGATAGTTGATACCTGCAACAGTCTTTCTTTCTTCAACTTATTGTTTAAGCCTGATTCACATGTGATTCAGGATAAGGCAGCTACTGCAATGCAGCAGTGCATAGAGGATCTTCATCAATGGATGTTGCTGGACCGGCTCAAGCTTGATGATGATAAGACTTGAAAACATCAAGGATAGAGTTTCATTTCAACTTACATTTGACAGGTTCTGTAGTGTGGTATACATGTGGTAATTGGTTATCACATATATGAATTTGTAATGAGTTTAGGAACCCGGGAAATGTGATCTGCTTGTCTGAGCAACAAGTTTCCTTGAAAATTCAACAATGCATAGGTCTTACAAGAGTTTGTGCTTGGAGAAGTGTTGCGCAAAAAGGATAAGCCAAATGGGTCCAATTTTATAATTTGACAAACAAGTCTTCGTGCCCTCAAAAGAATTATAGCTTTAGGTAAAATGTGGAGATCACTGTTGTAAAGACTGAAACAAGAACCTACTGTATACACGCACTTAGAGTAATAGCATTTGTCACACCTCGGTTAAATTCTGCTTACCTTCACTGTTTTAGGTGGAGGTTACACCCGAACTTCTTCATCATTTATAGCGTCTCAGCCATTGCCACCGATCCCTCCTGCTGTGAGTAGTATTGATGAAAGGCTGATTTCTTTGTTTTGAGAAAGTTGTGGAATTATGTTTTTTATTAAGTGGTCTAATCATGGAGAATATATATGAAATATCATATATTTGAATTCCGGATATGTTGTAACATTTCATATCCACGGTTCAAATATAATTGATGATATTTCATATATTCTCATTCTCTATTCAGTGTGCAACATAGTCACATGGTCATAGGTTCATGTCCCATTTCAAGGCTGAAATTTTTTCCACCTCTTTGCAACTGCTTAAGTTAGTCACTTAAGTTTGAGGATCACACTTTTATCATAAGTGGCATAAATTAGATAAAACTTTCTGTTACAATTTGTTTGTGTTATTCTGTCGTTAATTTTAATTAACCTTTTTCAGTGACTTTTAAAAAAGTTGTCAAGATCGTAGACAATAGGAAGCCACTTCAAAGCCATTCAAAATGAAGTCTGTGCGTATTTCGCATTGATTGTGTTGCATGGCCACTGTATTTCCTATGGCATGGTGTAAAATAGTGATGCAAAGCTTTCCTGTGGTATACCATGGAATATCCCACCTGTCATTTGTATTTTCTCATACCGAGAAAACACAAGTGGCTTGTGGGGTGTTCCATGGTATACCATTCAAAAGTGTTGCATAATTATAACTAGTATGTATTGGTAAGTAACAGTATTTACATATTTGTGAACCAAAAGTGCTCAATAGCTGCTTTTTGTGTATACTGTCCCATTGGTTGAAGAGACCTTTTGCAACAGTTCGTCATGTTACCTCCTTTTCATAGACACTAAGATTCAGCTAGTTTTACTGGTATATTGAAATAAAAACAGTGGCTTAAAATAGGTTGTATT
>BLFK01000448.1:779124-789638 GCA_014634185.1 Astreopora myriophthalma | reverse complement strand
TAATTTCCCCTGAATACGCCGAACATACTCTTACTAAAGTACTGTTTTTTCTTTTCAAGCTAAAGTAATCCACATGAATTTGAAGTCTTAAGTCATTATTTATTGCATTCATTTTTCCACAAACAAAGTTACAGTCAGACGTGGTGCACACATGGTCTCTTTTGCAACATACACAAAATATTGTTTTGCAACTTATGCAATTGTAATATGATGGGAGGAAGAGGTAGTGGTCTCCAGTCACTCTTCAACAATTTCAATAAAAATTCTTGTAGTTTTTCAAGTTTTGAAGCCACTGTCAAATTTCCCCTTGTGGGTTTCAAGACTGAAAATCTCCAACCTTGTTCATCTAGTGTCGCTACATATTTTATTCAGTCTAATAAGTTTACGTATCCAGCTTGTTTTTGTAGCACTTAATTATGGAAAATTTCACTGGAGGGCAAACACTTCGAGTTTTCAAATGGTCTTAAAATCTTGATTTTGAGTGGTATGTGTTGGTACGTGTAAGTAGTAGTATTTAGAGGTTAAGTTTACCAATTATTGGTCATGGGACCTGCTGTTGTAAAAGGCTACTTAAGCTGTGCTTATTGATTTGTTTCTTAAAGAGCCAAGCACCTGCGATGCCTGTACCCCACAAGGTAACTAGGAAAGAACCAGAAAAGAAAGCAGCTGAAATTGTGGTGGCCATTTATGACTTCTGTGGTGCAGAAGAGGGTGACTTATCTCTCATCACGGTATGGTTTTCAGGAGTGCAAAGGAAAAATAGCTAATGCAAACAAATGAATGCTTCTTGATTTTCCAATGTCATTTTTGTTTGACATTTCAGCTAGAATGTCAGACACACAGTTTAGTCTTGACGGAGTAACTTTCTGCTCTGTTTGATACTAAAGGGAATGGGAAAGGCTTAAGGGAAAGCTCCTCAGGACTCCTTACAAATTCTCTTTAGTGAGTAAAATTGTCTTTAATTTGAGTAAAATCAGTGTCCCCCATAGGGTCTTAATATATTAAAGGTCAAGTGGGGTTAATTAAGGGGCTCACATCAACTTGCAGGTAAGTCTTGTTTAAATTTCAATTCTACCAAATTGTTACATATGTCCACGTTGCAATGAGATTTGTAACACAGTGAGCAAAGAATGACAAAACACCCAAGAAAATGTGCAACAAGCTCTAAGCTCAATAAACAGTGTTTAATTGTGAGAAAACAAGGAGAAAAATGACAAGGGCTAATCCCCCACTGGAGCACCTATCAGCTCATCTGATTTTTAGCAGCAACTGGCTTGGGATAAAATTTATGAAAAGTACTGGTAGACTTCTCATTCCAACTGGCTATAGCCAGCAATACATCAGTTGACACAGACATACTAAGGGGTTTACCAGTTGAGTACATCAAGTACTGTGTGCAGAAAAAAGCTGTGTATCAATACCTGGTTGGCTTAGAGTGGTCTTGATCCAACAGCCAAAAGTCGATAATGCTGCACCCTCACGAGGCTCAATGTATGACACAAGCAATTTAGCAGAGACTCTAAGCTTTGCAGTAGACCTAACTGGATACTTGTACAAAGGCACATTTCCACAACCTTTCCAGGCCTGCCGTGTTTAATGTGTTCAGATAAGGCAAAATTATAGTAATCGTCACTTCTCTGCCATCTTGTCTGATATATCCAACAAAGTTAAGGTCTGACATCTCTGCCCAGTCACCAGAGCAATCAACATGACTAATGTGAAAGTGAGTTCCTTCAAACTGATCTGAGCCAGAGGCCACAACAAACTCAAATAATCAAGCACAGTGTCAACAGACCATTTTTTTTTATATTTTGGTGCAGGCTTCAGAGTGTTAAAAACACCCTTAAGATATCTGCATACCAGGAAATGTTTCCCACTGGTGTGTTTTCCTGAAAACCACCATTGTTGATGTCAATGTTGGAGATTGCCCAGCCTGCAGCCACTTGTCGTTTTTCACTTTTTACTGTTTGCGGGTACTGTCCCTCCAAGAGGGCATGATGAACTCGACACTGCCTGGGTGAATCCCTGACCTTTGCAAGGATTGCCTGAGGACTTGCATGCCATTAACCCAGGACTATGAGAGAGGGGAGGTGTACTGTCCAGAACCGGGTGAACAAAGTTGTGATACCTCAAGACCGGTGGTGTATGCACGACTAAGTTCAACACAGCTGTGAAATACAGTTGAGTTGTCCGCGTGGGTATTATCATAATTCCTGTTTCCCTGTCTGGAACTATATTTTGCACACAGAATGGAAAATGGCATAGATGCATAAAAGAAAAGCTGTGACCAATCAATAAACTTTGCCATTAGGTCTGTTTTCCAAGCGACATACAGTAAGCCTCTACCTGAGCATTTAGGCTGTTAGCAAAGAGATCTATCTCAGGCTGCTCAAAAATTGAGGCAACTGTCTGAAAAACTGGAGCAGGAAGCATCCATTCAAGATCTAAATTTAAATTCTGCAATAACTGGTCAGCATCAAGATTGCATGACCCAGGAACATGGGTTGCTGACAACCAAATGGTGTTTCTATTGACAGCCCAAGTCCAGACTTCCCGACCCAGGGTATTACATTCTTTAGACCTGCACCATCCCATAGTGTTAATGTATGAAACAACAGTGGTATTGTCAGTAATATCACTTCTGTCATCCAACAGATGACAAGCAAACTTAACAGCTAACAGCTCCAAATAATTGTCAATGAAGATTCAAGCCTAGACCACATATCACGCAAGCCTTGACCATTGTCATTTTTTGCACCCAGCCTGCCAAGGACGCATCATTGTAGATGACTGCATGAGGGCCACGGTGGCGGATTTTTTTGTAGGCTGAACAAATGTCAGCAACCCACCACTGAACCCCTGTCAAACCATCATCAGACAATAGCATCATTGCATCAAACATCCTGTGACCTTTAAGTAGCTGTCTTTGTCAGCCTTGATTTGCCAATAGTGGAGTGGTCTATATTGAACCCCTGGGAAACTGGAAACCAACGGTCCAAGAAAGAATGCCAGGAGGGTCACTAGCATACGAATGGAGTTGAGAATAAACCTCAGAAATTCTATAACCCAAGAATGTATGGGAACTGGTTTATCAGGATGGGTTTTAAAGTGTGAACTGCATGCCCAGTAGCTTCTTGCATTCAGAGATGCTATCTTCAAGATAGAAAGAATCATCGATGTAACCTATACATGTGTGACTGAATAATTCCTTGAAGGAACTACTAGATAACCGCATCAGTAACCTAGTGAAAAGCATATAACTTGCCCTCGAAATGAATTTCAAGAACTTCCGATGCTCTGAGGTGATAGATACAGAATAATATGCATCTGTAAGATGAACATGTTTCAAAAGTGTCCTTCAAATGGCGATAAGCCGCTGAATCATTCAGCATCTTCAGGTTAGAAATCATGCTATGAGATCCATCTTTCTTGGGTTGAATGAAAATAGGAGATATAATCTTGCCATGTTTTTATGAAGATTGTCTAATTACAGTGTATGGCTTTCTGGAGGAATTTTTGTGTTTTATTATCAGTGGTGTTTGCCTAGATTCACAAAGAGTGTAAAAAGGTCTAGTAACATTTATAAGAGGGTCAAGTTCAGAGTAAAATTCAATATGACAATGAGTAAGTGCATCCAGAATAAGTGGATCAGTTGCGATTTTTGCTGCCCATACATGGACAATTTTGTAGCCCCCTGCCTTAAAGGGAGGCTGGTTAGTAACAAAAGAAACAATAGTACTATGACTTACCTCTGAAGGTGATTCTACTGACTCTTGGCTGACTGAGACTTGGGATTTTGATGGGCCCATGTTTGGCCCCAGCCTATCCCTAGGAAAGGACTTGAAGACTTAGATCCTCTCCTTCTGGAATAACTCTTGACTGAAACGGGTACAGTCATGCACACCATGACCAGCAGGGACCTTGTAAGGTTCCATGAGCTGCTTGGAAGTTACTTTGCTCCTGAGTTTGTGTAACTTGGTTAACTCCTCCACCTCCTTGTTGTCCACAAGCAGTTATGTGGACATGGAAGTGGACAGATTATGTAAAGAGCCATCTTGCTATTAAGGTCTATTTGCTGGCAACAAAAGAAACAGCAACATGAGTCAGAGCAGTCTTATGCTATGCTTGTCTTGTTTTGAAACTTAAGTTTTGTTTAGGGGGCTTCTCTACAAGTAAACTATTGACTATATCAGCCAAGTTGGTATCATTGGGTGGAGAGGTTTTTCCTCAATGCTGAATTCTTCACAAGCGACTTAAATGGGCCAGATCATGAACTTGCGCCTGGATCGTCCTGATCTGTCTGAGTTAATTCATCCAGCTTCTTCCCAAGAGCAGAATTTGAAATATAACCAGTATCAGGCTTGCTATCAACTATGTCACCAGCATCCGGAAACTCTACGATTGTACACCTGATCAATAGACTCCTTAACTGTGGCCAAGATATCTCTTCTGGCATCATTTAATACCTCAGCAAACATAGCTTTAAACCTCAGGCAGATAGAACAGCTCTAAGACCTTGCTCTTCGGTATGGTCTGCCTTCACCTTATCACCCATGGTCTAAAACAAGCAAAGGCAAGAAAACAATTAATCAAATTGTAACCCAAGATGGCAGACATGTCAGCCACATGGTAAAAGCCAATGCAAACAAGTGGCTAAAAATAGCTGCAAACTCATGGTGTTCTTGCTATTTGGACGGAATAGTGGTCTACTTATACTTACAACTTAACTTTGATCAGGGTATCCTAGTCATTTGCATTTCATTTTCCTATTTTCTTTGTACAGGGAGAACATTTAACTGTCATTGAGAAACACTCAGACCATTGGTGGATAGCCAGGAATTCAAGAGGGTGTGTAGTTTTTCAATTATTTTGTTTAAAACTAAAAATAAAGTACCAGTGATTATTCTTTAATTTTACGTACTCGGTTTGAGAAAGAGACACAAGTCACTGAGTCTTCATGAAGACCATCTTTCATAACAATGTAGAGTTAAATTATGGTTTTATGTTAATGTCAAGACATTAGACTTGTTTGTCTTTATTTATTGGACTACACTGAATGTGAAATTAGGCAAGAGTTTTGTTTTTTGTTGTAATTCTTTTGAGCCTATGTTTGCCAAAAGTATTTTGTAGTTGGAGTAATCTATCACCTTCCTGATCAAAAGGTCAATGGAGTTTCTCAAGTTGATCCGAAGACTATGGACCTTTGTCACTAAAGATAATAAGATCTGCTGTGAAATAGGATCTTTTAAATTAGATATCTTACATCATGAAACACATTCTCTGGAGGACAATTCATTGAGCTTATGCTTTCTCACCTGCTTTATCTTATTATCACTAAGGTGACATGCTTGACATCAAACACCACCTCTCGTATTGAAAGTATTTTTACTGAAAATCTTTCTCTACTGTCAGACAGTGAACTGATTATTAATGACTTATCTGACCATCTCCAGTTTTTTCCTTAGCATACAACCAAAGTGCTGGTAATATTAACATCCCTCCTAAAAGAGAATGTGTTGTCTTCAGTAACTGTAGAAAATGTTTGTGCCTCTCTGGACAATGTTGACTGGAGTAGCTCAGCAAACGATTCCTTTGTGACCAAATTCACTGAAGTGTACTGACAACTCAACTGTTAGAACCATACATAGCCATTGCAATCCACAGCTTCCTATAGGCCTTCCGAAGTCCATCAGGACTAAAGCAACACAGTACAAGAAATGTCTTGAGAACCGGAGTGCTGATTATGAGAAAAGTATACAGCCTTTAAGAACAATTAAGTTAACTCATTTCATCACAACAACATCATGGACTTATTATGATCACAAACTTGAAACTTCAAGAAACAATGCCCAAGCGACATGGAGGATAGTTAACTAGGTGATGAACTACGAAAAGAAATTAGTATCAAAATGGTACAACCCTGAGCGATGGAATATTTCAGAAATGTGGATTGTTATGTGACCAATGACAAAAGCTGAGGACATGTGAGAAAGCCTCAAAACTACAAACTTATTGCCATTGGTGTTTGCAGTTTAGCTTCCTCACTCCTGATTGGCCTTTTCCTTTCAGTACAATAACATTCCATAATTTTTTGCTAGTGTTCATGGTTTTGTAAGTTTAACAGTAACATACCCGACTTGTTTCAATAGCAATGGTAAGTGTTGTACTGATCCAACACCCACTGATAACAACTTTTGTATACTTGTATAACATTGGTCCTAATCATTCAGCCTAGATGATACCCTCTTCTGCAAATTTCGACCACTAGATTTTGCCGCCAACTTTTGGAGTTGCAACCTGTCACTGCAAATGAACTCTACAAGGTTTGAAATTAAAAATTAGTGAAAAATGGTTGCAAGTTTTTAAAGTCAAATTTACTTAGCTGTTTGACATGATAAAAGACCATTCATTTCTGATGAGGTTTTGCAACGAACCACAAAGAATTTGTTACTTTCCAAAGAAATATATCCATACATTACAGGAATATTCATACCTTTTTCCAAACCTAGTTAAAACGTACTGTTGCAAGTTAAAAAAGCAGCAAGTTGCTGCCACTTTTTAAAAACGTTTTCCCCAGTTCTTTCGTTTTGCTAGTAGTAGGTGTTGATTGCATTCCTTTGTATTTTAGGTGTTCCTTTCTTTCCTGTGGCACATTGTCATGCCTGTCTTTAGTTATTCAGTATACGTTATCTTGCATAATCTTCTCCAATTTATGTAGTTCAGTTTTGTTTTTTCAAGTTCACTTGCTACCGACCTTTGTAATAGTAGTAGCTTAGAGTCATGCACCCTTTTCAAGCCCTGAAGATGAAACACTGTTTGTACAATGTAAGTGTCCTTGTAGCTTCAGTTTTATTTCATCTTGTTTTCTTGTCGTTTTCGGTTTGTAATTTATTCCCATGTAATTTATGTTTTGTTTTGATTTGTTTTGTAGCAACCATGTCTCTCAAGTCAATGTTTTATATGTTCAGAGCATGTTTGATTTTTTGCCTTGACACGTACCCATTCTACACATTACTTTATCTGCTATGCTATGAGGAAATTTCAAGTCCTGAACTATTAAAGGTGCTGGAGTTGAGAGTATTCCCATGAAATTTATTTGTCAGTTTTGATATGATCATTGATCCTTCAACCTTTTGGGCCAAATTGCCCCCTATTTGTTTGCAACTGATGCGCTGATATCGTGAAACTGAGGTTACAAATACCCTTTTCGCCCACTGAATTGTTTCAAATGCCACTTATCGGCTCTGATGACAAGAATTTACAAGAACAGGAGGAGTCCGAATAGATTTTTACTGACACCTTGGATATGCTTTGCAATATGGTGGTGCATGTGTGCCACTACTGATTTTACTTTCTTGTTTTGGAAGACATGTGTCCAGGTGTCAAGTGCTTAGCATGTACTTAATACATGTTTGTAATCTCCTGAATTCTGCACACATTGCAGACCTTGCATCATGTGACTTGTTTTACATTAAATCAGTTCTATCAACATGGCATGTTGTCTTTAAAGTGCCAATGATGCAAAAACTGTTTTGTATGTAGTTATAACATTTTCCCTCTGAATACACAACGTTTGAAGTTGCTACGGTAAAAATTGCCAATTTTGTGAGCACTCTGAGTTTGGCTATTATTGCCCTCAAAAATGGTATCCAAATTGCATGGCCAAAACAGCATGTTACAATGACCACTGACGTCACATTGGTGCAAAGAATTGCAATCCATCATGGTGAAAGAGATGAAAGATAGACGAAAGTGAGACCAACATTGTGTTGCTGGCTTGATGTGTCAGAAACTGTCCTTTTAAGAATCACCAGACATGGCTTTCTCTTTATAAAATCCTCTTTCACTGCAAGAATGGAATGAGCTCCAACGTGACATCACAACTTGAAATTTCACATTAAACTTTTCACATTTCTCTGACCATTATTGAGAGCAAAATAGCCCAATTTTGAGTGTTCACAAAATCCGCCATTTTTACCCCAGCACTCTAAAACTTTGGAATCATATATTTGAAAGGATAAATTTTATAATAACAATTTTTGCTTCATTAGCACTTTAAGACAGCATTATTGGCGACGAGGCAGGCAACTTTAGAGAAAGCAAACCAGCAACAGCCAAGCCAAGCAATCGATAGCTAACCACTTGACAGCCATTCAGAGCTGGATACTGGCACATTAGAAGCAGACAACGGGAAGAAAAACATTGAAGAGATCTTAGCAAAGAGACCACATGCTCTTCCAGTGACGAAGAAAAAAGAAATGTGAAACCCACCAGCTGGAGAAGGAGGAAGCAGGCAAACAGAAATACATTTAAGAGTGCTGAGTGTTGGCAAAACCGTGGAGATCAAACCCTTTGAAATCTCTGAGAACCAAATTCAAATAGGGCGAGCATTGCAAGAATGGCCTGAGGATCTATTTTGAACTCCCTGAGTTGAAAGACTCACCAGGCTGACGATTTGCAACAGAAAGGAAGTTAACAGACTTGTGCACAACCTTCCGGATGTGACCTCTGTAGTAGGGGATGACAACTACAAGAAAGTAAAGAGAAACTAAAGATTTACTTCCACCCATAGAAGAATAAACACCACACCATGTATACATCCATCAAGCAGAGACCTGAGCTGGGAGAGAGTGTTGCAAATGAGAAGCTAACTGTGAGTTTGAAGACCAAGTCAACCACAGAGGATGAGAACACCAAACACAAACCGTTAAGGATAATAATTTGATCAAAAGGAGCATCCAGAGGGAGGATATCAGTCAGCAAGTGGAAGACATGACAGATGACTACAAGATATCTAAACTAAAAGACCAGCGCTTCCATTTGCTGCTTCACATTAATGGGATGTCTTGCAGTTATATTGTATCATTTCCAATTCATAGTTGAAAAAAAAAAGGTCATTTATAGCAGTGAAGGTGAATTTTATCAGCCAATTTATTGTTCAAAATACAATCTTTATGCTGGACCTTTACGCTGATTTATCCTTAGGGAACAGGGATACATACCAAGGAATTATGTGAGAAGACAAGGCTTGGAAAGCGAAAGGTGGGTACCAAATCAGTAAATTTCTTTTTTAGCTACTCAGTCATCAGGCTGAGACCTACAATTGTTTCTGCCCACTTGACTTATGATATGACTTTTTTGTGTTGAAACACAAAACTATTTTATTATCCAGCCTTTAGAACCAACTAGTTTAACTGCTGGCTATGTCCTGATCTTGGATGTGAATGGGTTACTGGTATTTGCAGAGACAAATTCATGGTAAAAATTGGAGTCATTTTTAGTCCTCAAGCAAATGCATCCTTAACCATGGTGTTGACGTGCAGTTAAAATGATAAAAAGGTTCCTCTGCAACACAACGGTAACTGAACCATAATGTTTGCACAATAATTTTTCATTACTATGCGATTTTTTATTACTTTGCAAACCTAACTCTTAACACTAGGGTAACTGAACTCTAACTGAGGCTCAATCAATATCTCTGAGCTCCAAAAGATTACTCTTCTGGGAATGGCTCAAATTCTGAAGGAAGTTGTTTCAGTTAAGTGAATTGTTTCGTACCTAAGGACCATGATTTGGTTCCAGTGCCAAAGGGAGAAAACAAAAAAAGCAATAAGTCAATAATAATAATAATAATAATAATAATAATAATAATAATAATAATAATAATAATAATAATAATTATTATTATTATTATTATTAAACGAAACTAGACCACTCAACAGAGATAGCAAGTCTGAATGAGGGTGAACGATACAAGTTCCTTGGAGTACTAGAAAACCTGAAAGAAGACGACAAGCTGGCCTTACAACAGGCAGCGAAGATATATCTTCAGAAGATATGTCATATGGTCCAGTCCACTCTCTGATTGGAATAAAGTCAACGCATCCAATCAGCTTGCACTGCCTACGTTATCGTATCTCATGTGGACCCAGACCTGGCCGTTAGCTGAACTTCGACAAATTGATCGGGAAACGAGAAAGATTATTACTGAAAATGGTGGTCGGCACCCTACAAGCTCGAATGCACTGCTTTATCTGCCGAGAAGTATAGGCGGAAGAGGCCTTCGATCGGTGGAATTGGAATACAAGCTGATCAAGGTCAAGGCAGCTTTGAAGGTTTATGAGAACCCTGACCCTATGATAGCAACCGTACGAGATTTTGACGAGAGAGCATCCGAGCGAGGCCATCACTCCTTAGGCAAAGATGCAGTAGAGTATGCAAGAGAATTGAATCTGGAGTTGAAGTTATCCTACCCTCACCCAGTGTGCTATGTTGTGGAAGGTGAAGAGATTCAAAGCAAGCTGATCAAAAAAGTCCTTAAGCAAGAACAAGTCAACATGTTAAGGAAAGAGGTCGAGGACCAGAAGTGGGAAGGCAAACTGTTTGTCAACAGATGGAAAGATGATGATCTCAATAAAGCCTGTTTCAGCTGGATGCATGAATGGAAGACAGCACCAACGCACACCATTACCGGACTGCAAGAGTTATATCAACAGTTGCTACCAACAAAGCTG
>BLFK01000448.1:759124-774124 GCA_014634185.1 Astreopora myriophthalma | reverse complement strand
CAAAATTAAAGAACTAACAAGTACGAAAACGACCTACTATGACAAAGAACGCTAATGAATGAGAAACCTAAGACAAGAGCACTAATGAACATGTGAGGTGACAGATAAGGCAATGAACTAAATGGTGTTACAACGATAAGACAATACACAAAGCTAATCACGATACTAATTTCGCGCCTCTACACTAGTGAAGAGGTTATTCAAATTTGGCCCGGAAACTTGAACGTCAGTTTTGCCCTTTTTTGTTGGTAATGTATCGTGGTTTGGTAAAAATACATTTAACTAAACTTCCTGCTCAACTGGTTTAATTTTTGGGGGCTCTTACCTGTTATTTGCAGCTCATATTTACCATTATTTAAGCCAGAAGGGTACAAAGAGTTGAACTGGGTATTTTACACTTATGAAGCTTAAAACCATGATACATGTAATAAAAATAACTGACTGGCTAAGTATGTTTTATTTGCAGGGTAAAGAGGGTTGTTTTGTGGTGCGTAATTCAAGCCGAGAGGGAATGTATACATTGTCAGTTTTGTAAGTACTTTACTCTGAAGTAATGTAAACATACATGCTCTACGGTGCCTTCATATCGTCCACTGGGCAAAGTTAAGTTGCTGACCCAGTTCTCAGATGGTCCATTGTCGCTTGCGTATGTCTTGCTTCCCTCCACTTATCACCGGAGGGAAGAGCAGAGCAGAGTAGAGAACAAGCAACAAGATCAACAAAAATAACAGCAACAGCAACAACAATGATTTATTCACTAAGAGATATATACATAATTATATAGCTAGGTACCAAAAGAGAGGCTTTCACACAACCCCCAGCAGCTTGCAGTAGCTGCTACTTAATGAGGGTGGTGAAGTGCAAAATAAAGTGTAAAATTCCCAATGTCCAATCGACGATTTACACCACAGGGAGAGGAGATTACATAACACTAATTACAAGCTGAATGAAAAGTGAAATTTAATGACATCGAATTAACAATTCAATTCAATTCAATTCAATTCAATTTATTTCCTCTTGATGTAGTTACTTAATTTAATTACAAACATTTGTAGTTTCTAATGATGTTTCTGTTGTATTAGGTAAAAGTGCTTGAGCATGGTGGCCAAATAAACCATTCGGTTTCCTAGTTGGCCCCCATGTTATCTATTAATGTTACATTTAATACAGGCGAGGAAACGGAAAGAACGCGGAACATAGTTAAAAATAATAATTATAGTAAAGTAAAATATGGTAGAGGTAAGGTGGACAAGTCGAGAGATAATGCTTAATTTCAAGAGACAGGTTACTTTGAATATTGCTCTGAGAGTAAGAAATTTTTGATATTTTTAGAGAAAGTGTACACATTCAAATCTTTAAGGTATTGTGGGATAGACTTCCAAAGATCAATAGCTTTAAATGAAATCATTTGTTTGCCAGTGTTCGTCCTTACATGTGGCTTATATAAGTTTTTTTGGGTTGCATATCTAGTATTGTAGCTATGCACTTCGCTAGCATACTGGAAGGTGTTGCGAAATACATCGGGTAATAGACCTTTGTGCCAGAGGTGGGCAAATTTTAAGACGTGTAGAGAATAAATGTTATGTACAGTGAGTATGTCTAGCAAGTTCAGCAGTGGGAGAGCACTCTCAGTATCTTTACCACGTATATTTGCGAAGAATATTAATCGAGCAACATGATTTTGCTTAACCTGGACTTTCTGCAAGGAGGTGATATAGGTGCTGCCCCATGCCAAAATTGCGTATGATATGTAAGGATAAATGAGGTTATAGTAAATTTGCTTAAGTTGCTTTATAGATAGGTAATGTCTTAGCTTTGATATAATGCCGATATTCCTCGAGATTTGAGAGCAGATGTACGAAATATGATACTTCCACGAGACACAATCATCAATCATTACCCCTAGATACTTAATATGATTTTTACGAACTAAGGGATGGCTCGTTCCATCGCTATTTCTAATTTGAATATTTACAGGCATATCCTTTTTCCTGGTAGACTTAATTATCATGAAATTAGTTTTTGACATATTTATCGACAATTTGTTTACATCGCACCATTCTTTCACCTTTTCAAGTTCAGAATTCATTAGAGCTTCAAGAGTTTTTAGTTTGCTTGCCGAGGCAAATACGTTGGTATCGTCAGCAAAAATTTTAAAGCTTAATTTATCAGAGCAGTTGGGCAAGTCATTAATATAGATAAGAAACAGCAGAGGTCCTAATGTGCTCCCCTGTGGAATTCCACAAGTCATAGTTTGCATGGGCGATTTTATATCTCCAAGTGCAGTGTACTGTTTCCTGTTTCTTAGGTAGCTATTGAACCATTTCAAGGGGAGGCCTCTAACACCATATGATTCTAACTTCTTGAGTAATATTGCATGATTTACAGTGTCGAATGCCTTTGAGAAATCCAAAAAAATACCACAGGTATATAGGTTGTTATCAATGGCCTTCCTTAGGGTGTCAGTAAGTTCGGCTATGGCTTGAGCTGTCGAATGACCTTTGCGAAATCCAAACTGATATTGAAATAAAATGTTTTGCTTTTCGATATAGCAATTAAGCTGTTTAAATATCAATTTTTCAAATACTTGAGAGAAAACTGATAAAGTTGCAATTGGCCGATAATTCGTAGGGTCGGCTGCGTCGCCCCCCTTATCGACAGGAGTTATTTTTGATATTTTAAGAATATCAGGGACGATACCTTGTTCTAACGAATGGTTAAAGATTTGTGTAAGTGCCTCACTAATGAAAGCAAGAGGCTCACCTTTGTTTTGCATTCACGACATCACCCTAACCATTGATGACATACCTCTTTGCAACAAACGATTCTTGCATAAATTACAAAATGTAAAAAAGACACACTGTCCTGATAATATTACATCAGAAGAAATGAAAACTGTCCATGTAGAGATAAGCTATTGCAACCCAGACCGGTTCTTACAAAGGAAATTTAAAATTTAGTATTAGGTTATAGGACGATGGTTATGTGAAATACACGGGAAATAAGCAACAGGAATATGAATGTATAACCTTGTCTGTGATTTTGCGTAGAATGAACTTGAAAAAGAGAAATGGTGAACAAAGAAAAACATGTAACTAAATTGATGCTACCAAACGAAATGTGTAAGCTGAAACTAACTCAAAAGTGATTGGCTTAAAAGCGAAAAGAAGTAACAAAGCAAAACTATTAACAGTTGTAATGAACCGTAAGCATACATTGGTGTGAAAAACGTGCAACATGTGTGATAATAACTGCTAAATATACACGGACTGAAACTAAGGAGGAAAAAAGAATGTTCTCGTTTCTTTATGCACTTGGCGGTGACACACAGTCTTATTTACCTTTTGCCACAAGTGTAAAGAGTCTTTATTCATACCCGTAGTATTTTAAGCATCCAGCTTTGAGAGGTCAGTGAAGAGGCAATTTGGGTGAGAATGTGACACTTGATATTGGATTTAAGTTAAACTGTCCTATTTCTTCCATAAAAAATGAAGGAAATTTGTGCCTTGTTACACCCTTTCTACTATTCTCTCTGTCTTTTGGTCACTTGGTGCCCAGGTATACTGTATTAAATTTAGTGCCGTGAGCCATACTAAGGTCCTGTACGTGTTGCAGCACTTTGGGTAATCACTGGAAGCTGTTCACTTACATCTGATAAGTCCAAGAAGCTTTCAACTATTTGATTGATTGATAGCACCTTCTTTCTCTTTAGTTCTAATCCAGAAGCACTTTTTTTGTGAGGTTATGAACCATTTTGGACTTGTGTATGCAATTTGGTTTGAGGTTTGGATGTGGCGTGTTTTTAACTAGTCTTTTTCATGTATTTCCCATAGAGAGAATTTTGGATTCAATCGTCAAGCGTGTCGAGAAGCTAGTGCTGTTTTGGCTGTCCCTTAAGCAACTCTTGTGCTTCTCTTGTGATCTCTAAACTTCCCCCGTGCATCTGTAACATGCATGCTAAGCATGAAACAATTCTTTGTAATGCTCAAAAAAGTGTTTAGCTTATGGTTATTCGTTGTATGTTGGGTTGTAAAAAATCGGTTTACACTGGTCCATCATTGAATTAATACTTGTAATGCATGTCTTTGGTTCATATCTTTTTTTTTTGAAGGCATGGTGATCATGTTCGACATTATCATATCAAAGATGACAAAGGAGAATTGTATATCTCAGACAGACACAGATATAAAACAGTTTCTGAACTCATCAACTACCATCAGCATAACAGTGGAGGTAAATATTCTCAATGAATGCACATGTTTATCTTTCATTGTGCAGTAAATTTACTAAAGTAAAAGTGGCATTGAAGTCTTTGTTTTGTTCTGTAAGTGGCAACTAGGTGTTGACTGATTGCCAGTTGAATAACTAAAAGGGTTAGTTTCTAAAGAAACTGTAGTGCTTCATCGGTGGGTTGGTGAATCACGGAAATTTTGTTGTATTAAATGAGTTGATAAAAGGGAATTGACCACCGTAGTACTAGCACTTAAAAAATTTTTGGTCAGTGCACCAGTAAAGAACCTAGCTTGGAAACACTACTTCCCTTTTTCTGCATGGGCGAAACAGGGAGGACATAGGCAACCATTTCTTTGAACACCTCCAAGACGTTGAGAAACTGACAGATGCATCTAAATCAGTCACATGCAATTTCAACCTACTGAACCACTCCAGCCAAAAATGACTGGCTGCGGTCTCTCTCTTCAGCAAAGTAACACAAAAAGCCACAAAAATCTACAACAAAAACGTTATTTTCCAAATCAGCACTCTCAATCCCCACAGAATCGATGAACACTTCTTGTGCCATTAGTTTATTCTTGATCTTGATATTACCATGCTCCCACCAATAGCATTGCTCCGCTTTCCGATATAAAAGCCCTTCACAACCCACAATGACAAGAGCTTAACGCTCCAAATGTCAGCTTTCAAATCTCCCTAAGGCGGTCACTTTTATGAACTTGTTTGATACAGCCAATTGGCAGTTGGCCTGTTGCCTGACAGTACTGGACCCTCATCCCAAAGCTCGTTCATTCGCAGTTGCTAAATTGTGGACTTGGTTTAAAACCAGGAGAAGGCATAGGATAATATTGTTCATGCCCGGGGTAATATGTATGGTATGTTGCATTGCTTTCCAGGGCTCGTAACAAGACTGAGGCAACCACCTTCGTTTGGTGGAGCACCTGTGGTAGCATTTGGTCATGGTATGTAAAGCATGGCTGAACACACAAATTTGCATGCTATAATTGGTATATAGTCATCAACAGGAAATCCATTGGATCAGTTGCATCAAGAGTCAAACAGAGTTAAGACTTTCTTCAGGAGTGCGCTTGTCAAAAGGTTCACAGGCATTTTATATTTGTATGTACTGAGGAATTGTACGGGTGTTCTCGTGGTGTAGTATAGTTTCCTTGCGAGATTTTGTGTTCTTTCTTGAGGTGTTTCATTGGTTTTATAGATATATGGGAAATACCGAGATCAGAGATAGTTCTTGGAAAGGAGCTCGGTACTGGACAGTTTGGGGTGAGTTAAACCTCAGCCATTATCATTAAATGTTTTAAAGATGACATTGCTGATTTGGCATTTACTCTATTTTGACTTGTTTTCCATGTTAGATGCCAGCATACACGAGACGGGACATCCCCTTTTAAATCAGCTTTTAATTTACCTGATTATTAGTCGCGATTTTATTAGAAATTCTTTATTTTTTACAGTTTTAGCTCATACTGACATTGTTCAATTCCTATTTTTATCGTATTTGCATATGTACGCACATACGTATTATTATTAAGTGACTTTTTTCCTTATTTTATCAATAAACGGTGTGTAAATAATGGAAATAAAACAGGGAGGGCGAAAACTATTGTGATCTGTTTTCATGGATGTTGCGTATCACTGCAATAATTTTTTTGGAGGAGTGAGGCACCGTTTATTGATGGAAATTTGACGGCGATTCAACGAAATAACCAAAAAGGGGGGGGGGGGGTCACTTACAACGGTTATGTAATGCAGCCCTGCAATTTTCTATTAACTTGCTTAAAGATAAGGAAATCTGAAACCACTGTTCTAAATAGTCTCATGCACATATTGAAATGACATGGAGACCAGAACGAGGTGACATATTTTGATTTGGGCCTTAGGTGCCTCTCCTTTTTGAGTTCAAGGGTGCATACCATCATTCATTCAATACCACCAGCAATTCATTACCATTTATTTTAAGTTACCAAAGGAACACAATTGACTTGGACTAAACACAAACTCCTTTCTCTCATGCGAACAAAAAATTTAAGGAACAACTGCATATTGTTAGATGCCCTTTTCCTACCACTCCTTGCTTCAGGCTTGATCAGTTTTCTCCTTTGATTCATTCTCTTTCTCAGTGCCTGCCAAATAGCTTTTTCTAATCTTGAAATTTTGACTTAATGGCCCCAGTAACTTCTTTCGTGGTAAGACGACGTATGATCAAAGACTACTATGACTAATACGTCAAAGGAAAGTGTAATTGCTATATTGGTTTCTTTTAGTCAGTAACATTCACAAGGTTCGTTTTTAACTATCAAACGTGAAAACCTGCTGTATTGGGGAATAATGCTGAGTTTCATTGTCCTTAGATGTTGTAGTCGTTTTTTAAACAGACTGTGAGACAAGGTACATGGCGTCAAAGTATTGCTGTGGCGGTTAAAATGATGAAGGAAGGTGCCATGTCTGAAGATGACTTCATTGATGAAGCCAAAGTTATGACGTAAGTAGGACTCCCCCACTCCAATCAATTAATAGCCAATAAGTTTGTAAGGCATAACAAGGTGAATATGGCCATAGTGAGAGGAACATTTCCTTCCCAGTACAAGTTCTTCCCGAACTGCTGTCAAAATAAGCCTTTTCTTTCATATCCCAAGTGTCTCTTTCATGCCAGGAATGTTGCTAACCACTCTGCGGAATAGTTTTCAACAGCTTCTTCTCATCACACAGAGGTCGAGAACATTATCAATGAAGAGGGAAAAGTAGTCTGAAAATGCGACGAAAATAACCTTCAAGTCAACAACTTCTTAAAGCATCAAGTGACACGTTTTGGTCCAAAACAGACAAACAAAGAAACAAACAGACACAAAAAACTGCAAGGAATTGAATATTGTAATGATGGAGTATACCATTGGACAACAACAACAACAACAACAACAACTTTATTTATCCACGGGATCCTTATCACTAAAGAGTGGTCTTCTAAATAGCCGTGCGCATTAAACCTAGTACAAAAAGCTAAGACTTTTTACCATTACTGACTCAGACAGGCCATTGTCTTCTAGTGCCATTAGTATTCATTAATATCACTAACTCGTGAAAGTTCATTTTTGACAACAGGCAGTTCCATCATCCCCATCTTGTTCAGCTGTTTGGAGTCTGCAGTGAAAAGCCAATATATATCATCACAGAGTTTATGAGCCAGGGTGAGTTAATTCATCGGGAATCAAACGTATTTCTTCAAACGTTCGATTTGTCCTGTTATTTCCTTTCAGTATTTTTGTTTCATATTTTCATCCTTGAGTCAGCTTTCACAAGGTCACCAAGGGGCCAGCATGAAGACAAACACTAGGAAAGGACGTTGAAATTAACACTCGTTGTTGACAAATCGTTTTAGGATGTCTTCTGCACTACTTACGAAAGAATCAGACACGGCTGCAGTCTCCGCAGATGACAGAGATGGTGCGTCAGGTTTCTTTGGCAATGACCTATTTGGAAAGCAGAAACTTCATTCACAGGGACCTGGTAAGTTGGGGAAAGGTACTATTAACATTCTGCATGCCAAACAGATGGCTCCTTGGTCATCCTTATAACTTTCTGACATATTTGCTGGCTGGGCTTGATTGGTATAGTTTGTGTACTGTGCACCAGCTGCACGAGCCCTTCTTCAGCATAAATACCGTACATGTTTGATTTTATCAGGCGGCCAGAAACTGCCTCATCGGAGATCAAAATATTGTTAAAGTTGCTGATTTTGGATTGGCAAGGTAAGTGAGGTTAAATTCTACTTTTTGTTTCATGTGTCAATTAGCATTACCACTCAAGTATAAAAATAGGAAGCTCCTAAATTGTTCAAGTTAGCTGTCCGTGTAGATGATTTATATACCTGAACACTCATTCATTGGAATGCTGTCAGGGAACTTGTTTAGGATTGACAACTGTCATTATTAACGTATACTAACAATCCAAAGAAAGGTGAAGGAATGAGATAAAGAGGGTACATGCTTATTCTAGATGAGATGATATTTATTGCTTGATTGTTATAGCATGTGAATATCCAGTGCAAAAACAAAAAGATCTGCAAAAGATCTGAAAAATCTGAATCTGAATATTGTAAAACAAAGAAAGCAAAAGAGCTGAAAAAAATAACCCTAACCCTAACAATAGCTAGGAAAAGAAAGAAAACCATCCCAGGGTCTTACTCTGTGGTACACACGTTTTTAACGGATGCTTACTTGCTATTGCTTTTAGTGTCCTGATAGTCATGTCAGTCGTGTCCTTGACTGTTGTACTCCTTAACTATTGCTAACTGTCATTGTCATGATACTTCAACAGAGTAGCGATTAAGCACTGTAAAAGATTATTGTAGTTCAGTAGCACACTCATTCTTCAATTCAGGCAGATCCTCCATCTTGTTCAGCTTAATAATTTCTGAAAACTCTCTCTTGTGTGGGAAGACCCTACCATTTTTAGCTCAGTAAAAGTTATAATTTCTCGCTACTTGAATTGTTTGGCATCACAATGGTCCAGGAGCTGTTGCACAATGAGCAATATTGTCTTGCATTAGATATATCGTTGAATTTTAAGGGCCCAAAATGATTGAAGGCGAAGGTCCACTGTTTGCTTGGAAGTTTCAGGCTCGCCAAGCCGAAACGGGTACTAGTATTCCAACAACTTTAATGTTGAAAGAAATGAGGTGTTAAGTGTTAAGCCTTGTGGAACATGAGAATGATATTTTTCTGGAAAGTTGTGCAGGCTTACACGGAAAAATAGGAGTCAAACCCATGACTCTCGATAAGCAGTTTTTATGCTTACTGAGCTACAGGAGACTAGCGGAACCTAAGCCATTAAACTAGGTTCATCCAGCATACTGCATACTGCTAGGATTTGAATGTCGACGCGTAATATGGTTGAAAGAAATGACGTGTTAAGTGTTGAGCCTTGTAAAATAGTTATAGTATGCAGAATGCAGGATGTTAATCCGATATGAACCTAGTTTATTGGCTTAACTCCCACGAGTGTCTTGTAGCTCAGTGGTAGAGCATCTGAACTAGTAATCGTGAGGTCATAGGTTGCACTCCTGTGAGGAGAACTCGGACTTTTTTTTTTTAGTAGACCTGTGCCACTTTTTAGAACATCATTCTCATTATTTACCGGGCTCAACACTAAACATTTCGTTTTTTTCAAGCACTTCATGCGTCAACATTCAAATCGTAGCAGTATGCTAAATGTTTTCCCCAGATGAAACCCCCGTTGAAAGGCCTTACATCAGCAACAGAGAAGCTATCTTGCTTGGAGACTTCAATATTAAGGGAAAGTTCATTTAATATGACAGGGGGGGGTGGGTGGGGGAAGAAGATATTGAAACTCGAAGCTTGAAATTTTAGCAGCCCCCCTCGCTAGCGGTTCAGTTTTTTAGGAGTCCCCCCCTCTGGTAGTCGAAAAAATTTCAGAGCCCCCCCTCCTCCTTCAATTCGTTTGCTCCCCTGAAAAAAGGTGTCTTTCAAAGGTGTTTTGAAATTTTCTAAAGCACTTTTGGGATGAACAAGAGTGTAATAATTACTAAGACTATATTTGTTATATCTGTAAACTACGTGATATAGCTGAGTTGCACAGGTCATTAAAGCATGTGCAACACCGCAATGTCAGATAGATCATCTACCAGCATGTATTATGCGTAAGTACACAAGACACCAGCAACAGATTCGGTGCATCAGCAATCATGTCTATGCCAGCTACCATAACTGGAAAAACTTGAATGAAGAGGCCTTCCCGCGGGATCTTGAATAGTCTCCAATGGAGCGTACTGGATTCGTTTGATGAACCTGAGGATGCTGTATATCACTGGAATCGAACATGTTTCAGCATCACTCGGAACCATGTGCCCCCTGATTCAGAAACGCATGAAGAAGCACACCCAGCAACCTGGCCGCAGTTGTTCGAAGGGTGGATAGCACTATCCACTGGATAAGTCAATTGGTTTTGCTAGTGCTTATCCGCTGGAGAGTGATTTATCCGGTGGATGGCCTTATCCATTTTTTGAACAACCGAGGCCGGGATGATATCTGAGCTATAAGCAACAATCAGTGATCGAGACAGGCCGCTAGACATTGCCCCCAAAATCCAATGGCAACTCTTGTGACTGGGAATCTAAGCAAAGCACTCGGAACGCTGTTTTCTGCTCCATCCGGGAAGCAAAGGACAAGCGCTTATTTAACTCATTTGAACAAATTTTGCCAGTAAAGGAATTCTGGAAACATGTAAAGAATGCAAAAGAGCAAGCTGGGCATCTCACAACTAAGAGTCAATGAAGCAAACAATACTACCGATTCGTGCAATTGATGACTTTTTTCTCTCTTGCCACCACCTACAAAAAAAGAAGTGACGCTGAAGTGACGTCGACAATGGGTTATGAGAGGCAAAAAGCGTTGTTATGGTGATTCCCTGTAACAGAAGTTGACATGAGATTTTCGTTAAACTTGATTCTTCCCTGCATTATAGTTACTCGAAATGTGCAACAAAAGGAATGGGTGTCCAACCTCGTCGGTTAAGAAATATAACTGGTTCAAGTTACTCAAAACTGGTGCTAATTGGAACACATTTATTCCATCGGTTCATGCTTCATTTTGTAGGAACAGGAGGCACAACATTGGCATAATTCGTAAAATAACAAAATGGGTGTATTGTCTTGATCAAAAGGAACAATGTAATGTTTTTTTTTATGGCCTAGGCATATGTCCTTTAAAGGCATTGAAAACAAGTATTCCTCGGGTGTGTGATCTTCAGTGTGATCTCTTGCTTTCGCGCTCGCCTTCCACCAATGTGGCTCGGGTTCGATTGCCGGTCTCGGCGTCATATGTGGGCTGAGTTTGTTGGTCTCTCTACCCTGCTTCGAGAAGTTTTTCTCCGGGTTCTCCGCTTTTCCCCTCCACAAAAACCAACATTTGATTTGATTTGATTTAATCTGCGCCGATGAAAATGTGTATTGATATTGGCGCATTATGAGTAAATAAATATTATTTTTTCTGACAAATGTAACAGTACAAATCAATCGAATCAATCGAATCAATCAATCAATCAATCAATCAATCAATCAATCAATCAATCGTTTATTCCACCCTATTGCAGTAACAACTGAATTACAGGGGGCGGTCGCGACACACATTTTGAAATTTGACAGTCACAAAATCATTAAATCTTTTGCATTTGCCAGTAGAGGCATGGTACGATTGTGAGCCTGAGCGTAAATTATAACCGTGGTAAAGACCCATCGGAACCCGAAAAAGACTACTAAGTGTTCCTGACACATGGCAGTTCGTGGCAAAGTTCACACATGCTTGATGTCGCCTATCGCTAAGAAGTTCAAGGTCAGCGAGATCTTGTGCGTCGCTATAGCAACGATCAGGGAAGACGATATACAGAGCTTTTCGCTGGACTTGTTGTAAAAGGTCACTTAAGTAGGCTGGAAGTGCCGCCCATACAGGAGACGCATATTCGAGCACTGAGCGGATCGTACTGCGATATACAGATACTAAGTCGGAAGGTGAAAGTCCACTTTTCTTAAGAATCCTCAACCCGTAGAGGCGCTTGGTAGCTTTGTCGTATATATACTCACAGTGTGCGTTCCATGAAAGGTCATCAGAAACTATGACCCCCAAAAGTTTGTACTGGGATACCCTTTCGATTAGGGCGCCCCCTATTAGTAGAGGACTAGAACATGTTGGTTTGTACTGGAGAAAGTCGACAACCATCTCTTTACACTTCTTAGGGTTTAGTTTCATATTGCGCTTTAGGGAGTACTTATTTACATTAGATGCAATGATAGGCAAATAGCTATTAGAGTTCCTGGGAATAAGTTCCAAGATGGTGAGGTCATCAACGTACTTAAGACGAGTACGCCATTCACTGGCCAGCCTGTTCACAAGTACGGCAAAGAGAAGTGGAGCCAAGCGTGTACCTTGTGGGATGCCACCACGCGGCGAGATGGACGAGGACAGTTGACCATTAATCCTAACACGTTGCTGCCGGTCCACCAAAAAGGCGCCAACCCAACGGACGATGGCTTCATAAACGCCCAGAACCTCCAACTCATGCAGCAAAGCCCTGTGATCGACGAGGTCGAACCCCTTACTAAAATCATTAAACAGAATCCTGGCGTACATGCCCTCCCTGTCGAGTGATTCGAGGATGACGTGCATGAAGTACACCAGTGCGTGAGTAGTAGATTTACAAGCAACCGCAAATTGCTTATCGTCCAGCTGATCTAAAACTTGGGAGAGCAAGGACGAGTAGGTAAACCCCTCGAAGATCTTAGCGAGCTGTGAAGTTAGGGCGATTGGCCGCAGGTCTTCCTCAACCACCTTGGGAGGGCTGCATTTAGGTACAGGGCACACAATTGACTCCTTTAGTTGGGACGGGATGAACCCTTGAGTAATCGAGGAATCATAAATGTCACAGACAACCGGAGCCAGCTCGAAGGCGAATTCAGACCATACCCTGTTGGGGGGTAGGGTCAGGGCCAGGTGACTTATTAGCCTTAACCCGTCTAAGGGCGTGATATGCCGTACGCTCATCAATCAGGAACTCAGTGGGGACATCGTAAAACACGCCAGGGCGGGGAGGGTCCAAAGGTGAGAAGTCCACAGTGAGGTTGCCGAGGAACTGGTTGAAACGCTCGGCAAGCAGAACCTCATTTGTCACCTGATCGTCCAACATTTGTAGATGCCAGGGAGAGGAACTCCCCCCTTTGCCACTTAATCTATTGATTTCGCTCCACCAACGCTTGACATTCGAGGATCTTAAGGCAGCTACTTTGCAGGCGTAAAATGACTTCTTAGCGATAGAACAATTAGTCTGCGTAGCATTCCTATAGGCTTTGTAAACCTCAGAATCCTTACCGTTGTCATGGAGGGCCTTCTGGCGATTGCGAATTAGTGATTTGATTTTGGCGGTAATCCATGGTTTATCAGACGAGCACACTTTAATCTTGCGGAAGGGTAGATATGTCTCCACAGCAGAAGACAGAATGTTGGTAAATACAGTGAGTTTGTCATTGACAAGTGACTCGTCGTAAACAGACTGCCAATTTTGCTGAGTGATCCAGTTGCCAAACTCGCGCATTCTGCTCTGCCTCAGGTCACGTCGCCATATAGTAGAGGTGGTGTTTTTAACCAATGCAGTACTAGTGCAAGGAGTGATAGAAATCACGTAATGGTCGCTAGAGCCTAGCTTAGGTAACTGCGTAGGAGGACAAAATAAACTGGGCTTATTGGTCAAGCACCAGTCCAGAGTCCCTGTTCAAAACTCTGATTATCTGGGAGAGACCAGTCAGGCGTTTGGTATCGGTGACGGACGGACCCGTGCTAGTAGGATTGAAATCACCCGTTATCACTACCAGACCCTCTGGGTGTTGGCATAGGAAGGAATCGACATTAGACTGCAGATGTTGTAACAAAAGTCGGTTCCACAACTGGTAGGATGGTAAACAACAGCCAAGAGGACATGATACCAGACGAGGGAGCCGGCGAGGCTTTCAACGTCTTGAAATGAAAATTCGTTGTTTTTTTTAAATCCTTGGTGACTAAGTTTCATTGCCTGAAAATTCGCCTTTTTTTTTTAATCCTTGGTGGCTGAGTTTCCTTGCCTGAACTGCTGCTGCTAATTGTACGGGGTTTGTTCAGGTTCTTCACTTGTTCTTGTGCTAGTTCAGTAATTTGGTTGACAATTTGTCCACCTTTTCCGTCAATTAAGTTAGAGGTTGTATCTTAACGAAACTAACCTAGTTGTGTCTTGCGAGTGTTAAGTCCTGATTGTTTCCTAGATATGTCATAGACGATGAATACACAGCATCAGAGGGAACAAAGTTTCCTATTAAATGGGCATCACCTGAAGTCATTCTGTACACAAAATTCAGCAGTAAATCAGATGTTTGGGCTTTCGGTAAGTCAGTCCTTTTTTGCCCTGTGTCTGCACGCTAATTTTGTTTACGTGGGATCTCAGTGTGGCACAAGAGGTCATAGGGAAGCCGGGAGGTCATAGGGATTTTCGTTGATTATTCCAACATGATCTCCTGTCTGCATTAATGATTATTGTTAATTCGTAATTTGCTGTAAAATTATGGCCATCTTTAATACTGAAAAACTGTGTCCCAGGACTTATCGGAACCAAGCAAATGAGAAAAAAAATCCATATCCTTGGATGGGATTTGAACCCGCAGTTTCCGATTGTAGGATTGACTCATCACCACTAGACCACTGAGAGACAAGGTACCGAAGACATTTACTAGCGTCTGGCCTAGAATATCACCACTCTATAGAGATTAGGCCTAAGCCCCGGTATGAAAATTTTTGCCTGTGTTTTGAAGTTTGGTGACTGTCCTTTTTTGCAATTACTTTCTCAAAGTCATTAATAATTCATAAACCCGAAACAAAAGAAATCGCTACCGGTAGGGACGTTTGGATATGTGATCTTAATTAACATAAATTTACTCATTCCTCGAATTCTTTTTAAAGCTCGGCATCCGACCTCGTTTTTCAACTCGCTTCTCGGTGTTTGGATATCTGATCATACATTCTTTTTCGTGTTTGATATATTACGTCGAAAATTGATTCTTGTTTTATTGGTTTACAACATGGTGTAGAATAGAGGCATTAATTACATTGTGTTAGAACGCTGTGGTCTAGTGGATAGAGTGAGGGATTAGTCGTCAGTGAACAGTTGCAGGTTCGAATCTCGTGTCCTGTCACCCGGATTGGGTTGTCTTTAAAAAGT
>BLFK01000448.1:752321-757321 GCA_014634185.1 Astreopora myriophthalma | reverse complement strand
TTATCCGGTGGATAGCCTTATCCATTTTTTGAACAACCGAGGCCGGGATGATACCTGAGCTATAAGCAACAATCAGTGATCGAGACAGGCCGCGAGACGTTGCCCCCAAAATCCAATGGCGACTCTTGTGACTGGGAATCTAAGCAAAGCATTCGGAACGCTGTTTTCTGCTCCATCCGGGAAGCAAAGGACAAGCGCTTATTTAACTCATTTGAACAAAGTTTGCCAGTAAAGGAATTCTGGAAACATGTAAAGAATGCAAAAGAGCAAGCTGGGCATCTCACAACTAAGAGTCAATGAAGCAAACAATACTACCGATTCGTGCAATTGATGACTTTTTTGTCTCTCTTGCCACCACCTACAAAAAAAGAAGTGACGCTAAAGTGACGTCGACAATGGGTTATGAGAGGCAAAAAGCGTTGTTATGGTGATTCCCTGTAACAGAAGTTGACATGAGATTTTCGTTAAACTTGATTCTTCCCTGCATTATAGTTACTCGAAATGTGCAACAAAAGGAATGGGTGTCCAACCTCGTCGGTTAAGAAATATAACTGGTTCAAGTTACTCAAAACTGGTGCTAATTGGAACACATTTATTCCATCGGTTCATGCTTCATTTCGTAGGAGCAGGAGGCACAACATTGGCATAATTCGTAAAATAACAAAATGGGTGTATTGTCTTGATCAAAAGGAACAATGTAATGTGTTTTTTTTTATGGCATAGGCATATGTCCTTTAAAGGCATTGAAAACAAGTATTCCTCGGGTGTGTGATCTTCAGTGTGATCTTTTGCTTTCCTCTGTTTAACTTTTGGGAAGCAGGGTTGGCGCAGTAGTGAGAGCGCTCGCCTTCCACCAATCTGGCTCGGGTTCGATTGCCGGTCTCGGCGTCATATGTGGGCTGAGTTTGTTGGTCTCTCTACCCTGCTTCGAGAGGTTTTTCTCCGGGTTCTCCGGTTTTCCCTTCCACAAAAACCAACATTTGAGTTGATTTAATCTGCGCCGATGAAAATGTATATTGATATTGGCGCATTATGAGTAAATAAATTTTATTATTTTTTCTGACAAATGTAACGGCACAAATCAATCAAATCAATCAATCAATCGTTTATTCAACCCTATTGCAGTAACAACTGAATTACAGGGGCGGTCGCGACACACATTTTGAAATTTGGCAGTCACAAAATCATTAAATCTTTTGCATTTGCCAGTAGAGGCATGGTACGATTGTGAGCCTGAGGAACCCAAAAAAGACTACTAAGTGTTCCTGACACATGACACTTCGTGGCAAAGTTCACACATGCTTGATGTCGCCTATCGCTAAGAAGTTCAAGGTCAGCGAGATGTAGTGCGTCGCTATAGCAACGATCAGGGAAGACGATATACATAGCTTCGCTTCGCAGGACTTGTTCTAAAGGGTCACTTAAGTAGGCTGGAAGTGCCGCCCATACAGGAGACGCATATTCGAGCACAGAGCGGATCGTACTGCAATATACAGATACTAAGTCGGAAGGTGAAAATCCACTTTTCTTAAGAATCCTCAACCCGTAGAGGCGCTTGGTAGCTTTGTCGTAGATATACTCACAGTGTGCGATCCATGAAAGGTCATCAGAAACTATGACCCCCAAAAGTTTGTACTGGGATACCCTTTCGATTAGGGCGCCCCCTATTAGTAGAGGACTAGAACATGTTGGTCGACAACCATCTCTTTACACTTCTTAGGGTTTAGTTTCATATTGCGCTTTAGCGAGTACTTATTTACATTAGATGCAATGATATAGGCAAATAGCTATTCGAGTTCCTGGGAATAAGTTCCAAGATGGTGAGGTCATCAACGTACTTAAGACGAGTACGCCATTCGCTGGTCAGCCTGTTCACAAGTACGGCAAAGAGAAGTGGAGCCAAGCGTGTACCTTGTGGGATGCCACCACGCGGCGAGATGGACGAGGACAGTTGACCATTAATCCTAACACGTTGCTGCCGGTCCACCAAAAAGGCCAAACGGACGATGGCTTCATGAACGCCCAGAACCTCCAACTCATGCAGCAAAGCCCCGTGATCGATGAGGTCGAACCCCTTACTAAAATCATTAAACAGAATCCTGGCGTACATGCCCTCCCTGTTGAGTGATTCGAGGATGACGTGCATGAAGTACACCAGTGCGTGAGTAGTAGATTTACAAGCAACCGCAAATTGCTTATCGTCCAGCTGATCTAAAACTTGGGAGAGCAAGGACGAGTAGGTAAATCCCTCGAAGGTCTTAGCGAGCTGTGAAGTTAGGGCGATTGGCCGCAGGTCTTCCTCAACCACCTTGGGAGGGCTGCATTTAGGTACAGGGCACACAATTGACTCCTTTAGTTGGGACGGGATGAACCCTTGAGTAATCGAGGAATCATAAATGTCACAGACAACCGGAGCCAGCTCGAAGGCGAATTCAGACCATACCCTGTTGGGGGGTAGGGTCAGGGCCAGGTGACTTATTAGCCTTAACCCGTCTAAGGGCGTGATATGCCGTACGCTCATCAATCAGGAACTCAGGGGGGACATCGTAAAACACGCCAGGGCGGGGAGGGTCCAAAGGTGAGAAGTCCACAGTGAGGTTGCCGAGGAACTGGTTGAAACGCTCGGCAAGCAGAACCTCATTTGTCACCTGATCGTCCAACATTTGTAGATGCCAGGGAGAGGAACTCCCCCCTTTGCCACTCAATCTATTGATTTCGCTCCACCAACGCTTGACATTCGAGGATCTTAAGGCAGCTACTTTGCAGGCGTAAAATGACTTCTTAGCGATAGAACAATTAGTCTGCACAGCATTCCTATAGGCTTTGTAAACCTCAGAATCCTTACCGTTGTCACGGAGGGCCTTCTGGCGATTGCGAATTAGTGATTTGATTTTGGCGGTAATCCATGGTTTATCAGACGAGCACACTTTAATCTTGCGGAAGGGTAGATATGTCTCCACAGCACAAGACAGAATCTTGGTAAATACAGTGAGTTTGTCATTGACAAGTGACTCGTCGTAAACAGACTGCCAATTTTGCTGAGTGACATGCGCATTCTGCTCTGCCTCAGGTCACGTCGCCATATAGTAGAGGTGGTGTTTTTAACCAATGCAGTACTAGTGCAAGGAGTGATAGAAGTCACGTAATGGTCGCTGGAGCCTAGCTTAGGTAGCTGCTTAGGAGGACAAAATAAACTGGGCTTATTGGTCAAGCACCAGTCCAGAGTCCCTGTTCAAAACTCTGATTATCTGGGAGAGACCAGTCAGGCGTTTGGTATCGGTGAGGGACAGACCCGTGCTAGTAGGATTGAAATCACCCGTTATCACTACCAGACCCTCTGGGTGTTGGCATAGGAAGGAATCGACATTAGACTGCAGATGTTGTAACAAAAGTCGGTTGTCGTCCGTTCCGCAACTGGTAGGATGGTAAACAACAGCCAAGAGGACATGATACCAGACGAGGGAGCCGGCGAGGCCTCAACCTCAACCACACTGACTCAATGCTAGGGAGCTCGTAATCATGCAGGCGGCGACAAGGAATGGATGAATGGACATAGATGCACACCCCACCTGCGTGGGTTGGCCGATCTCATCTAAAGCAGGTGAAGTCCGTAAGCTGTATAGCTGAGTCAGGTGTTGACGAACTCAGCCATGTTTCAGTAATCGAAACGATATTAGCTTGATTGACGTTGACAACAGCTTGGAGCTCGTCCAGTTTAGGATCAATAGAACGAACATTGGAGTATATGATGTTTGGAAGAAATTCGAGCGAATTAGGACCGGAGACGTCCACAATTGGTATTCCTGTGGTTTCACCAGGCACAGGGATACCACGACGGTTTTTTCGTTTCCCAGCACGATTGCTACGGTAACGTTTCCTAATGCCAAGTTCACCCAATTCTCTCCACAAATCATCTGGAATACGATGTTTAGGAGCAAGCTTTCCAATGGACCGGAGCTCAGCGCTGGTGTACGATCTGAGATTCACGTGGTCGAAGTTGGAGTTCGATGAACCAAGATGGCGGTTGTGTCCACGTACCGGAACAGATCTCAAGGGCCAGTAATAAAGCCATAACTGATCTGAACCGGTATAACAGTAGACTGCAAGCAGTAGGACGATGTTAGAGATGACTGTAGGCCACATACTGATACCACTGATGCAAAAGGACGGAGAAACAAACGTTGACACATAGAGCAGGAATAAACACAACCGGCAGCCATTAAGCGCCGCTGACCATTGAAAGCGATCACTTAAGGAATAAAATTAAATTTATCAAATTAATTGTAAAAGATGGTAGGTCACGTTGCTCGTTTAGGAGAAAATGGCCATTCTTTGCCATGTCAAGCTTTGTGTCAATGAAAAATGCCTGCAGGTTTTCTCCACGGGTGTTTGTAGGGTGCGAGATATTTTGGGCTGCAAGGATGCGTAATACAATACTGGACTACACTTGCCAGTGGCACCTAATTTGAAATACGAGCAATCCGCCGGAGTTTAAACTAAATTTCCTCCCCGGACTCGAACTTTAAAAGAAAAATACAGTCGCAATTTGCGACTAGATACGAAAATTTAGTCACAAGTTCGCAAATTTTAGTCGCAAGACTAATTACAACCTCAATTTGTGTTAGTAAACGGTCTAGATAACTTTACTTTCAATTGATTAACGGAACTTTGATTTTATTACTTCAAAGCTTTCATGACATTTCACGGTGAGTAGAACTATACAGAACGCTAATAGCAACTTGTTCGTTACAATCGCAACAATCAAGAAATTTACTCAAACTTAAAACTTGTGTTCAGTTGCGAACGCCACAAAAATAAAGTGTATTCGTCAGTGGTTAAAATTTACGGATTTTCAAAACATGAAAGGACGATCTCGAAACATCTGTGCTTAAATGTCTCATATCGCTAACTGACAACGGCTTGATTGTTGCTTCCAAACCTGTCATCTTCTCTAACACTCCCTCTACCTTCTTCTCCATGCTGTCCAGTTGTTACTACTA
>BLFK01000448.1:739821-749821 GCA_014634185.1 Astreopora myriophthalma | reverse complement strand
TTTTGATGATGGTGTGACAGTGAAAACCGGCAATAGAGATTAGGCCTAAGCCCCGGTATGAAAATTTTTGCCTGTGTTTTGAAGTTTGGTGACTGTCCTTTTTTCCAATTACTCTCTCAAAGTCATTAATAATTCATAAACCCAAAACAAAAGAAATCGCCACCGGTAGGGACGTTTGGATATGTGATCTTAATTAACATAAATTTACTCATTCCTCGAATTCTTTTTAAAGCTCGGCATCCGACCTCGTTTTTCAACTCGCTTCTCGGTGTTTGGATATCTGATCATACATTCTTTTTCGTGTTTGATATATTACGTCGAAAATTGATTCTTGTTTTATTGGTTTACAACATGGTGTAGAATAGAGGCATTAATTACATTGTGTTAGAACGCTGTGGTCTAGTGGATAGAGTGAGGGATTAGTCGTCAGTGAACAGTTGCAGGTTCGAATCTCGTGTCCTGTCACCCGGATTGGGTTGTCTTTAAAAAGTATTTGTTCATTGTTCCATAATTCCTTTCAGACTTAAAAATCCAAATGAACGATAATCATAAATTTACAGCAAATTACAAATAAACGGTGATAGTGGATTCAAAGACGAGTATGGAGTAATCTGAAACAAAAGAAATGAGCTCATTCCCGAGAGATGTTTTTCTCCTCCAGCTTGGCCGTTCTTTCTTTGTTTTGGTCCTCCAACATGGCCACTGTGACGCCAAGAGAAAATACTTAACGTGTTGTATATCTCAACATCAACAGTCAGTTTGCTGGGCGGTCAATTATTTATGTAGCCCAGTAGGTATTTCAGGTTCGGCCAAATTTTGCTGTGCACCATCATTTGGCTTGGTGCTGCCTCGATTGTTTAGTAACCTTTTGGGAAAACACATTTTGTGTTTGAAATGGCGACACCCAAGAAATTTAAAGGGAACCTCCACTGCTACAAAAAGATAACTATAAAAGGCAGGAAGTGTTGTTCACAATCAAATTTGTTTTGAAAATTCTTCAAATAAACCGTTCGTGCAAGGAAAAAATTGAGTTTTAGAATCGCTTGTTTTCAATTGTAAATTTCCCGGGCGCTGCCATCTTGAATAGTTGTGACGTGTTACGGTTGCTCTATTGTTATTATACTAAAGCTCTTTATGTCAGAACAATAGGGCAACCGTAACACGTCACAATTATTCAAGATGGCGGCGCCCAGGGAATTTAAAAGCGAAAACAAGCGATTCTAAAACCCATTTTTGTGCCCGGAAGAACAGTTTCTTTGAAAAAATTCCAAACAAGCTTGATTGTAAACAACATTTCCTGCCTTTTAAAGTTATCTTTTTGTAGCAGTGGAGTTTCCCTTTAAAAACAAAATGATTAGTCGGAAAGTATGTAATCATTTCTGTTGTCCTCAAATGTTTATTGCAGGAATCTTAACATGGGAAGTATACAGTGGCGGAAAACAGCCTTACCCTGCTATTAACAACACCGATGTCGTTCAAAAGGTTGGTAGTGTTACATGAATGCTGGTTGAGCCTGCCTGGCTTATGTGTCAGATAAATATCAAACATCTTTCACACACACAGGGATCAGTTTGCCCTCACTATTGCTATGTTATTTGTTAACAGGTCCTCAGCGGTTACAGACTTGAAAAACCCCACAGATGTCCTGATGACATGTACAGAATTGTGGAACAGTGTTGGCAGTCGGTAGGCCACTCATCACAAGTTTGCTCGTCTTTTGCTTAGGACGTGTTTAAGGAGCTGTGGCCCAGGGGATAGTGGCCCAGATTTACATGGGGCAGAAGTCCATAACCCAGAAGTCTCGATCTGTCTTACTGGGCCTTGGCCCATCAGTTTACAGTATTATCTAATTTTAGAAAAGAGGTCCCGCCAAATAACGGCCAATCAGATTGGGCCTGATAACCACAACGCGTCTCATTGGTCCGCAACCAAGAGCCGCACGAAGGATCGCTCGTGCTAAATGCAAATCGTGGCCCAAATCCAACAGCAGCCGTTCTAAAAATAGATAATACCGTAAACTGATGGGCCGCATTCCATTCCAGATCAAGACTTCTGGGTTATGGACTTCTGCATGGGGTTAAAGCGAGTTCAAATCCCGCTCAGACGTACCGCGGTACTGATGAGAAATTTGATCATGCCTTTGTCGGCTCTCTGGAGTATTTACACTGTGCGGGGTAATTTAAGTTCAATGGTTGTCCTATTCGTGCCATAGTTCTTTTTGCTTTGATTGCTACTGAGTCTGTAAAGAGGACGTTCTATGGGGAGTAACATAACTGGAATCAATTTGGATGGCCACAATTTGGTTTTATCTAGAGACATGGCGTTATTCGTGATATTTACAAACGCGATGTTGTTATTTCTCAGGAATCGGAGCACAGGCCGAGCTTTGCAACAGTCAACCGGAGTATTATTGATTTCATGGGTGAAGATTACGATGAGACTTTTGAATAAGGCTTCAACTACAGCTATACAAATCAACTAGAGAGAAATATATCAAATTACGAGACAGAACGCATTTTTTGTATCCTAGGTTGACATTGTTAATTAGAAGAAAATTAATGTGCAAATGAAAGTAAGTGAAGAATTTATTAGCTTTCCTGGCTTTTTTCCCCTTTGATTTGAATGAATTGACGACTTTTGCACAAATAGCATTGGGGCTACAATTTGAAATTAGCATAAGCCCTTCAGAATATTTGTATTCAGTGAAGATCATTTTATGGTGCACTAGATTCGATACGGCAGTGTATGTAATCTGGTGTGACCGTTAGTAACCTGTGTGAAATTAGTTATAACCTTTGTTATAATAGAACCTTTTTTATAACCATTGGTGTACCAGGGTACATCTCAAAATCTTTTTGGGCCAATGAATGGATTTATGTGTACAAGTATATTTTTTTACTGAAAAGTGGATAAATGAGTAGCCTGGTAACCGTTTCCTAGTGCTTTGGTATGAAATTAGGGTAGCAATGCAAGCGAAGTGCACGGTAGGTTTAATTCTTAAGTCTATCAAATTCTCCTTTTTAAACAAACAGTACGGCCTTTTTCTGTTGAAGTGAACCGAAAAATTTTAGTCAGCTTGGTATGTGAGCTAAATCTTCTCTTTCATCGATGTTCTGTCATCTTGAGATAGTTACTCCACAGCAACATTTCATTGCAAATCTCAGTGCTTCACACACGGGTAACGAGTAACTGGTGACTAGCTGGTGGCTGGTGTGGAGGAATTTGAACTAAGCAGGAGAGGGTACAAAGAGAAGATGTCAGAAAATAAAGGTGAATTATTTTTGGAAAGACAGGGAAAGGTTGTATCACTGTCTGCTTGTTTACGAAAGAGACCTTAAGCAGTAGACGTTCGTGAGATTTCACTTGCTCTAATCAGTTTCACGAGCCAAACAGAGATCATGTCTTTCAGTCCACTTCATTTCCAAATCTGTTCAATAAATTGGAAAGATATGTTTTGAGCCTTATCTGAAACTAGGTCTGAAAAATAAACAAAAAAATATATAACAAATATTTCTTAAGGATGTCTTAAGGGATGGACGTTCTGGAGAGAACCTCGAAAATGCCGTTCTGGTGTCCGCGCTACCAGAGACGAAGGTGATGACATGCCAGTAGGAAAAACAAATTCATTAGTAACTTCCCGTCGCCGTCCGTGGCCCACGAACGTCTACTGCGTGAAGTCTCTAAACTCTGAGCAGCGCAGCCACAGAGTTGTTGCCAAATCGAAGCTGTTAAAGCTCTGTACTTTGCCCTCCTACAATAGACCATTTCCGAATTGCTGTTTGCCTCGGTTCCAAAACGAGTCCTGGTGCACAACCATTCAAATGCAAATGAGTTTTGTATTTTCATGCAAATCAAACTCATTATCATTTGAATGGTTTAGCACCAAGACTCGCTTTGAAACAGAGGCACACAGCAATTCGGAAATGGCCTATTTACAACGTTTTAAAGAAAGCATGCTTTAATTTTGACCATCATCAAGGCAACGTTTGTAGTCCCTTCCTTTTGGCGCTATTTTGTATTGTCACAACACGATGTAAACACAAGGAACAATGGGGCATCGTAGATTTCCCTAAATTGAAACTTAAAGTGCTACTACGATCGAAGAAATCACTTCTTTTTTCCTTCGAATCTGGAAAGCTTGTTTGCTTAAAACCTAACTCCTTGTTCTTCTTGTTCTTGCTCTTCTTGTTGACAAGAAGAATTGACAAGAGCCGAAATCAAAACATCAAAACCTTTGAAAAGTGACATGATTTCCTCTTTGGCGAACAAACACATTGAATCCCTCTAGCTAACGAAGATTTCGGTGCCTGTGAGCAAGTATTACTGGTTGACAGATTAGAGGACAAAAATTCCAGAGAAATTCAAAGAGTGTGAAGAAATTAGATGTGAGAGAAGAAATGCAAGTGATAACTGAAATAAGCCAAGTGAATGCAAGCGGACTACTGTAAATGAAGAGAAAACATTTCGAAGATCGTTGACTCTCCTGACCATGTTAAATCTGGTTTAAAAATGCATCATATCGTCGCCATGAACAGATTAAATATCGCCTCTTCCAGAGTTTTACAGCGTAGAAACAAATCGAAACTCTAGACCAAACAGAGGGCAGCATTTGGAACCACCTGATATGAATTTGCCATTCACAGCACGATACATGGCATTAAACGGTAGCCATGTTGTTGGGGCGTAAAGGGTGAGTCCATATATGGTTGGTTTGGAAGGTGGGTGGTTGGGTTACCCAAGAAACGGGGAAACAGTGAAGCTGGAAAGGAATGGGCAACTTTGTTAATGCATTTGAAAATCACACAAGTAACACATAGAAATAGAAGTAATGCAACTGTTGAATGTAAAACAAGACACTTAACTACCTTACAACTCCGAAGCTAAGAGAAGAGTGACGGTGACAGGGATGGACGTGTACGGTGATCTGCCATCGTGTCCTATGACGATACCCGATACTTTGGCATCTTGAATTCCGCTACAATATGTCAGAGACACGTCACTCGAAGACTTCAGTTAGTTCCTTAGCGGCTGACACAAATGTTCAAGCAGAGCTTGTAACGCTGGCAACGCTTCGCGAGACGTTGCTGGTGCCGGAAAGAATGGCCAATAGCTTCTTTGGCTCGTTCGTAACTAACGTGAACACTCACCTTGACTCTAAGTCACACAGTAGCCGAATTGAAAGCACGAATGGCTAGTCTCAAAAGGAAACTGATGATCTGAAAGCCAGTGTAGAGTTTTCGCAAAAGGACATTGACAAAATTAAAAGTGCAAGAAATGGATTGCGCCATCGAAGACAGTCAGGACCACTTGGATTATCAAGAAGAGATAATAGAGTATTTGCAAAATCAGAGTAGGAGATAATGTTCGAGTCGATGGCATTCCTGAAGACGCCAACGAAACGTGGGAGGAATCCAAAAATAAAGTGAAACAAGTTTTGAAAGTTTTCAATCTCGCAAGTGTTCCCGACGTTAAGAGGGTGCATCTCGAAGAACATCGGCTCAAGGCTCGGCTAGTCATCCTCGAACCATCGTCTGCCGTCCTTAAGTGTGCCCGAAGGATTAAACCGGGTAATATAATTTTACAGGGTTCGTACTCCTTTGAGCTTTTCAAATTCCGTGACTTTCCATGACCTTTCCCATGACTTTTTCCAGTTTTCCATGACCTAAAGTTTAGCTACCACTTTCGAAAATTGTCAAAATCATCCTTGTCTTCGGGTATTTTTTGACATATCTTGCCTGTATTTTATTTTGTCCTTGCTTCGACATCTGCAATAATTTACGTACCGCACATATTATAATTTTCCATGACTTTCCGGGACCAACAATTAAATTCCATGACTTTCCAGGCCTGGAAACTGAAATACTTAAATTCCATGACTTTCCAGGTTTTCCATGACCCGTGCGAACCCTGTTTTAAAGAGAAGGCGCTATCTACAGCAACCCTTGACAAGCGGGACGAACGAAGGGAGAAGCTGGATGAAGCCAGGAGAACAGGAGAGATCGCTTACTTTGTCCTGGACAAAATGGTCTAACCTGGATTTAAAATTCTCTGTCATTGGTATTTCTGAAACTTGGCTTAATGATTCGGCGCCATCAGTTGACATTGATGGTTACAGCTTTTTTCACAAAAACAGGGAAAATAGATCCGGTGCCGGTGGAGTTGGCATTAATGTTTCAAGCAATTTTAATTTTCAGTATCGCTCTGATATAGATTACATACATTGGATTAAAGATGGCAGCAGCATACCCTTGCTCAGCTCCTGGTGGAATTGTCACAGATGTGTCTATCGTTAGTAGAAAATGGGTGGATTACCAACCGGTTCAAACGGGGACCAATCCGATTGAGTGTGATCAAGCCCTTAGCAGAGTACATTGACAGAATTGTGACTGGTGTTACTGAAAAATCACCAAACAAGGTGGATCGCAAACAGGTGATGGGAAAAAGTAAATTCTTATCAACAACATCCTTCATTCTTTTCTTCAGTTCATGTCTAACCCGCACTTCATAATCATTTCTTTCATTCACCATTCCTTTCACGGGAAAACGCGCATGAGCCCAACAAATTGAACTGCTCTCAACTGTGTGGCTTCATAGCTCAGTTGGTAAGAGGTCGTGGGTTCGAATCCCGTTGGAGTCACTTGAATTTTTCAAGTGCACATAAGAGACAATTGCTTAAATTGTCCAGAAAGTGTGAGGATCATTTCTTCAGTTCATCCTTCATTCCATCATCAATCCGTTTCCTACCAAGATAAGGAAACGCTGATGACAGGACAGACACACGAGACTTTACATTAAGACTTTACTGAACTTTACGAAACAGGCCCTAGAAATCATACTTTACCAAAGCTATGTACTACGAAGACACTGCCGGGCGCATTGGAGGAAGTGGACAGTACGACAGACAATAATGGGGGCCCCCAGAAAAGAGTTGGGTTGGTGAGTACCCTTTTGTAAAGTGTTTAACATTGACAACGGTTGCTGCACGACGGTTTGGAAATCAAAGTCAAGGTGGATCTGAACAGTGACACCTTTGTTCTCATGGGTGGTGAGACTGCGAAAAACTGCAAACTAACGATCGTGACAAGTACTCTTCAAGTGCGCACGGCGAGTGTAGCAGACAATATGAAACTAGAACATGTACAGTTCATGAGAGTTCACAAGGGCAGCACTATCCTGTCAACTAATATATACGTTGACCAGAACCCCACGTATGACAGAATCATCCCTCGAGGGTGTTAAATCATACAGAAAGATATCTATTCCAGGGGCTCATTCCCCACTGCATCATTTTTTTGGATGATGCGAAATGATACCTTTAACAAGAGCCTCGCCAAAAATCCTTTCAACTTTGCGTTGTTTGACCTAAAGGCATTCAGCTGACCGTTAATGGAGAAGACACTTGACCTAACTGACGGCAAAACGATCGATGGCTACAACACCCTATTTGCGGGAAGCGGAGAAATGAATTGTGGCCACGGTCTTGACATCAAGGACCTTGGGAGTATCCCATGTTGGTTCCAGTAATCACAGTTTAATCTATGCTTCTCGTAAACAAATAAGTCCGAAGTCGTTTCTGCGGATCATTCACATTGAGCTGGTTTCTTGGGATGAAATAGAACAAATAGATGATGCTATAAGTGCATGGCAGCTGTCGGTGGGGACAATCTTTCTTGTCAGAAGCAGACTTTCATGCACCAGTCGAAAAAAGGATAGTAAGAAACTCCACAGCTCCCTGGCTTACCCCTGAAATTAAACGACATAATGTGGGATAGAGACAGAATAAAGCGTATCGCAATCGTCACTGGTGATCAATTGAAATGGGCCGATTGTAGAAGGATGTGGTCAACTGTTCTATCAAGGCCTGCAAAAGCGAATAGTACCATTCTTCTTTCAAGCTAAATGATGGCAAAGTCAAAGAAACTAGGAATGGAATTAATTCGTTATCAAGAAAGAAAAACTTCGCTCAGACATCCAAATTGGTTATTGATGACAATGAGATAGTCGGCGACCCTTAAGAGCTATGCAACACATTTAATTGGCATTTTATCGATATAGGCCCCGCCCCAACTTGGCTTCAAAGATAAGTCCCCCCTCAGGCCAGTTTTTGAGATTTCGTTGAACCTTATGATAGCACCTTCGAGCTTCAATTGATAAGCATAGATGAACTGCGAAAACTAGGAAATGATATTCCTTCTGATGTTCTGACAATGCTGGTGCCCTCGACGGTATCCCTTCATAAGTTATCGATCTCATTTATAGAGTCCTCCCTGACACATGTTTTCAACCAGTCCTCTGGGATCATTACCAGAGATTGGAAGAGTGCTAGAATAACTTTAATCTTCAAAGCTGACTCGAAGGTGGACCCAGCTAATTACAGGTTTCTGTAATTGCTAACCTTTTTGAAAAAGCCACTTTCAATCAAGTGTAATTTATAGATTTGGGCAAGCCCAAAAGCGGAGTACCAGGGTTATTTATTCTTACTGGTGTTACTTAAACAACGAATTTACAGGATTAAACAATTTAAAATGTTGTTGTTGTTGTTGTTGTTTAGCCTTGACGAAAGCAATGAAATAAAGAAAACCAAACAAAACAATCTAAAACGAGTTAAAACAAGAAGAGTTGTAAAGATAATATCCTCTGACATAGCAAGTTTACAAGAACGGTGCACCGCCATACTGAGTAGGTTACCAAATACCATCACAGTCGTGCATTGAAAAATTTAATTGCAAACTTCAAAGCAGCTCTAAACAATTTAAAAATAAACACTCAGCTTTAACTTTAGAGATCCCTCCGATCCTTGACTCGAATAACTGCGTAGCCACCAGTGTGGTTCTGACCACAGCCATATATGTCAAACCTGTTTTGGATTAAAACCAGCGGAAAATGCAAGAAAAAAATGTTTTCCAAACCGTCTTCCACCTAAACACGAAAAGCATTGACTGAAAAGAGCTTCAGTCGACGATGGCCGTGTAGGCTGTGCAGCCGCGTCGAACCACAGAAAGCGCGCAAAAAAATTAAGCCTCGTTTTGGTTTAGGTGTCCTGAATACGTTAACCTGACTTGAGCCTGCGTTCCAATCGAAAACCAGTACCTGGTCAGCGGTCAACTTTTAAAAAACCGCTGACCTCGATGAACCCTTAAACTTGAGCCCATTTAACATATTGAGCTCGTCAGTCAGGTACGTTGGAGTCACACCATGGAGTGCCTTAAATGTGTACAATAGGATCTTAAAAACAAACGCTGACGGACGGGGAGCCAGTGTAGCTCAATAAGTAGTGGTGTGACAAGATCAAACTTTCGCTTACAAGTGATGACTTTGGCCGCCGCGTTCATAACATATTGTAGTCTTTGAATAAGATAATCAGGTAGGCCATAGAGAAGCGCATTACAGTAATCTAAGCGAGACGTTACCAATGCATGCTTTGGTAGTATAGGGGGATGACTAGACCAAATTATTCAAAATGGCCACTGGTGGAAAATTCAACTCAAACCTGTTTTTTAATGAGATGCAATCCTTGAAGGTATAGATGGGGGTTTTAATGAGATGCACTTCACGTTGGTGTACGAGGGTAAATCCAAGATGGCGGCGGTATTGAGCTTTAAGAGTTTAATGAGATGCAAGAGATCTTGGTGTATGAGGAGTTTAATGAGATGCGTGTGTGTATTTGTTTTGAATTGTATTATGTTTTTTTATTATTTGGAGTGAAGTGTATTGAGCTCTGGTGGTACGATTCCGCCCAACCAGCCGGGTAGTGTTGATTTCTCAGCGTTGCTCACTCTGAGCTGCTTATTGATTACTCAGAGTTGCTCTGTTATTATTCACACTCTGATATCAATCAGACACAAGAAGTTTTGATTGAAGAGCTTGGAAATAGATGCCTATGTAACACGCTTTTGAGAATTGAATAAAATGTTTGAAAATAATTAAGGGAAGGTACGTTTTTTATTGGGGGGGGGGGGTGGCGGGGCTTCGGGGGGGGGGGGCCTTTGTAATTTTTTTT
>BLFK01000448.1:724712-734712 GCA_014634185.1 Astreopora myriophthalma | reverse complement strand
AATGATTGATTTCTGGAAGATGCGTCCAGTGCTTGCCTCACAGACTTTATGAGACTTTCGACTACTCCATTCTGATGGCTAGCACGTGGAACATTCCATTCCCATTGAAAGGAACAGGAAAATTTGTTTGACAACACACTCTGAATTCTGGGAATGTCCCAATCTTGGAATACTTCTTTGAAATAATGTTGTGCCCCAACGAAGTTTGATCCGCAATCTGACCAACAGTTAGAAGGGTGACCTCTAATCGATACGAACCGTCGGAACGCCATAAGAAATGTGTCAGTGCTCCTGTCGGTTACGAGCTCTAAGTGAATCGCTCTTGTGGTCATGCAAGTGAAAATGATTGCTTGTGCTTCCTTTACTGTCTTTCTGCCGATTCTAACTTGGAAAGGTCCAAACATGTCTATTGCAGTGTTGCTGAATGCTGGGAAACCTGTTGCGACACGTAATTTAGGCAGCTGACCCATCAGTTGTTCTAGCGGCTTTCTTCGTAATTTCTTGCAAATCACACATTTACTAGTTACTTGCTGCGCCATCTTTCGAACTCCGACAATCCAGAACCGTTTTCTTGATTCATAAACGAGACTCTTGTATCCACAATGTGCCCGCTTTTCGTGAAGATGTTTTAGCAGTAGATTCACCATTTGGTGTCCTCCTGGCAAAATGATAGGTTTGCGCATCTCGTTTGGTAATGTTCTGATGTTTTCGAGTCTTCCATGTGCGCGCAACAGTCCTTGCTCATCTGCAGTTGCAATCAGTTTCTTGTCCACAGTATCAATCTTGATCGTCTGTTGACACCACTTCAACATCTGTAGTTCGGATTCTCTCAGTTCTTGTGATGAAATAGGGCTTTTGTTACTTTCCTTTCTTCTCGTGTTGTTAACAAATCTCAATACATAGGCTAACGTTTTTCTTGCTTTGGTGTACGTTGAACAAGTCTTCATTAGGTGTTCCATAATAGGGTTTTCCGATGATCGTCTAATTTCTGTTGATTCTTCTGACGCTACTGCGCAATCGGTCCGTTCTTTGGGATTTGTAGCTGTAACCTTGTTGGGCTTAAGTTCATTTGAGAATTCTTTGATAACTTGCTTTGAATTTTCTTCAAAATTGGGCCATTCTTCTTCAGGGAGTTTCAGAAATGGAGGGCCTTCCAACCAACTCTTTAACTCTTCGGGAGGAGCTCCTCTTGTGAGGACGTCAGCCGGATTGCATTCTGATCTGATATACCTGAACCTTTGCGTGTCCAGTGTTTCCTGTATCTCAGCAACTCTTGCAGAGACAAACGGCTTGAATTTCCTTGGAGTTGTTTTAATCCAGGTTAACACAGTCTGGGAATCCATCCAAAACACTGTCTTACAACTTGTGACCTCAGCGAATCCTAGAGCCTCTTTACATGTACTGTACATTCTCGCGAGCGAGAGGCAGGCCATTAATTCTAAACGCGGAATTGATTTCTTCTTCAAAGGCGCAACGAAGGCTTTTATCAGCAGTGGTACACAGGTATAACTGCCGTCGGCTAGCTTCCATCTCAAGAATATCTCGGAACCGTAGGCCTTTTCTCCTCCATCGCAGAACCCGTGGATTTCTGGTAATCCAACGGCGGTATCTGGTTTTAACTTTCTGTTAAATTCGTGCTGGAGAAGTTGGTTGAGGGTTTCGACATTCTTCCTCCACTTCAGTTGAATTTCTTCTGGTAGGATCTCATCCCAGGAATATCCTGCGCTCCATAGTTCTTGCAAATCGATTCTCAATTCGATCGTTGCTGGGGTTACTAGACCTACAGGATCCCACAGCTGGGCGAGGCCGGCGAGGCAAGCCCTTTTCGTCAGATTCCCCACATCTGCATCGATTTCATTTTTCTTGAAGGAGAACTTGTCGAGTGTTTTGTTCCATTTATGACCGAGGAAATTGGTAAATTCTTCATCTGTCTGGTCAATGTTCTTGTTGTTGGAATGCCATGCCTTGACTTGGAATTGACCTGTTGCTAGTATGGTGTCGATTTCATTTGTAATTCGTTTGCACTTCGCTACATTCTCACGGGAGCCGCCGATGTCATCAACATAGACATGCGAACAGAGCTCTTTGGCCGCTTCTGGGTACTTGGCTTCCGAGGCTTTGGCTAGGACTTTGATTGCTCCAGCTGCAATGTCGGGTGCTGGTTTGTCACCAAAGTTTAACCGCACCCACTGATAGACTCGGGGTTGTTCACTTTCGCTCGTTCTCCACAGAAACCTGTGAAACACTTGATCGTCTGGATGAATCAACACTTGATTGAACATCTTACACATATCGCCGGTGTATGCAATTTTGTCAAAGCGCCACGCCATTAGCACGTTTGGTAAATTGTTAATATAGTTCGGTCCTTTCTCGAGACGATCATTTAAAGACTTTCCATCTGGTCCCCTTGCGGAGGCATCGAAGACTAATCGAAGTTTAGTGGTTCTATCTGGCGTGAAAACTGCCTGGAGAGGTAAATACCATTCTGGTATATCGTGATTGATCTTTTCCGTGGGTACCTCAACGACGAACTTTTGTTCAAGTAGCTTTTGGACTTCGGCCTCAACTTCAGCAAGACAATTCTTTCTCTTGAAAGTTTTTTCTGAGGATATCATTCTTTGATATGCGACTTCGTAATTGCTCTCCTTTGGGGGCCCTCTATCTTTCCATGGCATTCGTACTTGAACTCGTCCATCTATGATTTGGGTTGAATCTGCAATTGACTTGATAAACTTATTCTCTTTTAAGTCGCTGTCCCTGCATGTGCAAAGTTCAGTCGGCTTGACTCCTAGCATGTCTTGAACAAGGAGTTTCTTCATGTCTTCCAAAGCACTTACAGTTCCTACGTCAACTGAATTGATGGCAGAAGTTTGATCTTCTCGGTCGGCAAATTGACCCATGACGTACCATCCGAAGCAATTTCTCTTTGCGATTGGTTCTCCAACGTTGCCTGAGATAACGTGGATATCGACAAAGGCATCAATTAGATCTGTTCCGATTAACAAATCTACAGTTCCTCCAGATAGATACAGATTATTTGAGATTGCTTCAAGATGATGGTAACTGTTTACGGACTTTCTAGACACTGTTTTTGCTGGACTGCATGGTTTGTTGATTGCGTAAGCTTGTACGGATTTCTCAATGGCTTCTTCAGAAATTGACAACACAGAGATGTTAACAAGCTCTGACTCTTCCGACCTTTTCTGACCTCCAGCCAAATTCATAGTTAAGTGCACCTTAGGACCGCTTAAACCGAGTTTCTTTGCCACATTCTTTGAAAGAAAACTTGTGTTCGAACCGCTATCCAACATGGCGAGAACTTCAACGGGGTTTCCCTCTTTGTCTTTAATCTTAACTTTCTGTACTGGACAAAGCCCGGGGATTTTCTTTGTTTCCTGAACGCTATGGTTGTTGGCTTCTTGCCTCGTGCTTATGAATGGTGCCGCTTGAGGTTCTAAATTCGAATTTACTGGCAAAAATTGTTCATTATGAAGTGAACGATGGTGTCGTCTTGTGCATTTGTCGCACGTGGTGCCGTCCTCTTTCTTGCAAAGGTTAGTGTGGTGATTTCTTAAACACTTACGACATCGATTATTTTGTTTCACGATCTCCCATCTCTGATCAACCGTTGATCTTAGAAACTTTGGGCAATTAGAAAGTAGGTGCTTTGCTTCACAGCCTAGTGAGCACAAATCTTGATTGGGGTTTTCGCTGTTTACGGCATGATTGACTGATTTTCTCGGGAACTGAAACCGGTGATCGGCTGTGTTGGTAGGGCAGTTGGAATCCTTTCTGACCCGAGATCGTAGGCTTGCTTCTCTGTTCAACCAGTCTATCAAATTTAAAACGTCCTCTGCCTTTCCAATGCGATGCATTTCACGCCCAAATTCGACATTATCTTTAGCGTCTAATTTTGATAGGAGCTGAGACATAACAAAGGGCGCTTCGGAGGCATTTGTGACCGCGCAACCGTTTTGTTCCATGTTGTTCACAAAACCAAGAATTGTGGCCGCGTATCGAGAAAGTGATGTTGAATCGCTCTTTACTGGCTTAAGATTAGTAATTTCTTTCAACAACTCATCCATTAATTTTCTTTGGTCTCCAAATTCAGTGTCAAGAATTTTCCAAGCCTGACAGATAGTTGTGCTGGGTCTGACTTGATCTGTCCAAAACGAATTTTTCGGTAGCGCATTACGGAGTCTTTGCAATTGTTCGTCTTTGTCCTGATTGTACTTTTTCATCCAGTAGTTAAATTCGTTCTTCCAAGTTGCGTAAGATTTTCTACTACCATCCCATGTCGGTACGGATAATTTCTCGAGACAGTGATTCGCATTTTTCTGAGTTCCTAAGATATCGGCCATTTTTGTGACTGGGGATGTCATAGCCTCAAGCTTTTCGTGCTCAATTGATGGCAGCTTCTTATCTGCGAAACATTTCTTCTTATAAATTGTGAATTTCTCGGTATAATTTAAATAATTAGACTTTACTTTGTCTCCAACTTGCTTGTTTGTAATCATTTCGTCACCTGACGATAGTCCGGCTTCAATTAATCTGTCCGCTATTGTCATTTGCTGCCTTTTAACACCTCTGAATTTACCAGCGATTTCTGCATGCACGTTCTCCAGAGCACTTAATTCTGCTTCCACTTGGTAAAGCATGTCGAATTCTTCGTATAGCTCATCTAATGAGGCTATTGAAATGTCTCTTTTTGCAATCAGCGTTGCAATAGTCTCAACTTTAGGCGGCATTCTTTACTGAGTACTTGAGAAAATATGTATGTAAATTTAAGTTACTGGTGCAATCACTGCATTCTTTGATCTCTGACTTCTGAACATCGATGATCCACGAATATCTTCTAAACTAAATAGAACGCCAATTAATCTTGTTTGATTTACTCATATATTTGTTTGGTTATCCGGTAGATAACTATTAAATCCAAGGTAAAATACTCTTGTCTTCCGAGAGTCAGTTCCTTTGCGATAACGGATTTCTTTTAGCTTCAATACTTGAACTTGAGAGTAACGAGCGGCTGTGCTAGCGTAGTATAAATAGAATTCTTTTACCTCTTGGCTGGTGAAAAGTATCAGTTTTGTAGTCGACTGCAATCGAATTTTCAGGCTTCTAGATTTCCTTTGAGCTTCTTTCTTTCACGAGAAGACTCCTTGTACACCGACTATTCCACAGCGTCGCTCGTCTTTTGAATCTGAACTCCACGGCTCACGAACCGCTAAGCCAAGCCAAAGTTGCTGAAGAGTTTTTTGACTGATTTGGACTTGAACGTAGCAGTCAAGGGAGTTTGTTTTTGCACTTTTTTATTAATGGTAAAAAAACTCTGTATCCCTTTACGTCGTGTTCAGACGCGACCTATGTCGAGCCTTTCCCTCCCTTTTATCTCCCGTTCTGGTCTCTGGGGGGTTTTAATAACAATAGCATGCAAAACACAACCTTCGTGATAAACGGCAGGAGCAGATCAAAACAGTTTTTGAGGACTGACGCGGGTATCGGATCTAACATGCAGGACTTTAAACTCGATCTGGGAACCAGATCGGACAGTTCATCACATGATACTGACTTGAAGTGATTAAACTCCGAGCCACTGTACAGTAGCGCTTCTTGAGCACGGACTGTAGTACCCCTTTTCTCCTGCAACTCTTCGCGTATTGTGGTGATCTTTTCAATAAAATAATCAGCAAACGCATTTGCTAGGGCCTCATCATCCACAGAATCAGGTAGCTTAGGTTCAGTTTTACGATGAAGAAGCTTGTCAAAAACTGAAAATAAGCGTTTGGGATCATGTTGGTTCTCGTCAATAATCCTCGAATAATAAGCTGTCTTTGCCTGGGAGATAAATTCATTTACCACACGACACTGGTCAACAAAACGGTCGCAGTCAACCTGAAGTAGAGTCCTTCGCCAACGTCGCTCCAGCGTCCTTCTTTTTTGACTAAAGGTGAATCAGAGATGTCGTCTCTCAACCCTTGGAGATGAATTGACTTCAATTTGCGATAATTGATTTCTTTACGCTCGAACGCTTTTTTAGGTAATGCCAGGGAACAGATGATAAGGTAATGGTCAGAAATGACGGGATAGAAGACATCAAAGTCACGGGCTGCACTCTCGTCGGTTCTAGAGATGACCAAATCTAGGGTGTTACCACTCCTATGGGTGGGAACCCAGACGAAACGCTTCGAGTAAACGGAGAAATCGATCGCTGTGCAGATCGATCGTTGGCGTCATTTAATTGATGGCATTTGGTTTCCCTGTATTTAATAAGATCAAAAACGGGGATAAAAATAAAGAAATAGAAGCCTGAGAGAAATCGGCATCAAGGAGTATACGCCCAGCACGCTTCGTAAAAGGAGATGGTGCGAGCAGTTACTCCAGGCAGCAGAACAAGAAATAAAGTAGTTGTTAACACAAGAATTATAGAATCTTAAAGCAGAATCAAATCAAGTTGTGCGAGTGGCTCTCCTCGCCAAACGGCAATTTAACAATTGTCAATATTGCGCCTAATACTACGTATGTTATTATGGAAGGCTGAAAGACTGCTTTCAGATTGGTCCTCATCATAAAAAAAGTGGGAACAGAAAAAAGATGAAATTATGCCAAATTTGTGAAGTGAAACGAGTCCCAAATAGATGAACCAAGGAGAGTCCAAAAAACGCTACCACGGGGAAATATCGACGTTACCAGCTAAAGAGCGGATTAAGAAAGTGCAAAAGGCGAACCAACTTCAAACCAAGAGAGACATTCCAGTACACTCTCTTCACAACGTGTAACCTGAAAAAATCCTAAGGAAGACGAGGTACCTAGTACAGCAGCAACTATTGCTAAACGAAATTTTCAAGGAGCCGTCCATATTATCATACAGAATTGGGCGTCACTCAAAGACGTACTCGACCGTTCTCGTGAGAGCAAAATTATATCAAAGGCAAGAAGATCAGATAAGTCGAGTAGGCCAGGAGCCCATAAGTAAGTGCGTCCATTTGTTATGGTCCTGGCCACCAGAACAGGAGTAGACTAGGTTATTTTTAGTTTTTGAAGGTAACGCCGAAAGTGGTATGACACCAACATATATTAGCGATCTTATAAGAGTCCAAAAGCGCTTTACATAAAAATTAAGTAAAAACCCTAACAGTAGAAAGTAGATTGCAAAAAGTTATAAAACTACACCATAAGACAGTTTAAAAAGCGATATCTTTAACTTAGATTTAAAAGAAGAAAGCGATTCGCAAGATCTAAGTTCCAGTGGGAGGGTGTTCCAAACAGAAGGAGCGACATTAATAAGGGACCGGCCACCAGAGGTCTTAAGATTGAAACTAGGCGTAAAATTCTTACTCAGCGATGTAGGTAGGTGCAGCACCATGGAGGGCTTTAAATGTGATGACCGCAATTTTGAAAGTGATCCTTTGTTCAATCGGGAGCAAGTGAAGCCTAATAAGCAGAGGCGTGACGTGTTTAACACGGCTATTTACTTCACCTTCAAAGCCGGCGATACATAGGCAACAAAGACTGCTGTTTATCAAGTTAAGTATTAATAAATCAGTCTCTGGTCCAGTTGAGTCCAGTTGTATTTTTTCCTTTGTCCATTTCAGTTCGGTGAACCGATAATCGCCCAGCGGGTTCATTCTGCCTTGGACTATGTTTGGAGAACTACTTCTGACCTGAGGGGGTCCACCAACGTTTTTTTTCTCTGGCAAGAGTTATATTCTGCCTCTTTTCCTTGACATGCAGAGTTACGTACTCTGTCGGTTCGAAGGGTGGATAGCGCTATCCACTGGATAACTCAATTGGATTTGCCGAACAACTGGGGCCCATACGCCAGAAATCGTTTTGAGAGGTTGCTATGGCAACAACGGAAGCTCTCAGGGGCTGCCTTTTTCAACAGAAATAGAGAAACAAGCGCGACATGATTTTGTACAGTCTATCGTTCTGTCTTTGAAGAACGGTGCTAGGGGTTGCGCCTGCTCCCCTTCAACAAAGAGGAAGAATAAAGGTTCGTATGATTTGTATAAAGGATGACATAAGCCGAGTGTCTGCTCAGCTTGTCTTTTAGTGGTGTTCGCAGTGTTTGACATATTTTTTTAACCGAAGATTTGGGTCTTAAAGATAAACAGGCAGTGTCATCGTGAGTAGATTTATATTGGTTTCTATTCGAAAGAACCATAGAGAACACAGAGAATTTCTACTTCTACTTTATTAGCAAACAACGCGAGAACGACTTCTACTTCTACTCAGTTCTACTTTACTAACATACAACGCAAGAACCGTGAGTGACCCCAGCCGTAAACGAAAACCGATTCTATCTGTGGTGATACTGTGGTCTTTCATCGAAGGCCGGGTATATATAAATTATCATCGGTTATACAGTACCAGTGAATCAGAAAGGGTTTTATTAAATGACTTGTATGCAGTCTGCAGTCTAAAGACGGAACATCAGGAAGATACAGTATATGCTTAATTGTGAGTGAACCAGGGTGCATTGATGTAAGAACATATATCATTTTATGGGGACATAATGATCACATAACTGCGCAATGCCCGACTCCAATGAACTGTCCGAAAAGCTGGCGGCGGATTGTTTTTGCTCCATGAGGTATCACACCCAACTTATTGCCTCTGGAGTTTTGACGCTGCCCAATCAATTCTTAACACTCAATGTTCACTCAGTAGCATTTTACTATAAGTAATATCTTTTCATGCTCAGTTGCTTTCTCCAGTGCAAGTTTATAGCCGACATTAAGGTTTGCAACGTGAAGCTGCAAGCTTTTTGTTGTGTTATTGAATAGTTCTGATGCTGTCTTCATTAAGTCAAAGTGAAACAGAGAATTATCAGGCAAATAGAACATTTGGCAGCCAAACTTTCAAACTCTGTGATTTTATGCACCCAGCAGTCCCAGGAGAATTTGGTATTTTATGGAAGCTACATGTAGAGTCAAATTCGTCATCCCCAGGCACCTACTGAATATCAAATCCTCCACCCCTGGGCACCTACTGAATTCCGGGTTCTCTCTGTCTTCAAAGGTGGCGGTTTCAAATCCATGACCCTGGGACAAAGTGTACTTGTCAAAATCCTTAGGCTCTCTGAGTCAATTTTCTGTGGGTATCCTCCCCCTTCCTTCCCCCCTTCCTTCCCCCCTTCCTGGGGCTTAACATTGACAGGTGCATCATTATTGTGACTCTGTATAATTGTAATTGTTGTGGTCCACATCACCTGTTAGTTGCCATGCAGTCCACTGCCAAGGGCATTAATTCATACATGTCCGATCTTCATCTGCACAGCAAACTACAACTAATTGTTTTCTGTATTATTAATACTAATTCTAGTAATGTGTTCTGAGTTGCCTGGCCTACCTGTATAATGACAGTGCAGCAAAGCTGGAGGTGAACTTTGATAAGGACCTTTCTGCCTCTGCCAAATTAAGTAATGTTCTAATTCTAAGTACAGAGAGGTTTTAATGGATGAAATAGGTGACCCCAGCCTCTCAGTGACTTTCATTCATTGAGCAGGTATACATCTAGCTGAGCTCACAACACTGTAAGACAGCACCTGACACCAACAAACTCTAAGCTACCTCCTTCTTCTTACACTGCCTGCACCAAAGTGCAGGCATTTGAGAAATAAGAGACATTTTAATACTCCAGTTTGTCGCACTGATTGTTTCATGAACTCTTTTATTATTAGCCACGCAATGTAAACAACCTTTGAACACAATTTTTAAACCATTTTTATTGTAATTTTTATGTTGTACGTAATTCAGTCTTACGACTGTAATGTATGATGTTTTAAAAAATGAGTTACTACTAATGAAAATAAATTCTTCAATGAGTGTGTTCAGTAGTGGGAAAATGTTTGGTTACAATTTAACTTGTATTATCATTAGCAATGTTTTATTGGAACTGATTTAACATTTCATTGGCATTTAAAATGTGTTGGGGCAGTAGTAGACACAGCACAACCTTATTTTCAAGTCTTAGGACTTAGCAATATTCTTGTTTT
>BLFK01000448.1:654712-719712 GCA_014634185.1 Astreopora myriophthalma | reverse complement strand
AAGGCATATCGGCAATAATCAGTTTTAAACTGGTGTTTTCCTGTTTGCTGTAATTTTTATTGAATTTCAGTAATTTTAGCTCATGAAAAATGCTCTGTGTAACTATACAAAAAATAATTGTTGATTATTGGTAGCTTTGTTACTGCAACGATATCTGATAGCAAATTTTTCAACCCTCTAAGGTCCACAATATCCAAATGCACAACATTTTTCTCGTCATAGTCTTCTCAGACACTTGCATGGTTTTTGTTTAGTGCCTATGAAGTAAAACATAGCATTTTGCTTATTTGAAATGCCAGTTACTGGATGAGACGGGGAGTTTTATTTAATAATTATTAACACATGTCATTTATTAAAAGTTTGGAGAGGGGTCTTCGTTTTCAAGTTTTGGGGTCTTAGGGGGTCTTTGTTTTCAAGACACCCCAAGTCATTTATATAATTAAAAATACATTTATAAATGACAAAAAATTAAGAACAAAAACTATGAAAAAATCAAATTGGAAACATAATTCACTTCCAAAAGAAGACACCATTCTCTGTCATTCCAAATAAAATATTGAGCTATTTTTCGTTCGAGTTTATGGAGAAATTCCAGTCTTCATTATGTTCTGAATAAAATTTTATACAATGGTAAAGCATTCATCGGTTACTGGTGTTTTGGAGCATTCTGGAGCCCTAACAACTGACCCCTAAGACCCTTGACCGTGTACGACTGACCTTGCTTCTTATTTGCTAACAAAATGACAGTTTGGACAGTTGCCTTTGAAATGGCTTTCTGGAGCGCGCGCTCAGGATAAAACCAAACAATATTATTGCTGTTTTTTTTTCTTTTTTTTCCAAGATTTTATTCAATTATGCGATTCAAGGAAAAGTTATTAGCTGACAAGGGAATTCCACGTTAAATTGCACTTGAAAACCGATATCCGAGAATAGAACACTTGTTTACTGGATGAGACGGGGAGTTTTATCTAATAACACATGTCATTTTTGTTAACACATGTCATTTATTAAAAGTTTGGAGAGGGGTCTTCATTTTCAAGTTTTGGGGTCTTTGGGGTCTTTGGGGTCTTAGGGGTCTTAGGGGGTCTTTGTTTTCAAGACACCCAATGACTTGTGCTTTATTTTTTGGCATCTAAAACTCATTATAGTTTGGGAATTAATGAATTTTACTGTGAAATCAGAGGATTCAGACCCCAAGGTCTTAATGCCTCCAAAATAGTAATGTGACTGCCAGGCTACTTAGCCAATGTACATATTTGTAACATAAAGAGAGGAAAAGTTATTAAAAGTATTGTCCTTTATGTGTGACCTGCAGACAACATTAGTTTGTGAACTTTGAAGTGGAAATCCAAACTAATTAGGCTTCTTTTAACCCCTTGTTTCTACATAATTTGTACATGTACATAATGTTACAGAGCTGTGGTAAGCACCTTATTTAATTTTAAATTTAAGTCATTGAGTCCAATCCAATTATTTTGTGTTGTTTCAGATGATGAGTACTGACAGAAGAATAAGAGTAAGTTATATTTATAAGAAAAAAGGTTAAACTGATAGTACATGTACAATAATTTATGTTTTATCCAATGGGGTCTGCCTTTTGTGACTGGTTACTTCATGTGGCAGAAACTGGGCTGAGGCTCCTGCTAATTGACTTGCAAACCATTTGCCTCTTGTGTGACTTATGGTGTTTTGTTATGATGTAAGTGTGATCATCACAGTGAAGTGATCAACTTCAGCAATTGCAAAGAAGCCAGAAAAAAAATCCAGGCTTTGAATGGGACTCTGAGCCACGACTGTGTGATTGGTTGGAACTGCTTAAGTGGCTCACTTCACTGTGATGATTACACTTACATCATAACATTTCATACCATAGTTCAATATAAGGCAGGTACAAAAGGCAGACCAGATCAACTCAGATCACTCAACCCTAACCCTAACCCTAACCCTAACGAATGAGTTCTTGATAAATCACCCCAACCCTAACCCTAACCCTGGGTTAAGTCCTATTAAAACCTATAGGTTGTCATGGTATTTAATCCAGATTAGCGTTAACCTTACTTCGAACAAGTTTTTGTCCACAAGTAATGGCTACAAATGCTCTTCTCTCTATAAATGTTTTCTGAAATAATTTTTTATTCAAAGTTTTACAGTGCAAAGACAATAATAGAAAACAACAACAACAGGTCACTGTGCTTAGTTGGAGAAAATGATCATTCTTTGGCATGTCAAGCCTTGTGTCAATAAATCCCTCCAAGTTTTCTCTGTTCATCCTTGTTGTAGTATGTAGTCACCTTAACCACTGCAGAATTCACAACATGCTTTTTGCCATCTGATGGTACTCTTTCAGTTTTCCTGGGTTACAACTGGAAGTCTTAATGAATGGTTAGATGTACAAGTGTTGCTCCGAGGAGCATCCAAGAATACTAGAAAGATGAAGTGTCACGTTCATGGAAAGTGGCAAACATCATGCTCAAATTTGATGCTGATTGCCAAAAATCAATTACACTTAGTTGGCATTAGCTTTAATATCCCTTGCCTGTTAACTAAAAACTAACTAAAAAGAGTAACTAAAAAGAGCTACCATATGCAAGAAAAAGGGAATTTTCATGCTTTTAAGAAGCAGCCAGCTGTTGGTAGCTTAATCTTTCTACTGTTGCTGTTGAGGTGAGAGCTAGCCTTGCTCTCTCCTGGGTCTGAAATCAAATGCAAAATGCAGCCCCCATCCCCCCTCCAAAAGGGTTCTTACAGCTTTGTAGAACTTTTTATGCACATGACTAATTCTAGTGATTAGCCTGTTAGCATTAGTTCTCTTGGGGGATTGGGTGGGGGTGGAAAGAGAAAGAGCTTGCACGTGCATTGCAGGAGATTTCATATCTGCATCCAAAAAATGCATGATGCAAAATGCTAATTGGTTGATTTGATCTGGTGATGACGTAAGCTGTCACTGTACCTGAAGCAAGTGGAAGAGCTGTTCTCTCAAGTAACACACCACATTGACAATTAATTTTTATAGTTTCATACCCTATTAGCAAATGTGTTTCATGTAACAAATGTATTCTCCTGAAGCTTCAAATGGTCCCTATCAGTTCATTAGACAATAACACCAGTTATGATTTTTGAATTTTCTTGCTGAAGCTGTGTTTAGCATGTTAGAATTTCAAGTCAATTGCCTAAATGAAGAAACTTCAGTGAATTTTACAGCCACATGGGTTATTTGCAGGGGGCCTGGCAAAAGTATTTTCCTGCAAACTACATGTTGTAAGCTTGAAATAGAATTTTCAGTGGTCCTCATACTTATTTTTTTTAAATTGAGGTTGTTTGGCATCAAATTATAGAATAAATATCAAGTCCTTGATCAGTAGAGATTTGCTGAAGCAAAGTCACTTCGATTTACAAACATTATAACCTCCAACACAATAGTGAAATGCCTGAAAACTTCATTGAGCAATTTCACATCATCACGAAGTGTATCGGCAAATTTGATTGCCTCGTTAAAGAAATGTTATACATTCACATGCATAAACCAACATGTTTCTTTAGGCCATTTATTGTAATTTATGCTTATCTTGTACTGTTCCTTATTTGCATGCTATTTAGCTAGTCTCTTGTTAATGGAGTCATGATGACCCCGAAACGTCGAGCAGCAATAAATCTTTCCTGGTTTTTTAAATATCAAGTCATATTCTCAATGTACAAGCTTTGTTTAACTTATTGTCATTGCATGCTTTATTTGCATTGGCAAAAAGTATAAAGCATTTTCACTGTTATTCTAAGCAATCATTTCTTAAGTTTGTAACTTTTTTGAATTTCTGGCTTTATGGCATAATCAAATGCACTATACAGTGGACGTGTGCACTTTTTTTTTTATAGCTGTGTACAGCTGTTCACACCAGCCTTTGTGCTGGATTACAGTCTGACACCTATTTTCTGATTTGGGATGTCTACTTCAAAGTTTACTGACAGCCCTGCTGGAGGAGCTGCAGGGGGTACTGGAGCAAAAGTCAAATCCTTGAGATGACTATGCAAGCTCTCTCTTTCTTTCCCCACTCTGACCCCCCCCCCTTTAAAGGCAGCTTGCTTACAGTCTATTTAGTGAGATGATGGAGTGCCATCCACATGCATTATTAATGCCTTATGAATTAGTGGTAATTTATTATACTCTGCAGTTAAACTACCAGTTCATGAAGAAATGTGTGCAAAAAGGTCCTGTGACACCCATGGCTGATGACTGGTGGGATGCCATACTGACCATGATCCCATCAAGGTTGGTGTTATCTCCACAGTTACAGCCACACATCAAGGAGCTGTATGATGAGGTCAAGGCACAGTACGAGACCAGCATCAGAAAGGCAATGGGTTAGTTGGTTTTTAAAGTCTTTCAGTTTTGATAAGGTTAATTACATGTAACTTAGGGTGCTTTCGATTGGGAAATCCGGATTTAGATCTTAAAATCCGGATCTTCGGATTTCCAATTGAACACAAAATCTGAAAAACAGATTTCACTGCAGATATCATTAATTGAAATCCTTCCCACATGGATTTCAATTAACAAAATCCATTGCAAGAGCCGTTTTTGGATTTTGTGTTCAATTGGAAATCCGAAGATCCGGATTTTAAGATCTAAATGCAGATTTCCCAATTGAAAGCAGCCTTAATTACTAAATTAAATGTACATGTCAAGCAAGTGGTTTCTGTGTCAGATGCAGTGCCAAATGACCAAGATTAACCTAGAATGAATGAGAATCAACCTAGGTTGGATTCAAATATTCCAGTAATTAAGGTACATGTAACCTAGATTGATTTTAAATTAATCTAGTTTAGATTCAGATTCACCTGAATTAAAAATTGACCTGTAACACATACAACATGTTGCTTTGCTCGGGGCACATGCTATGAACTCAAGTCACGTATTTTGCTGTCTGGTCCTCCCACTCAGTCAAAAAGTATGTTTTCTTTAGTAGCACATTCCTACCATTTCAAGTATTTTATGTTATATTGTTGTCAGATCAGAGTGCTCAGGTGACAGCTTCAGTTGAAAAAATAAGCAAAGCAGTGCCACAGTATTACGTTTAACTTCAGTCTGCTGTTATTTTTCATATTCATGAATAATTCTCCTCCACAGTTCAACATGTTCTCGTGAAGCCCAAAGTTAAAGGAGTTGAGGGAGATGAGGACTTGCCGGATGAAGTAGTGTATGTTGGCTTGCATTATCATGGACATCTTTACTAAATGAAGGGCTGGGGGCATAAACAACCTATGCAGAATTTTAGGCCATTTTTTTATTTTTCTTGGATTTACCTAAACTTGTGCATATGACCAGCAATTTGATAAAAGAACACTACTTTGGCAAAATCGAAAAACAGCCTAAAATTTGACATTGGCTGTTTATGGCTATCAGATGTACATGTGATTGCTTGTATTTTTCCTCCCCCCTTTAGGACTTGGAAAAAATACAACACTATTTGCAAAACATGCATGCATGCATGCATACATTGTGTATTAAACCATCAAATAATATATTTTTGTATACCTGTATCGGGTCCTTAAGGCATTTAATTTTCTCGGAGATTATTTCTATGTTCAGTTGATGAACAAGAATGGTTCATGTAAAAGAATCCTCTGTAAGCTGTGGTGTACAGTAACCTTGTATTTTATTTTGTTTTGTTTTAGTGGTATTGATTATTCCAGTCCTTGGAGAGAGAGTTTCAATGCATCAAGAGAGTCAATAAGGCAGAACCTTCATGTTCTTCATCCTTCCATGCAGACTATCTTGGGAATTTGTCAGAGTAAAAATTATTCAACTATGCTCATTACTGATCAGTCAATTTTGAGGTTGGTATGAAATTGTTTCTTTTCGTGAAGGTTACGATAGACCTTTGCAGGTGTCCAAGTGTCCTCTGCAGGGAAAAAATTATCTATCTACTAGTTTAGGTGCAACAGACATAAACTTTCAGTCTGAATAGACATGCCATGGATAGCACTATGAATTGCATTTACAGTGTAATTGTGAGAAAAGTAGATCCAGTATCTCTTTGATCAAATTTATCAAATAGTGAATTTAACTTCTGCAGCATTCCATTCATGAGGTATTGAAGAACTATGTGAGGCTTTATGAGGCCCTTTATTAGGCAAGCAGCAATGTCGGCATTATCAGGGAATTTGACCTTGTTAAATTGAAACGAAATTATGCAGGTACATAATACATCATAATACCTTTGTTTATTAAAAAACTGACAGTACGAAGACAAACATCAGGAGAACAAAAATCAATCAAAGTTTGACTGCAGAAGTGGTCTGTTCTAGCCATATTTTGCCAGAAAATAATAATAACTTGAAAACTGAGACCAGAGTGATTTTCAGTTTTTGTAGGTGCAATTTTCTCAGCCTCGATTGATGGCTAGACTAGTAATGACTAGTAAATAACGAATCGATGTGACACCACCAGTTAAAACTGAATGCCTTGTATCAAATTTGACGTGATAGTAATGTAGAGAATATAAAACATCAACTGAAGACACAACAGCAATGGAGTAATAATAGTGTATGTTTTGGGGCCATCTAAGCTATTATTTGAAAAGCTCTACTCAGAGGTCCAAACGGTCTGGGCAAATGATACTCCTTCCAGATGATGTGTGTAAGGGCATTCTGCCAAAGACCACGTTTGCTTGGCTTTCATCTTCAGAGTCAAGGTTGTGTTGCTGGTCTCCTTGCAACTTCCTTTGTCTGGCAGAAGATCTTCCACTTCATTTTGATATCTAAGAAATGTCTTGTACGACATCTCTATCAGTTGGACAAAGTTGTCTCCTCTCTGAAAATGTCCTTTGTCCACCTTGCCTGGTATAGCATCTCAATGGATTAGTGCTTTTCTGTTCAATGTAAAAAGAAGACAATCTTCAGATGAAGGAACAAATAACTGAACATCACAAAAGTTAGTTTGTTCCTCGTCGCTAATGTCAGCTTCAACAGTTCCGACAAAGAAGGGCCCTTTGTTGAAAGTTCCATGAATGTGATCACGTTTCACTATCAACACACTATTGGCTTGGAATAAAATATTTGCGACATTATAAAGTTCAGGCTGCATCTCTGTGTTCCTAGAAGCATCAGATGTGGCGAGGTCATCAGTGGCAGAGAAATCTAAAGGCCTTGGTGGAGGATCTGGTGTTGAGTATGCAAACAATGGAAGAGTGCCGACATTGTCTTTGGTACTCTGGTTTCGGATGATTAGTTGAAGAACTGGTTTACCAAAGCTGTCCGTCCAGTCTCTCATTAACTTCTGATGATCTTTTGCCATTTCTACTGATGATGGAACAGACAAGGATGGCAGGTCTCGAGACGCGAGTTTCATCTCATGTGGTACTTCATAATAAGAGTGTGGGGAAGTGTAGTAGACAAAGCCACTGTCAGTGAGTTGCTTCAGTGACTCGCAAATGGTGGGTGCAAATAGATATGCAAACTCCAAGGCAGTCGGCATGTCATTTCTAGAGCAAATTTGGCTAAAAGAGGTTTCCAAAACAAGTGTCAAGGTGGTGACCAGTTTGAGAAAGCTGTTGAATTCTGGGTTGACTTCTTTCAGAAAATCTCTTAATGAACATAATGACTCTCTGAGAATATCAAAGCTACGTTTACTTTTTGATGATATTGTTCCTTGAGGCCCCTGAGTTGCCGCTTTTCGTCCCATTTTTCATGACAGATCCGGGGTTTTGTGTATTGTGAAACCATTATTTTATTACTATACAGTAATACTGTAATTTATGGCTTAGTAATACTGTAATTTATGGCTTAGTAATACTGTAATTTATGGCTTAGTAATACTGTAATTTATGGCTTAGCACTGACTCATAGCCACATGTTTTAGATAACTGGGAGTGATATCAGAGGAGTAACCTCGAAGACTCGTAACATCCCTCTAATTTTCATTGAGGTCTTCAGTATTTTAATCTGAAGATTTACTCTCACCTGACTCACTTGGTCTCTCTCTTCTTTCTGACTTTTCGCACTCTTTTTCCTTCTTGTGCTTTTTGACCTTTTTGTGTTTGCCCATGTTGATACTGTCAGTGACCCATCAGTGGCACATGATAGTGACATATTTGAAGAAAGAAGAAATGGTCAGAAATCGCTTGCAAGTAACGACAGTACTGTAACATGAATGCAACATATGAAGTAAAATCGCTCCGACATGACAGAATACTGATACGTGGAGTGTGCACGTGGGTCTAGCCTCCTACGCAGACGCTCTTTGGACTCATCACGCAATCCTCCTCCCATGACGAGCCCTAGTTGGATATTAGTGGTCATTAGTTTTTGTTAATTAATGACGTTAATATAATTATTTCAGTCTTTAAAATGAGATGTATTTATGACTCATTTATTGGTCTTTATCGAACCGTTATTTGCCATTGGTGTCGCTTCCCCTATCTCGCTGGAGTAGTGTGTCATTCGTCGCCAGTTCATGGCTCTCATGTCGCCGTTTCAAGGCCATGTCGCTTGTCGGAATTTACCCCTAAGAGGGCCTCCTTTATCATCGATATTCTATTGGTTGCTTTGAAATTTTTCTGTCAAACTAACTTGCTTATTAAAAATTAACTGATACATGTTACATTGAAGGCCATTATGGGAGATCAATTTGGAAAAACAGAAATCTGTCACTGTCACATGATATTTTTTGGTGGGTAACATGCATTGTGGGAGTCTTCTGGCCATGCAAACTGCATTTACAGACTGAGGTGGATTTCATCTTACATGGTCAATGTCAGCGATTATCAGTCAATGGAGGACTGTCATATAGTTGTTGTCTGCCTCTTGTAGTCCCTGAGGGGTCCTGCTTAGGCCTCTGCTATTCTCCATCTATGCCAGCAAACTATTTGAAGTCACCAAGACCCATTTTCCATCTGTGCAAGTGTTTTACCTTTTATATTATTTTTTATTTATTCTCTCCACTAGAATATAATGTGATATATCATTGTGAAATGATAGCATGACATAGAAAACTAATTACTAGATGCCTTTAACTATTATAAATACTTAAATTGCCTATAACCTATTTTTTTCTCGCCTGAATCTGCACATCTCTCAAAAACGTTTGGCAGAAAAACAAAAGCGATTTGCCCAAAACATGATTTAAAAATAAAACTAGGAAACGTTCAAATTTGGTGTCATTTTGGCTCACCATTCGCCTTAGTCTTCTCTCGATTCTTCTCAGTCAAAATAGTGCTGTGACGTAGGTTAAGGAACACATGGTTTTTTACTTCGTCTTCACTTATAAAATTTTCTCTTTATCCCTCAGATAAAGTCTCTTAATTGTTGACAAAATTGTGACAACGACCTCGAAGCACTTGCAGTTTCCCTCTCTCTCTTGTAAACAAAGCCGGGAGGGCATGTTCCTTAACCTACGTAACATCCCTATGGTTGTGAGCCTGTCGAACTTCTTAACCAGCGGTAAAGGTGTACCGCAAAAATATAGAACTTTCAAAACTTGTAAAAAATCGGGTTTTGAGCAAGTCACAAAAATTTCTCTTAGAATGTCTTTAGGTAACCTGTAGATTATCTTGAGAAAGAAAGAAAAAGGTTATATGCACTTTAAGTACAAGGGTAAAATAATACAAACTAAATACAATACAAAAACCAAAGACAGGAGACAAAGAGAAGTGAGCTTAATGGGAAAATACATGTATGACAAGAGAAGTAGCACATGTTAGTACTGTGCAAGATGATGATGTTATAATGATTGTTTGAAATAATACGTAGTGGGCTTTTTTATAATTAGAAGAGGAAGATAATACTCCAAAAATAATGACCAATCACAGTCTGGTAGAGCATCCCAGTAGTTGTTCTAAAGGGGACTAAATTTAAGTGCTGAAGCTCAACACTTCTAGTGTTGTAATTTTATGTCGCTCGGATCCATAACTGAGTTCAAAGTTAGAAGATTTAAAGTCACTAACACAAAGATGATCATAGAGAAATTGTGAAGTAAAAAGTTTGACAATGGTGGCAAATTTCAAAATTCCAAGCTGGGTATGAGAGTAATGTGATTGTGAAGCAGAACGTCATTAATAATTCTAATTGCCTAGTATTCTGAAGTTTCGCGATATGAGACAGTGGTGCTTAATTTGTAGTTATTACCCCACCCATAAGTAAGATAAGGATATACTAAAGTATAATATAAACTAATTAAGTAGCGAGAATTTAAAAAAAGGCTTTACTTTTGTCTATACATTAATATCAAGTGTTTGAATTTTAAGTGGACTAAGAAGCAATAAGTACAAGAGGTTCTTGAAAAGTTTGATGCTAAAAAAGCCACCAGATGAGATGCTCAAGATGCTGATCCCCATAAAAATGATGAAAATTGGTGCTGCAGAATTAGCTCATTCACTTTCCATGCTTTAATTTCAATACTTGCATTGGAAAAGGAAAATGGCCAGCTGAGGGGAAAAGAGGGGATGGACACCTGTTTTTAAATAGGGTGATCACTGTGCAAAAAAAAAAATTCATCATCATCATCATCATCATCATCATCATCATCATCATCATCATCATCATCATTTATTTGCCTTTATGTGTATAACAAATTTTAAAAATATACAGCAGGTTGTTAGGCGAGGAGACCTCAGGAAACCACCAGGATTATAGGAGAGGCCACCTGGACATCGCAATATTAAACAAGATAAGCGGCTGCGAAGGAGTGCGGCAGAAACTAACTCAGAAACTATTTTAATAACAACTCCAGCACTTTGTTCTTAAACGTAGGAAAGCTTGACAAATTGGTAATAGAGGCAGGAAGACAGTTCCAGACCCTAGGTCCTTGGTAAAGAATCGTGAATTTCTTGATGCTTGTGCAACAGGAATGCACACGATAATTACCAGCTGTTCTTGTGTCATATTTGTGGACTTGACTGTTTGTCATAAACAGATTGAGGAAAAGTGGAGGCAGCAGAGTATTGTGGTAGCGGAACATGAATTTAGCAATATTGAGGGTATTGATTTGGAAGATGTCTAAAATTTTCAGTTTATCGACCTATTGCTCACAGATTGGCTAGGCTATGCGCTAGATGTTCCTTAATGGGTAACCACCCAAGTCCTTTCAGGTCTTTTATAGTAGCGTATCTTGCAAGCACATATCTGACACAGGTATCCTTCATTCTCTGTAGACGTTGACTCTGATAATCAGGAAGAGGGCAAAAGACTACATTACAATAGTCCAGCTTTGACAGAGTTAGGCTTTCCACTGAGCACTTCTGGATGTGATAAGCTGGTTAAAGTAGCATAACACCAGGATAGTAAGTTTGTTGTTTGCTCCTGCCATGTTAAATGCTGGTCTAGCTGTACTCCAAGGGGTTTAGTGCTAGTGACTCTTTTGAGTGGTTCTTTAGCTCTGTAGGCACATGACGCTGATGAAAGTTTCTCTAAGTCATGTACCAATGTCATTTGCCTTGTGGACAGCAACATCCACTTTGTCTTATTGGAATTCAGTGCAAAATTAGATTTTGCTGAGTAGATGCTCAAATGTTCAATAATTTGGTTCACATCATGCAAGCACTTATCAAGATCTTGTGGTCTTGAGTGATAGAGAAGAGTGGTGTCATCAGCGTACGGGAAACACTGACAGTGAAATGTTCCCTGAAGATCTGTGACATAAACAATGAAGATGAGACCCAGACTGATCTTGAGACCCAGACTATTGATCTGGGTCTCAAGATCAGCTAAGCTAGATGCAGAAGAGGTAACAGTGTTGTCGGCATACATTCTAGGAGATCCAATGTTCAAGCAGTTTGGTAGGTCATTTATGTAGATCACAAAGAGAAGGGGGCCAATTATTGACCCTTGAAGTACTCCACAGTTTAGTGGACTTGTGCTAGATACTGTAGGTGATTGTTTACATTGCATCTTTGAACACGATTAGTGAGGTAAGACTGGAACCAATTCAGGGCATCTTGATGGAGCCCATATTTGTCAAGTTTCTGGAGAATAATTTTATGGTCAATGGTGTCAAAGGCCTTCTTCAGATCAATAAAAGTAATGCCATTAAGAAGACCCCTGTCAGTATTGACACACCAACTGTTGTTTGTCTTGACCAAGGCCATAAGGGTACTGTGCAGAGAATGAAAGCCGGAGTGGCAATTACTTAATAGACCATTCTCATTGAGATAATGGAAAAGTTGGTCACATATAACTTTTTCAAAGATTTATGCTACGGCAGGAATGACAGAAATGGGCCGATAGTTGTTTAGATGAGCCTTAGAGCTGCTTTTAAAGATAGGTGACACTTTAGCCATCTTCCAGTCAGAACGGAAGATACCACTCAACGGTGATTGATTAAATATATCCGTTAGGGAGGGGGCGACAACATCGGCGACAGTTTGTAGGAGTCTGCAGGGAATTTTGTCAAGACCAGTAGCCCTGCGTCCATCTATGTCTGAGTAGTTTGATGACTTTTTGAATGTTAATCCACTGGAGGGAAAAATAATGCACTGTTGACAGGATTTACATAGGAAAGGGGATCAGTGTCTGCACTGAATTTTGCGAGCTAGGGATTGTTGAATGCTTCAGCAATATCATCGGATGCGGTAAAAAATTGGTTCCCTGTCTTGATTTGGGGTACTTTGGATGATTTCTTTCCCGTGACTGAAGTTCATTGATTAAATGCCAAGTTTTACAAGAATCGCCCTTGCTTGCATCAAGTTTATCAGAAAAATATTTGTGTTTAGCTATCTTGATTGAATTGTTAGCCTTATTTCTTGCGTCTTTAAACTGTTTCCAAATTAAGGAGTCATTTGTAGATTTAGCTTTTTGTTTCAAGAAGTCTCTTTTATGCATTTGAAGCAACAGCTCATTTTAGTAATCCAGGGAAAGCTTTTGTTTCTCATTGTTTTTGTTTTTAAGGGTGCATGCTTGTCAATAATGCTCATTAGTAGGTGTTTCCAAGCATCCCACATATTATTTGGGTTACTGTGCGTGGCGATGGAAATCCAGTCCTGTATTGGAAGATCTCCTAAAAATTCATCTTTGTTGAAATTCTTGAATTCTCGAGTTTCAACAGTTTTATGAATACTGGAACGGAAATATGTAGCTTTGCATGTAAGAAAAATAGCAGAGTGATCACCAATGCCAACATCAATAACACCTGATTTAGATAACTTATCAGGGGAATTGGTGAAGCATATTAAATCAATAAGGGTGCATGAATATTGGGTAATTCGAGTTGGTTCTGTGATGAGTTGAGTCAGCCCATAGATATCAATAATACTGAAAGAGATGAGATGAATTGCTATCGACGACCTCTGATAATAAATTACAATTTAAATCGCCAAAAGCTGTAACTCCAAGTCTTCAGCATCAATTTTGTCAATAATTTTCTCAAAGGAAAAAAAGAGGTCAAGAGATGATTGTGGTGGTCTATACCAGGTGGACACTAGAAATGGCTTTGAATGGGGTTTTGTAATCTCGATAGTGAGACATTTAAGATTACTCGGACTCAGGTCAGCGTGAAACTGAAAATTAAGTTTACTTTGGAGATAAATACGAACACTGCCCCTATTCCTACCGTTGCTCTCACGGTCTTTATGAACTAATTCATAGCCAGGTAAATATACTTTGTTGTCACTAATCGTAGCATTGGGTTTAGTTTCGTTTACAGCTAGAAAGTTGATATCCTTGGACTGACTCATGAAAACACTTAAATTGTCGATGTGAGCTACCAAACTATTTATTTAAGCAATAGTGGACTTTTTCCGTGTTTACATAGCCTCATGTAAACACGAGAAGGGGTTGGGAGAATTCGAGACTGTTATGCAAACCCGAGACGCAGTCGAGGGTTTGCATAACTGTCGAGAATAATGTTGTGATGACAAGCTCCCTACATCTAGATCAGGGTCAGCAAGGCCATGAGTTGGCGAAGGATCTTTGTCCCTGAGGGCATTTATTTCCTTAGTCAAAATCTGGAGAGCAGTCCTGTGAGTGCATTGTTTTTCATTGCTCACTTAGTTGGTCTTTCAATATGCAGATCTTGTTCAGGGTGTGAATTTTTTTTCTTGGTTTCATTCTTGCTCTCGCTAGGCTTGTTTAACAAATTTTCCTTTGATGGCTTTGATTTGAGACCAGATGTTGTTTATTTCCTCATTAAGGATGGAGAGTGGCACAATGTCTTCAGGCGAATACTTGGTATCCAAGTTGGCAGTGAGAGTCGCATCGGCTTCCTTCAAGCTGACATACATGTATGCATTATTCTGTGGAGGGCAAAGATTCATACTTCCTTTATCGCTTTCGGCGGTCAAATTGAGTGAGATAGCCTTAAATCTGGTCGCTTGTGAACCTTGTACTTGCAATGTTCCTGTCGAGCAGAACCAGTTGAAGGTGTTCTGTCTTGATGGTCTTTTTAAGTTCATTCTCAGACACCTTCACCTTCATCAGTTTGCGACTGAAACCTAAATGTTGCTTGGTAAATTGAAGAAGTTGTTGAAATGTTCCACTCCATGAGAACTTGGATTTGTTTGCTGTCAAATAGCCTATGAGAGTAAAGTCCTTCACCTGAGTTGGTGGGGAAGATGAGGGAACATCTCTGCCAAATGATTCTGAACTCCCTGAGCTTGCTGTTGCAGAACCATTCTCTGCCATGACCACTATTCACCTAGATATAATAATCTATACTAGATATAATGACTAGCTATATACTAGAAATAAAGACATTGATGTCTTTGGCAGGAGACTTAACCTGAAGAAATATCATGCTGCAGACAAAATGGAACAACAATCGATCTACAAAGCATCAATACTTCAGAATTTAAATGGATGAGAATGGTTAGAACACAAAAGAACCATACCTAAACTGTTACGTGGAGAAATTAAGGCAGGATATTGAGATGAAAATATCACACCGCTACTGATTCCAATGCAATGATCTAAGCCATTGTGAAAGGGTGGCCTTGAATAGATTAAGTAACGATAGGGATATAATTAAAAAAACCTTCAGGCAAGGGGGGAGTGGCAGTCATTCCTAACATGCAGGATCATATCACAGGAGCAATGTGTCAGCTAAGCAATAAGGAGTATTTATAAGAAAGTAGAAAAAGACTTGGCTTCAGGTCACGAACAGCAAATTAACCAATGCAATAATGATCTGATAGACAACAGGGACTTAGTTAGGGATACAGGCCGTAAAAGCCAATGGACTCCAGGACTCCAATTTTTTATGTGCTCACTAAGATCCACAAGCAAAAAACCCAGGATGACCAGTTCTATCTTCCATTAACAGTCACACAGAGAAATGATCAGCTTATGTGGACGAATTCCTTAGACCTTTAGCAGAAAAATTGCCATGGCGCATAACAGATATTACAGACTTTATCAGAAGATGGCATAAACTAGGAGACGTACCTAAAAATTGCATTCTAGTCACAGCAGACATCTCCAGTCTATATACCAAATGATATAGACACAGACAGGGGATATGCTATTGTAGAAGAGGAATTGGAGAAAATGGGTCGGTAAAATCCTTCTGCAAAAATCCTTACCTGTCTCCTGTGCACCTTGAACTACAGGCTACAATTTTTATAGTACTTTGGCCTGCTTTCTTTGCAATTAGCAAATTGGTTTGTGTTGAAAGGGAATCGAGTCCTAAAGTGTATGTCAGTCAAATCATGATAGCTAAATCGTACTGTGTGTATGAGAGAGAGTTCAGACATTACTCTGAAGCAATGAAATTGTTCTCAAAGAAAAAAACAAGGATCTTCCTCTGGGATCCCTTGTGTGAACAACCACCAAAGTAATGACCAGTGCAGTGATAAAATTGCTAATTGCCCAGAAAGTGTTAGGATCACTTCTTCAATTCACATAATTTTTTATCTCCATTGCAAATGTCAGTGTCACATGCTTTGGGTAAAGAGTAAAAAATGGTGATCACACTAGGTTAGGCATATTTAAATTACATCGGGAAAAGTAAAAAAGATTTTACTAATTATCATTTTTAATCAATATCTTGGGTTCCACTAAACTTAAATCGTTGAAAAGAAAGCTTATCAGTGTAGTCATTGCACAGCTTTTTGTGGCATTGTAGCTTTCAAACCAGCATGACACCATGAAATCCCAAGGATACTTTGCAAAGAAGCACTTGAAACGCTGAGAGAAAGCTGTGCTGATACCACAAAATTTTATGTTGGGGCAACCCTAAAACCCGGAAACCGGAATCCGGAATAACACTGGAATTAGGCCTTAGAACTTTTGTTTAGGCCTAGTTATTAGGGCTAAAACGTTTGTTTACGACTAATTATTAGGTCTAAAAACTTTTGTTTAGGCCTAAACAAAAGTTTTTAGGCCTAATTAGGCCTAAACAAAAGTTTGTAGGCCTAATTCCAGTGTTATTCCGGATTCCGGTTTCCGGGTTTTAGGGTTGCCCGTTATGTTGTGGGTAGAAATTAATCCCAGGTAAAAATAATTATTTACTGTAGCTATACATGTAGTGGGCACAAGTGAGTGGAAATGACCCCTCAGAAGGACTTTCAACATCTATATAGATTCCTCATTTTCAGTTTCTGTGGCACACTGAAAGTCATTATAGGTAACTAAGCTTTCTGAAGGTCAATTCTATGCAAAATTACACAGATCTGAAAAATAACTTGTTTTGCAGGGCTCAGGGTTCCATTGAGTGTGAGCACCTAAAAAATAATGTGACACTTGACTGTGAGAAGACTGAAGAAAAGCTGATGCACAGGTTAGTAATCCATATTTAAATGGCTGTTTCCGTTACGGTTGATTGTTTAGCACTTTGGGCTTTGTGTGTTTTAAAAATTCCAACCACTATTGTTTTTTTAAGCATCCTGTGAAACTCTTTAAAATGCATTTTACGTTTTGAAGCACAAGAACATTTCAGATCCAAAAAGTACAGTTACATCTCCTGCGCCAAGTTGTTTGAAGCCTGGTTAGTGCTAGTCCTGGGTTAACTATGGCCAAAACCTATAAGTTGCTGATGGTAGTTAACATTGATTAGCACTAATCGGGCTTTGTAAAACTTGGCCCTGAAGAATAAACAATTAACAACAACAGTGTTAATAGGTAATAACCATTTTAGACCAATTTTTTAACCAAAAGAACTGTCTAATGTGCATCTGTTTCATGTTGTGTCAACATTTAATTTTAACTTATTGAAGAACAAAGTGCAAAAGTGTCCAAAGTGACTTTTACAGGGAATTTGGTCCTTTGGCAAAATTGCGGCCAAATTTCCCAAATTTCGTTCAATAAATGGCACTCATGTATGACCTACATGTCTCCTCAGTTGTTGGGAGAAAATAACAAGAAGTGGGGCCATGGGAATTAAACACCGTGAAAAATAATTTTATTTCTTGGCTCCTTTTCATATCATTGACCTAAGTTTTGTTTTTGCTGGTTTGGCGGAAATTGGCGACATGCAAAATTACCCAAAATCCATCAAAATTCAATTTAGACATTTTTCCAGTCCACAATTGGGTCACTAGTTGTAGTGTTTTTATTGTGAAGCAAAAAAGCCAGTTGTATTAATTAAGGACATTTGACATTTGTTAACAGAGTATTGAAACAGTTAAAAAAAGCACTTCAGAATGATTTTGCCTGAATGTAAATTTTACAGCGTAGACATTGGGTTGGGGGTGGGGGAGCGGGGAACTAGAGTTGGTGTCAAATCCAGTTTCTTAGAGAAGTTAATTTTAAATTGAATGTTGAAATAATATTTGCCCAGTTCTTTGGCTTTGGTTTGGGTTTGCTCTATGATTGGATGAAAAAAAGAAAAAAGAAACCAAAAAAAAAACCGCTTCTGCAAAGTTTTCAAGGAATTAGAGGCAAAACTAAAACCAATTGGGCACAGTGGGCACCAGCTGCCTTTACTTGCTTTCCATTCTCATTGGCTAGTAAAGCCGAGTCATGAACTACTTTGATTTGTGGTTGGTTTTCCTTCAGAATGTCATTGGCTCTGTCATTACTTTGAAAATCCTTTTATGAAATCAACCACAACAATTTTCAGATTCCATAAACTGTGTGTTTGAATCCTCTATTCATCACCCCAATATAATAGTGGCAGGTGACTTTAACCTGGGGGATATCAACTGGTCCACCGAGGTCCCATTTGCTATCAACCAAGCTACCTCGATTCAACATAATAGGCTGCTCCAAATTACAGAGCACTTCTCACTCATGCAGCATGTGAAATGTCCTACTCGTCCAACATCTGGAAAAACCTTGGATTTATTATTAATTTTTCATCATACCCACATGTTATCTCTGATGTCCATACTGTTTCTGGAATGAGTGATCACTTGGCAATCCTTTTTCATATAAATGTCAAAGCTTCAAGATCATTTAAGCCCCACACAAGGTTTTTGACTATAAAAGGGCAGATTTTGAAGGCTTAAGGCTGATCATGTCTGATTCTGCAGAGAATTTATTTGCTTCAGCTCCACAAAACTTTGCAGTAGAAGATAATTGGTCTCTCTTTAAAACTACTGTTGCAAAGGCTATGGTTAATTACATTTCTTCTATGAAATACAAGCTCCCTTGGATAACCCCTGAAATCAAACGCCAAACGAGAAAGAAAGATCGATTGCACAAGAAAGCTCTTCGCTATCAGAAACCAGACCACTGGGTGGAGTTTAAGAAACAACAGAACCTTGTTTCAAGGCTTGTTAAAAAATCTCGTAGTGATTACTTGAATAATGTTATCGGAGCAAGCCTTCAGGAGAACCCGCAAAAATTTTGGTCTTATGTCAGATCTTGTAAATCAGATGCTATTGGTATACCCCCTCTGCGATATGGCAATAACCTGTTTGCTACTGACAAAAGTAAGGCCGAGGCACTTAATTCTTATTTCTTCTCAGTATCTACTCAAGAAAAACAACCAATACCTACTAAGCCTACCTCTCCGTACAACCGAATTTCAGATATTGACATTTCAACTCATGGATTAAAACAACTTCTTCAACTAAACCCAAGGAAAGCTTGTGGCCCGGATGAAATTCCAGCTCGTGTCCTTAAAGAGCTGGCTCCATCTATTGCATCTTGGCTCAGCTTTATATTCCAACAGTCCTATGACACCGGTGCAGTACCCTCAGACTGGACTAAAGCCCTGGTTGCAGCTATTCATAAAAAGGATTCAAAGTCAAATCCTGCTAATTATCGTCCTGTTTCTCTTACTTCCTTATGTTGTAAGGTTATGGAACACATTATCTTGAGTCACATTGCACAACACTTGGCTGCAAATAATATCCTGATCGACCAGCAGCATGGATTTAGGCAGCGCTTCTCGTGTGAAACTCAACTTATGTCGGCAGTCAATGACTGGGCTAAATGTATTACCTCGTGTTCACAAACTGATGTAATTCTTCTCGACTTCAGTAAAGCCTTTGACCCTGTACCTCATCAGCATCTACTGCTAAAACTGGATTATTATGGAATAATTTTATGTGGAAAGACTGCAGCATGGATCAAGGCCTTCTTAAGCAATCGCTCCCAAGTGGTGTCTGTAAATGGCAGTCACTCCATTCCTCGTCCCGTACCTTCTGGTGTTCCCCAAGGCTCAGTATTGGGACCTGTTTTATTTTTATTATATATTAACGATATTACTGAACATATTCAGTCAACAATGCACCTCTTTGCAGATGATAGCATTGTATATATAGAGAGCAGGAATATTTGTGACCATACATTGCTCCAGCAGGTCCTAAACAGTTTATGTGAATGGGCTGAAACTTGGCAACTTAATTTTAATATCTCCAAATGTTATCACCTAGGGTTTACAAATAAGGTTGTCCCATTTTCCCACAATTATCTCATGAATGATACTGTCATTGCCAAATCAGCCTCCACCAAATATCTTGGAGTATTTATATCTCATAATTTAAAGTGGAATCTACATTGTGATAATATTTGTAGTAAGGCAAATAGTATGCTTGGTCTTCTAAGAAGAGTTTTGTCAGATTGCTCCATGGATGTCAAATCTAAGGCATACACTACCCTTGTGCGCCCCCAACTAGAGTATGCTTGCTCAGTGTGGAACCCATATACTAAACGTAATATTCACCAAATCGAACTAGTTCAGCATAGAGCAGCAAGGTTTGTTTTTAGAGACTACTCAAATTTTACTCTTGTTACTCCCATGTTAAAACAGCTTGGCTGGGACACTCTTGAACAACGTAGACTTTTGCACCAATTATCAATGTTTTACAAAATTCAACAAGGATTGGTTGGTATCACCCAACCATCTGAAGTATGTTCATTAACAAGGGCTTCTCGAGCCGCCAATGCATTTCCTTTTTGACACATTCAGTCCAATTGTAATGTTTATAAATATTCATTTTACCCAAGTTCAGTAGTAGCCTGGAATAAATTACCTATACTTACGGATATTCTTCCTTATCTTACTAATAATATAGTGTCCACTATAAATTCCATGATTAGGCTACTATAATATTTAATTTTGTGTAGATAAATCTTGTACAGTGAACAATTTGAAATGTAGATACTTATTCCAATATGTAAATAATTTTCTTCTTTTATATGAGTTATTACTATTTTATTATCTACTTATCTATTTATTTATTTATTGTGGGCCCAAGAGAGGTCCACAACCCTAATCTTGACAGTGACCAGCGGATTGCGTATTACTCGTGTGCGCCACATTTATAACAGGGACTCTGAAACCGGAAATTGAAAATTTGTTCTGCAACAAAGAACGATCAGAATGCGAAGAATGCGTCAATCACAACAGCTTCTGTCACATGGAAGATCAAAGTACATTTTTGCTGACGTTATCATGACAGTTTGTCACATGGGATCTAAGCTTCTGTCAACCCATCTCAAGCTTTCGCGGGAAACAAATTAAAAACTCAGCCCTTGTCGAGTGAAAAATTTTTTTTCACTAGAATTTGAGCTCGGAACATATGTAAATTTATCTTCGTTTGAATCGTCAGTGAAATGACCTTTTACAGATATTTTTGCCTTTAGGGTCAACAAAAGTCTCTAATTACGCCGAAGGGGCCGAATCCACGCTTTGCAAAAATCTCTTCTCAAACCCTAACTTCGAAGTGATATAACATTTGAGAGTTAATAGCTATCACACATTGGTAAAAGTACAATCTATTCCTTCACAATCCAGCTTTATCATGTTAAGATTTCAGTGAAATGGAAGAAAACCAGTGATTTAGACGAAAAAATGACCTCGGCGGGCTAGGAAAGAGAATGAAAGAAAAAACAGAACAGACAGCATAACAACGCGATAATTATTCAACGCACGGAAACGAAAATAAAGCTTGCTTCTGGATAATTTCACCCTTAAAAGCCAGCAAATGGTCCCAAATTACTCTCTGTATCCTCACAAATGTCCTGACTTCCATCTCTGAAAGATTTTGCCTCAATTTTGAGCAAATAAACATTCCTTTGCGACCGGCCGCCATTTTCTACCTTGAATATTTAATTAGCTAACTTGACAAAACTCTCCAGAGGGGGCGATATGACGAAAAGAGCTGAAAAATGGCCTCTGATAACTATGATTGCCTAATTATCAGATCAGTTGGTGAGAATCGAAAGTAACGCCAATTTTCTGTCACGCTTTCTATAAAGTGGTCTTTCAAATATTTCCTTTGCAGACAAGGTACGCATTGCTATCTTTTCTGCCCATTCCCAACATCTTAAACAAAAGCTCTTCAAGTGCATTCAGGCCCGCACTTTCTAACCTGTGGTTACTTATAGTTTATCTATTTTTATCTCCTAGTATAGTGTATACTGTTTTAAGAGTATTCTTATTAAAGCATTAAAACAACAGCTTTATTTTTTACTCCTTTATACCTTCAAAAGTACATTTATTTAAGAATGCATGTTAAATAAAGTACTTGCTACTTGAAATAACCATGGCACCAAACAAAATCACAAGTATGGCACACGCATCGAAAGTGGAAAGGTTAATTGGCAACTCAGGGTTTTTACAGAGAGCTGTCCGACTTTTAGTATCATGGCCAGCTGTTTAATATGTAAAGAATGTCACTGTTAGTCTTTAAAACAGTGGGCCACAGAACAGTAGAACGTGTGGAACACAGCCAACTTAAATAGTTTTTTTAACAGGTCTGTTACCTGTACATCTTCAAAGCTAGATTTTAGTATGCTTGATACAGCTTAAATACATACAGGGTGCATATAGGTGAATGACTAATTTCTGGGTGTGATTAAAATGAAAGTGCGTGATTGTTAATTAAAGTACATGCTAGTGTACTGCAAAGTGTTGATTAGTAATACATAGTTGTGTAACAGTTCAATGGTCTGTGCAAAGTCCTTACCATACATTTTGAGGAAGTGAAACTAGTGGTTAGACTCCATTGTTTCCTTTTGCACAGTAAATTCCACTATTGAATAAGTTACATTGCACTTGAACAGTGGAATAAAAGGACAGCGAATAACAACACAGAAGCTGTGTCAAAGCACCTAAATGTTTTCCTATATTATTCATTTGACAACTACTATCCCCCAAAATTGCAGCATGATGAGCTTTGAAACACTTTACTCTGTAGCCAGCCTGTTTATATTTACCAGTACATGTTTGTTAAATCTTTTTTGTGGTGGAGAGAAATACTATACTAATCCTATATGGGTAAACGTTTTGAAGAAGTTGCATTACACTCCTTGAGAGAGAAAAATCTTATTTTGGCCCTTTCAAATTATAACAGCAAAAAAAAAAAACAAGAAAAAAACAAAACAAAACAAACAAAACTTTCTATTATAACAGTTACAGTTAAGTGCTTTGTTTATGGTGGAAGTGCACTTAGCTCTTAGGCTAGTTCAAAGGCACTCCACTTAAATCACCTGAAAGAAATATTTCAAATCCAATGAAACATGATGATTTCAAAAACCAACTGGAAGGAGGCAACCAGTAGGCTACTTACATGGAGCTGTTAAAATTTGAATTTGGGACCACTGAAGATAAACCAAAGTGGTGGTCAGAGCAAGATTTGATCGCAGAGTATCCACATTAAAGCCCAGTGCCCCAACCACTGGGCCATCACTCAGACTCTGTTCAAACTCGAACTCCTTACCATTCTTGCTTTTTCTATGTTGCAGCTGGTTTCCTGAGGTGGTGAATGTTTTTATAGACAAAAACATGCTGAAACACCTGAGTTCATCACAAGTTGATTCCTTCTACAATAGTGTTTCTACACTTATTTCTAATCAGGTATATTATCAGAAATAAGTTATTTCATTGTAGTCTAGTTCCCTTCAAATCTTTTTTCTGACCATGCCACTAATTATTAATAACACATCTTTTTTGCTTGAGCTGAGACTCCTTTGCTCTGTATACAGCTGTAGGAGAATAAATGCCATACCCCTGTGCTGCAATCAACTTTGTGAAGGACTTGTACAGTAAACTTCAAATTAAGAGCACGTCCATACAAATATCAGACAAAATCTCAAAACTGCTGCAAAACATCCAAAACTTGAATTTGCTCCTCTTTTGGCTGTTGATAGTTTTTGGTGAGATATTGAATGCTGTAGGGTTTGTCTGTCAAAGTTTTCATTTGGTTCACAGAAAAATGTGGAAAATGGATTTGAAGGCCCAAACTCACACAAAACCCTCATGGAAGCTGATCATTCTTAATCCATTCCCGTGTCTTGAGGGTTTCATCAGGAAACATACGTGTAACCGCAATTTCCTTTGTGAGTTCCCATTGTCTTATTTTGGTAATGGTTTTAAAGATTACATTTATCTACCGTTATCAGCAGAGGGCATGATATAATAACCCCTTCTTTTATCAAAATTAAGTGTCAAGTGCAAGTATTCTTTTTTCTAACTGCCTTTATTCAGAAGTCTCTAAAGCTTAGAATTGAAATTTCCAGAAGAAAGACCTTTGAGAAAAACTGCAATTTTTGTTGGGGAGGTGATAATGCTGTGCGTAAGACAGCAATGAAAATGGTGAAAATAGCTTCTGAATGTTGCATGACAAAGTGTGACAATGCGAAATGCCATTGTCTATTTGGTGCCAACTGAGCATCTCCCCTACCGTAAGTTTGCTACGCATTTTGAATAAGGTCATGCAAAGGTTAGTTGTAATTTCTAATCTCATACCAAGATTTCACAAGGCCAGCCGAAAGAGAAATCTGGTAAAATAGGATGGGCAAACGACTGTCAATGATTTATTGCTGAAGGTGCCTGATCATGCTCCTGAAGCTCATGTGCTGATCTGTTACATTCCCAACAAGTAAGATCCTACTTTACCAGATTTTGTGTCTGGCTAGTAGAGATAACCTGGGAACGAGATTGTGCATTATTTGACATGCTTGCAGTTACTCTGTTCTAAAAAGGTCAGCTGAGCTTGCCATTTGAATGAGAACTTGTCGACAAATGGTACTGGACGAGACATGATAATAAGATGTATCATTTGATATTTTTCTTCTAAATACCACAAAGAAAGTACAAAGAATTTACATGCATATACTTTTTTGCAATACACTACAGTGCTATGTAAAATTTAATCAAATTTAGCTACTTGTCCAAGTTCACACTTGCACTCGACACCTGATTCTTCACCCACTAACAACCAATGCACAAATCGCTATCTGGACTCCAAGCATAAAGCAAACGAGAAATAGACAACATGGGCCAAGAACTTTACAGATATCAAAGGTGAAGATTAACAGCAGCTTTCGCTCTCATCATATTGAACATCATTCCCATTTTCGAAGTGAGCAGTCCGCCATCTTAAAAGAAATGTTATGTTCTCTTCCGCAAAGTATCCTGGATGCGGGATGGGATGAACTGTACCATTTATGTTCCCAATGGAACAACTGGTCTTTCCCCTAATACAAATGGTAAGCACTCCAGGTGACTGTTGTAAAAGTTTGAAAACACTGTGGCGTAACGTAACCAGAATTAATCTAAAAAAATACCAGGTTCATAAACCAGTGAGTCAGCCTTATCAGAGGACAAATAAACATAACATGTGACCCTGCTATCAACTGTCATTTACCATACTCATCAACTGAATGGTGTGTAGTTTATAAACAATAGTCAAATCATTCCCAGTTTTCAATTTTTTTGCATCTTGAAATGCACAGTAAAATAAAATAAAATAAAATAATAAAAACAAACGTGCTAATTTACTTTGCCTTAATTTCCTTTGGGCTCATACTTTTGTCGAAGATACACATTTTGGGTATTTTGGAACTTTGCAGGTGTTCTACTTTGAAGTTTCACACTGATGAAGAATCACTAAATTTGAATTGTCTGTGATTTTTTGTCTTGTTTTGCACATAAATGTTTCCACTTTTCTACCGCGAAGAGATGCCAGTTCACTAACCTCAACCTTGTTAACGTGCGATAATCTTATGACACCTGACGGGCAGATATTTAAAGTATTCTTGCTTAAATCTCGGCGTTTTCACTCTAGTTCGACTGTTGCCTCCCCTTCCCTCCTGTATGTGGCACGATATATACCAGTACTGATTATTTTCATATAACACATCATGCAAGTCGCTGCTAACCAACTATGTCATTAAGAGAGTTCCTTTAGTGACATGTGTACTTAGACCTTATGCGCGCAAGACATGGCAGATCGAACCAATTGACTTCTAAACCATTTGTGCCATGATTGGGAATAAAGACTTCCATAATTTCCTGCTTTTTGATAAAGTCTATCAGCTGAAGAGTGTCACTCTAAAACACTAAGGGCCTGTTTATACGGGACGAGCCAGCCCAGTTAGGCAGGCTCACTCAGTAAATGGGCTGAAGTGTTTATATGGAAGGATTCCAGGCCCTATTAGTAGATGAAAACCACAATTAAAATTGTGCTACCAAAGTGTACTTTGTTGACAGAATCTGGGACCAGAAAACCCCTCTAAATCCTTGTAATCAACAAACAACACACAATTTAAAGGATTTGGTTCTACTTCTACCACAGAACATCTTTATCAGTGTGCACTAAGCTCACTATGAGGATCTGTCACACAGTCTCCAGATGTCACGTTTTTGCCCACTGGGCACCATTTTGAATGCTCTGTGTTGGCACACGCTTTCATTTCCCCAATGAAAAGTTTATTTCCTTTCAAAGGTCTTTCTTTGATTATCTTGTTTGTGGAATTGTAAAAGGCAGTTTGGTAAATATTAGTTTTAAAAAGGTACTTGATTTATGCGGGAAAAGTGTGTGCTTTTCTTAAGACTTGGCCTGACGATATAAAAATTCAAATCCCAAATAATGACTACCTAAACAGACAGGGGAGGGCCAAAAAAAAACAAATCATAACTGGATGTGTTGTGCTTTGAAGTGGGTGCATGATATCATTCCCTACGGTCCCCTAGGTAACCCAGTTGATACCACTCTTTCTCGCAATATTATTGAGGCTAGCAAGCGTTTATTTAGTAGACCCATCAAGAAAACGGAGCCCATTACTCCTGATATGATTTATCGCATTTGCCTTGTATTTGCATGCGTGGATAGCAGTCTTAAGGATTTAGATTCAGCCTTATTATTTGCGTTAGGTTTTCATGGCCTCTTTAGGATAAGCGAGTTATTGGATTTACAGGCCGTAGACGTTGCAATACATAATGAGTATTTAGAAATTCTCGTCAAGTCTAGCAAAACCGACCAATACAGGGAAGGCAACAAAGTTTTTATTTCTAAGCTTGGGGGCATTACCTGTCCCCACGCTCTTTGTCGCTATTTTGCTTCCGCTAGAATCGATGCCGACTCCTCAGTTTATATTTTTAGGGCAGTACGGTTTTTCAAAATAACCAATATGTATCTATTGTGCTCTAATAGGCTTAGTTATACTAGGGCCAGGGAACTAATTAAAGAAACCCTGTCAGCCATAGGCGTACATTCGAAAGGCTTCAGCACTCATAGTCTAAGGGCTGGTGGAGTGACTTTTATAGCCAAAAATCTTCCTAGTTCTGATGGCTCCGACAGATTACTTATGCTCCACGGCCGCTGGAGATCTGAACAAGCTACGAATAATGTACGTTAAAGAGCCTTTAGAAAGTATATTGCAGTTAACAAGATTTTTTCCCTCGTTTTAGGCTCTAGTTCTTCGTTGCCACATTGCTTGGCATAGTTTTTGCTAGTCTAGTACGACCTGTATCCGTTATCTATGTTATCTATGTCTGTATTTGTATACTTTTCAGTTTTCAAGGACAGTCATTTCTTTACGCTAATTTTGTAACTTTATTTTCTCTTTCGGTCTTTTTTAAGTATAGAAATAAGCTTATGTAATTTTTCTGTCACATATATTGTGACATGGTTTTTTCTTTGCACAACTTTTTTGATTAGTTGTTGTTGTACTTCAGGCAAGTGTGTGCACTCTGCCTGCCTTTATTCATTAGCGCGTTTTTTCTTGTATTTCTCCTTTTCTTCAATACTTCATTGTAATTCACATCTGGGATGCCAGAGATCGTTTGCACTGTGTGCGGCACGCAAACCGATACAAAAAGGTAAATTTTCAGTCAAGTTTTTTGCAGGCCAGACGTTTTGACGGGGTCAAAAGGGTTTTTCCTTTTTTTTTAGAAAGCAATCAAATGTAGGTCAAGACAGACCCCACAGGAGACATTATCTAAACAAGGGCTACCCTCAGTCAAAATTAGAGCTAATTTAAATTTTTAAGTTTTGCTGCCCAGTGTTTGATATTTAGCGGGACACACTCTTAAAATTCAGATCAAATTTCGTTTCGTCAGTCGCTGAAAAAATTGGCCATTGTTGAGAGGTTATTTTGCCAGTTGAGGATGTGCTTTAGTGGCCGTTGCCGTTGTAGAGAGGTGGCCGTTGTAGAGAGGTGGCCGTTGCAGAGAGGTTTAAACAAGAGGTAATGTATGGGCTGTCCGCCAGGACAAAAAAAAGTGGCCGTTGTAGAGAGGTGACCGTTGTGGAGAGGTGGCCGTTAGTGGAGATTTGACTGTAATAAACATGATTATAGATATGTTTTCAATTTATATGAGAAAAGCCAAAGTGAATAGAACCACAGAACGGCAGTGTAAGGTACTTTAAAAAATTTAAGGTAAATAGTATTATGTTATGTATTTGTATGTATTATTAGTTGAAGGACCTTATAACCAGAACCCTTTCTGCCTGGGAAAGTCTGTTTTATGAGGAGAACAGAAACTGTCTTCCATTATTCAAGATGGAGTTGATTCTAGATGATGATGATCATATGCAGTTTTATCCTGCTTTGGGTGATGTTGAGGCCGCTGTTCTGCACGTTGTTTCTGCTGTCTCTAGTACCATGCAAACTGTCCCAACTGTGCAGGTATGCAATTTTCATTTAATGCTAATTTATAATGTAAGGCTTACATTCAAATCCAGTATACATTTGTTTAGGTGCCATTTTAAGTTAATCTTAGGAACACACTGACATAATTTAGACTAAATGGACAAGAGCGATTTATGTGCTAAGAAAGAGCATATACAAATTATTCATAATGCAAAGTAAAACTAATTATCATCACAAAACTTTCAAACTTATAGTCACGTTGAAATCAGGGCTGACATGAACTTGATAACTGGGAGAGTTTTTAATGGAAAGAGGGGGCATGGTGAGGGGTGATGCAAAGCAAGGAGCAGTACTGTGAACAAGATGAGTCTCAAGCCACCTCTGTGGCTGCTGTAATGCTACTGACTAGCATTGACCTGTCATTGTCAGGTCATAGGTAATCGTTTTACCAAAACTGATGTATATATACGATACCAAGTGCTACTTGTTAGTTGGTTCATTTGTTTCTTTAGTCATGGTTAGGAGGCGGCAACACAGTGACACATGTGGATGCTAGTGTGGATAAACAAGTATTGTTGAACTGCACAAAATTTCTTAAAGATGCTGTCAATACCAATCTACAGCAACCTGTTGAATACTTACACTCATTTGGTGAGTCAGTAACTCACTGTACTTGTACAGTGGTTACTACAGTCTTTATGTACTCTACTAGAGAGATTGATGAGCCTATCAGCAGAGCTCCCATGTTAAGATTTGTGAATATTTGAAATGCTGTGTTTGCTTGCAATAATTATTGACCCGTGTGTAATGCATGTCTTTGTATACTGTTCCCTAATTTTCTACAATTAAACAAAAAAGAAAGATTGTACACGAGGAAGAACATATGTGTCAGTAGGAAAATTAGAGGGGTTACACAAAATGAGCACATGCAAGATTAGTATCAAAATTGATAACAAATATTTGTATCTTCTGAACAAGAAGAGTTTCTGACAGAATTTATTTCCCAAAGAAAACAATTAGTTATGAAAATCCTCAGGGCCACAGCTGTACCTGTTGGGTTACCTGTGTGTAGAGACCTGTAGAAGGTTAATGTAGGGATGCATAGCAGTTTGTTGTCTTCTTTTTCCAATTAACCACTGACAATAATTCTATTTTACCTTAACAGACAAATACAATGCCCTCGTCTCTGGAGAGGCATCGCAGCATGTCAAAGATTTCATTTTGCAGGAACACTCATTTGAGGATTACACTCAAGTAATCATTACCTTATAGTATTTCTTTCCTTTTTAGAGCTTATTGCCAGCAACCTCTAAAGTTTAAATACCTAGCCTTGTTATTCACTAGATTAGCTTTTTGGTTATGCTGAGTAGCCTTTGACCTGTTCCTGTTCTTTATCATTACATTTGTGAGTATTCTAAAAAATTAAGGTAACAGAGTTGTTGTTGTTTGAAAATCCCTAAAATCATGATTTGAAGTTTATCTGCAGTAGCTACTGTAAATACCTTCCTTTTAGAAGGGAGGGTGCAATGGTCATTAGTTTAGTACACCCTGCATGGTGTTAAAGTATCACTATTTCTGCCATTTAAATTGCAGGAAATTCAAAAGTTCCGTTCACTTGCTCGTGAAATCAGTTCACTACCAACAGTAGCACACTTTGATATGGTTCAGTTAGACTGTGATGATTTAAAGAGAGGTCTGGCCACTAAGGCCAATCTCTTTGCAGATCAGTTGCTTCAGCGACTAGCAGAAGAGCACAGGCAAGAAAACAAAAGGTGACCTCTTTCATTTACCTCTGATCACTATTTAAGATTGTCCATGCAGAAAAAAAAATCATCATGCAGCTCTTTTTCATCAGTTTAATGTATTTTACTTTGCAAGAAATTAATCTTATGAGGAGACCTCAGTCAGTAAAAAGACAAGGCTTAAATTATTACTGTTTTATCTCGTGAATGCAATGAGCGAGATATAGTAGTTTGGGGCCAAAATGATGTGATCGCTTGCTTGCTTGCTTACTTACCCACTTACGCGTGTGACTTCTTTGCTTTCTTACTCACTTTATTGCTCACTTGAAGTCATGCAAAGCTCCTTGTCCCCACGCAGAAAAAAGGAAATAGGAGAACAACAAAGTTGAGGGAAACACCACTATGTGTTTTAATAATAGTAGCATAGTCTATGTTCAAAAGAATTCCAAATCAATGGTCCACTGATGTTTTTTGTTATTCTAGAGCATTCCTCCTCTACCAAAATACAATGTCACTTCTCACATACCTCTGGGAGCCATTGTCAAGCTGACCGCTGCCAACTGACTCTTTTATTTCTCAAACCAATACAGCCTAACATTATACGTAATGTAGGCAAAGTACAGTAATATTAAACAACAGTTATAAGCTCAGTAAGACTCTATGCTGACAGTCTTAAAGTGCTACTACGATCAAAAATCACTTTTCGTTTTTCGTCACATTTCGAAAGTACTTGTGCCGAAAACTCGGTATGCAAGATTTTATGCAATTATTTCAAGAGGAAGACTATTTATTTTGACAGGAATTTGTTGAATTAATGGTCTGCCATTACTTGGGGCGGTTCCCACCGATAAGCCCTCAGAGAGCTGGATCGAGGAGAAAGTGACGTCATTTACTCACTAGCTTAAAAATGCAGTGTATGATTGTGGCTTAATTAGTATGCAGAACACGGATTTGAAAATCTGAAAGCAAAAAACTCCCGTGCTGCATACTAAATAAGCCGCAATCACACACTCCACTTTTAAGCTGGTGAGTAAATGACGTCACTCTCTCCTCGATCCAGCTTTCTGAGGGCTGATCGGTCGGAACCGCACCAAGAAATGGCGGACCGTTAAATCAAAAAATGCAGTTAAAATAAACAGTCTTCCTCTCGAAATTACTGCAAAAAAATTCACCTGCTGAGCGTTCAACACAATTATTTTCGAAATGTGAAGAAAAACGAGAAGTGATTTTTTCGTCATAGTAGCACTTTAATAAAGAATATCTAACCAACAGAGTATATGTTATCAACTCAAATGAATTGTTGGGTCGGAACTGGGGCTCCGAAATATATGTCAGCAATGGCGGACAGCAAAAAAGCAACTGACAAACAACACTGAGCATGTGACTCAAAAAACAAACCCTCGGGCCCAGGCCCCAGAGGTGTGTGAGAAAACTTATTTCATTCCTCAGCTAGTGGAAAATACAACATATTCAAAGTCATGCATAATTAATTAATAGCTGCTCACATATCATTTTCACTGCAACATCAAATTGTAAAATCAAAATTGCCAGGTTTTCTGAATTCTTGAAGATAATTTAGAAGTAAAGTAATGTTTTTACAAGTTTCCAGTGCCTTAGTGTCTTTTGTTTTGAAAATAGGGCATTTTTAGGGAATATATGACCTTTTCAAGGTTTGTGATGCTATAATGGTTGGGAGTCAAACACGGCCAAAACTGATGATGATGATGATAATAATAATAATAATAGTGATAATTTATTTACTTCTATTGCACGTGTTACATCACAAAGTAGAAAAACAATTTACAATTTAAAGTGATAATACTAATTACAATAAGCTTATTTAAATCAGTATAGGTAGATAAATGACCATATAGTGGCTTATAACAATAATAATAGGTAATAGGCTAACTCTAATATATAGTAAGTAGAGTAACAATAAAAGGTATAGTTGCAATAATGTAAGAATACTAACTGTAGTGACTATAGGCCTCTCTAAACAGATGGGTTTTGAGCAGCCGCTTGAAATGATCTAAATTACTGGCATTATGGATATCGCAAGGGAACTTGTTCCACAGTTTGGGTGCTGCAAAAGTAAATGAGCGGTCATCCAAGGTAGCAAGACTCTTAAAAGTAGGATATTTCAGTAATAATGTATTCACAGAGGATCTGAGATTATATCTAAGGACTGGCTTAGGCTGCAAAAGTTCTGATATATACAAAGGAGCAAGTCCATTTAGAGCTTTAAAAACAGAAAGTAAAATTTTAAGCTGTATTCTATAGATAATGGGTAACCAGTGGAGACTGTACAAAGAAGGAGTAATATTATTGAATCGACTAACATTGCAGATGAGATGTGCAGCTGCATTTTGCACACGTTGAAGTTTGTGCAACTGGTTGTTAGGTAGCCCATATAGGAGACTATTACAATAATCCAAACCACTGGTGACGAAAGCATTCACCAGAATTTTTGTACATTCTGTACTAAGAAACTTTCTAGTTCTCCTAATGTTAAATAAATGGAAGAATGTGGCCTTGCATATGTTATTTATGTGGGTATTCACAAGGAAGGACAGAATGTTCATCAAGGGAATAGCTACTTTCAATTCTGTAGGAAAATCCATACATCGGTGACAGCTGACAAAAGTGTCAGTCTTTTTCTAAGTTGCACCCTATATGATAAAGCTCACTTGTCACCAGACCCTTTTTGTTGATATTTTGATGACACAAAAACTGTTTTACATAAAGTGCAAATCAGCATGTTACTGGACTTTCTTTCTCACAACTCACCATTACAGACTCTCACTATTACGAACTCTCAATATTATAGATACCAAATGACATCTTGAAGGTGTCCCCTATAATGAGAGTTGACAGTACAACGTATTAATATTACGTAATTGCAGGAATAACTTAAGATTTCAATTAATGTATGTGTACCTTTAAATAAAGCCTTGATGTTCTTCTGAACTGTACAGAATCATCTCTGAATTTGAAGCGATTAAGGAGCATGCTCTAACGAAGCCCGAGGACACTCGTGAAATGATTGACATGCTCAAGTTTGTTGAAGATGCTAAGACAAAGACTTTGGTCAAACTTGACAGTGATATCAAGGTGAACATGAGTTGCACTTGAAGGGCTGTGTGTATGAGCTTTTGACTGTTAATCAAGTGACTTTTTTTTTGATATTTGTGGTCACTTTGTCAAATCACAGACAAATTAAACAGTGCATAACATCTGTAATGAACTGTGAATCCAAAAACTGAAGGCTTGTGGATGAAAAGAGGCCAAAATAATTATTCTTTCTCCCCTTGTTTTAATCCTGTTGCCTAGGACTTGCAACAGTCCATTGCTGAAGTTGTGCACCATTTACCACTCATAACTTGGTGAATTATCCTAAATATGAAAAGTTCACTGACAATGGTTATGCATACAGCCCTTTCATTAGTATACATATAACTGCATATCATACATGTTTACAGAAGTTGCTGAAATCACACCAGTCACACAAGCATAAAACTGTCTCTGTCTCTCTCTGTCTGTGTCTGTCTGTCTGTCTGTCTCTCTCTCGCATTGTCTTCTAAAATTGCTTGGATGCCAGATATGCTGTCATTTATCTCCCAGTCACCTCGTTTTTCTGACTAGTTTTTAAAATCAAATGAAGCTATGGTCCTCGTAGTTATGAATGCAATTTTAGTAATTGTGTAGAGAAGCGTGAAAAAATTCAGGACTTCAACGGGGTTTGAACCCGTGGCCTTGCGATGCAGGTGTGATGCTCTAATCAACTGAGCAGTCTTAGGGACATTGTAATAATTATATTAAGTCACTAGACTTGATCACAAAATAATTTCAAATGAAAACATTTTGGAAATTACTATGTGCCAATGCCCAAATTGGAATAATACTTACACTCTGTAACACAGTTACCTTAGTTTGTAATGTCTTTTGCCTCCAAACAATAATGTGGCCATTACAGTAACTTCTACCTTGTGCTTGATTGCAGGAATCATTCAACCGGCTGTCATATTTGTTGGACGTGTTTACCTTTACCCAAGATGACATGAGCCTCAACTCTACAGTGCTTAATTGGCCAAAAAATATTGCTCCCATCTTTGACCAGAATGATGAGGTACTACTGGTATTCTTTTAACATCAATATCAATATACATATATCTTATTCGATTGTTCTACATATAATGTGCACGGATATTTTGTTAGTTGCGTAGTAATGAGCAAAATGTCCGCGAGTATTATATGTAAAACCATCGAATAAGAGATTTATTATTCCACTACAAAATGGTTTTGTTATTTTGGCTTCTCTGTTTTGGTAAGAGTGTTGAAATGGCGAGTACAAATGACGTAAACAACACAGAAAGCCAGTTAAATGTATTCGCTCTGTCATAAACCGGTCAAACCGGGACACTACAGTGTATTACAGTCTCATATTTTGCACGTTCTCTTGACTTTTTATGTTGAGATGGTGCAATAATGGAATAATAAATATATGTATAGCTTGTGTACAGAAGGTTCACCAAACAAAGAACTCTCAGTAGGATCCAGTGAAGGATGCGACATTCTCTTGAGAAATTGCAGATAAGTGTCCTTGGGAAAATAAAAAAGAACAAACTTCTGAAAGGTCAGACAAAATTTAATATAACATTTTGGCAATTTGGCCTTCCTCAGATAGCAAGAAAAAGTTAAAAGTTAATTTAGCTTTTAACTTTTTCTTGTTCTTATGTATAGATAAGTACACTTCTCTCCCTCTCTCTCTCTCTCTCTCTCTCTCTTTCTAATTATACATACATACACGACTTCTTTTTTATTTAACACTTAAAATATTAATTATACTTATTATTTTATTGGTGAATCAGTGGTTGCTACAGAAACAAATGAAAATGAAATAATTATGCATTAGAGAAAATATACAAGTTCAATTCCATCTGCAAATAGCAAGAACTAATTGAAGCAGACTAGGTGGACGAGGTGGACAGAGGTGTTTTAAGACACTTTAAGGACATGATATTTTGCCACAGATTGTAGTAGCTGCACAAAAGAGAAATGAAAGTGCTTTGTTGGAGAAAAGAGAGAAGGTCATGTTGGAACTGGACAAGCTCAAGAGGTAATTTACCTTCACGGACCAAAGGTTTAAAGGGTTTCTTACAGCTTCTATGTCAGAACATTCCAACATTATCATTTTATAGTTGTAGTGACTAAAACAAATTACTGGTAATATTATGACAGGATTGTTGATGTTTCCTTTAAGCTGATTTGTGAAGTCATAAGTGTTGCCATTGTAACTATAACCCTCCAAAAATGTGTTAATACCTCTTAATGCTAACTTTTAAGATAATTATATCTTTCCAACCAGGTTGGCGACCTACATGTTATTTTGTATATTATTGTTTCAATAAGCATTTTCCAAAGTTTGCACTATTCTTCACCTCCTTGTAACAAAATCTGTAGTCTAAAAATCAAGGTAAAACCAAGAAGGCCTCTTAAAGATTTGTTTGAAAGATTTGTCAAATGTTGCTTAAAGTTGAAAGCTCATTGGTGGAAAAAAAATCAGAATAGGTTACCAAGCAAATTTCTGAGCAAAATTAATCAACTTGCACCTTTAATTTCCTGTATTACATAATTTCCTGTATTGCATAGCGTGTGTGTCTTGTGCGTGCTCAGCTGAAAATCATTTTCAAAGCCTCTTTAAACACTTACAGACAAAGCGCTATTAACAGACACTTTTGAAAAAGCACTGCTTAATTGAACTTCCATACAAACTCAGTATTTTCACATTCCAGTTCCATTTACAGACACCTTTTCTGCTGGTTAACGATGTATCTCTTGGGGAGCTTTGATCATATTTATAATGACACATGCCAGATGACGTTATCAGGGCTTTCTTTCACTTTGAAGTTTTGGGGCCAGATTGGACTGCAAGATAAAATTGCTGGGTGAAAATTGATTGGTATTCTTCAGGTTAACACTCTCCTTACCATGAAAAGAAACCTCTTTTGCAGCTGTTTTTAAATTCTCAACATTCTGAGCTCAAATATCTTAAGGGCATGCAACAGATTGTTTCAGTAACATATCTATTTGGAAGGCAATAGTTACCTGAGAAATTCTGATAAAACTTTGTGAAAAAAATTAACAGCATACATGTACTATGTCAGACTTAAGTAACTTGATCTCTTTAATTTTCGGAAAACTAAACATTTTGGGAAAAAAAGAAAAAAGGTAGCAAATATTTTAGCAGGTCATAAAGTTGGGTTCCTTGTGCTTGTTCAGCTGTGAAATCAACACAGATCAGGCCAGGTCACCACAGCCCCCTCAAGTACTGTTAAAAAGAGAGCTCATAATGCAGGAGACAACTTTTCATTTAATTCCGTGCCCATGGTTAAAAACTGGTCTTTTTGTTTTTCTTTGTGTTGTTTTTTCTTTGTAGTCTCAAATGGTAATAAGTTTTTTCCAATTCTCTTTTCCCTGGAAGTGTCAGCAGTGACATGTGCATGAATGCAATGTAAGAATTATTGTCTGCTCTTGTTTAAATTTATCAGAAAAGTTTGAACGTTTTATCGTTGGTGATAGGTTTGGACTCCTTTTAGAAACACTCAGAGCTTTTTATGAGTATGTACACGACGTTAATAGTAAATTCAACACTTTATTCATTTTCCAGACTAAAAGACCCACCATCTTGTTTACTATAACTGCCAAAAAGTGCATCATATAAATTTTGTAAGCACCAGATTTGGGCCAGTTATAAAACTAGGTGTATAGCAACTGTCTCGGTCCTGAAATAATTATGGTAATGACATCTCAAGAGTAGATGTTCAGTTCTTCGTATAATTTGATGATAGTGTGTCTGTATTCAGGATAGTGTGCTTTCTGATCAAAAGATTGTACAGTTCAAGAAATTCAAAGGACAAGCTTCAGTGTTACAATGAAAAGAATCTGTGACCCTTTGAGTAATGTCAGAAAGAAGGCAAAATTGCATGTCATGTTTCTGGGCTCTACACAGCAATCATCTAATTACCCTCTACATACTTTCTGTTGTATGAATTTATGTTCATAAGTGTGTGGGAATCTAGCATGTCCACAACAGGAATGCACCAGTGTTACATAAATTTACAAATCGAGCAATACATGTGACAAGTATGCATGACTAATAAATTATTAATTGGACGTGACAGGTTAATTCCCATGGAGTGATTAGTCAGTCTCCCTGTTAATACTTTCTTTTCAATGTCAGTCACTGTTGTTGCACTTTTACATGTCAACAGCGGCCATTGTCTTAAGCATCTTTTTATTTCAGACGTGTTGAAGAGTTCAAGGAGTACGGTGACATGGATATGATGATGCAATATGTAAAAGAAGTGCAGACTGTTCAAAAGAAACTCAGCGATAGTGTGGAGTCCATTGGCTTCATCAATGAGGTCTGTTAGTCATTGTCAAGGAAGTTTTTTTCCTAGTCATTAGGTGTGTAAGTAAAGATTATTTTGTTAATCCTGCCTCAAAGGTACCCCCTCCCCCCCAAAAAAAAGTACATACGCAAAACATATTGGGTAATGCCCTGCAAGCTTTATTGGGTACAGGTACTTTTTTGTATAATTGAGCATGATGAAGTCAATAAATTCTCTGGATGTTCACAGTTCATGTGTTGTATCAAGAGGAAACCAATAAGATCTGTCCATATTTTAACAATATTTGGAGAACCATAGAGCTGGATTCGAATTGTTTTGACTGTAATAAGGGAGGTGGTGTGGCTCAGTATTATGCGGATGATCAGGTTCAAATTTCACTCTGACCAACAACTGGGTTTGTCTTCGTTCATTCCAATTTCTACTCAGCCACATACTGTGAACAGCCAACTGTTTGCCTCCTTCCCCTAGGGTTGCTTACTGTTGCTACATTTATTTGAAATTGTTTCTTTGTATACACGGTTCCACAAGCTTTGAGCTTTAAATACCACCATGTATAAACATAAGCTCTTTACTTTACTTTACTTTTACTTTATAATTTTTTTTTTCACCTTATGCTCAACAATTAACTTGACTTAAAAGTGAAAAATGAAGCACCTTTTAATGGCTCTTACATGCTCCTGTCTGGAAGCGTTGACTTAACAAAGATGAGGGATATATTTCATTGATGTTTTAAAAAAACATGCAAGCTAGTGCAGATCCTGGCTATATTGATAATTAAGCAACACCGGATACCAATAATTGCTTGAAGGCAGCTGTTGTAACATGCGTAAGTGATGTAAATGCTCTACATCAAACACAAGAAACCTACACTTAACACTCAATCCGACCCTGTTAAAGCAAGACTTTTATTTGACATTTAACATTTTTGTCATGTCACATTGTACTTGTCTTTAATCATATGCAGGCAGAGTATGTAATGAACTCACAAAATTTGCTTACATGAATTTGAAAATGATGGCATGGAGCTGTTGAAACATCATCCTTTGTTATTGCTTATTTTTATTCTTAATTGCTAATCAAAAACTTTAGTTATCATAATTATAAAAATAGTTTAAAAACAATAAAATCAATAAATAAGATAAAATAAATAATAAAAGAAATGAATAAGAAGAACTTCTGAGCAACTCAGGAAAATAGAGGTGCACTGCACAGGCAATAGGGGTGCTCATATTTAGTTTCCAAGGATGCTTACTTTCTTTCACTGAATCCAGAGAATTTCTTAAGATGTCACGATTTTGCAAATTTAAGAGTTAATTGAGGTTAGTCTATGCTACATCAAACCAGAATTTTGTGAATGATTTGCAAATTTGTTGCTGATGGATGGTGCCAGCTTAATTGGTGCTGTACTCTTGCAGATGATAAAAACTAGCAAACAAGAGTGTGTGAAATTTAACAGTAAAAAAAAATATGTTTGTTAACAGTCATTTGTTATACAGTCAAGTATCTTAGTTGACCGTATTTTGTTTTTGGAAGTGGACAATTGGATGTCAGCTACGGTATGTAATATTGCTATGGCAGTAAAATACTTAATTATTAGTTTGCTCTGTTTTGTGATTAACAGGAAGAGGACTTATTTAAGTGGGAGCAAACAACCTATCCAGAAGTTGAAGCTATCACCAAAGCTATTGAGCCTTACCAAAAACTCTTCACTACTGTTGTCAAGTGGCAGAGAGCAGAGAAAAAATGGATGGATGGAGCCTTTCTTGATTTAAATGCTGAAGCGACAGAGGCAGAGGTATAAGAAGTCCTTCTCATATTTAAAGTGTAGTCTCTTATGAATTGACCAAATCAGCTAACTCAATGTTATACCCAATTCAGGTCTCCCGGGGTTAAGATGCTTTGGTTATTGTACATGTATTTGCATAAATTATATTGTAGCATTCACATTTAAATGATATGGAAATACTTAGAAGTAAACATTTTATGCCCAACGGATTTGAATTGGGCACAACATTGTGTTAGCCGAGTAGGTCTATTCAGAAATAATTTGTTAACCCCAAGCAATTGTACCGTGTATGGGTCTCAGGTGAAGTTAGTTTGTAATGTCAAGTGAATGCATGATACAGTTCAACAACAGGAAAACCTGCAAGGTACATTATTGTGTCATGTTCTGTGAACTCTTCAGGTTGAGGAATATGGGCGAGAGATGTACAAGATTGCAAAGGTGTTTCAGGCAATGAAAAAGGGAGCGGACAAAGATAAGAAAGGCCACAGCAGAGTGAAGGATTCAAAGGCCAGGGAAGCTCCAGAGACTGAATTGGCTGCTGTAGTGGTGGCAAAGTCAGTCCAGGATCAGATCAGAGAATTTAAGGTGAATACTATAATTAATTACCGTAATTATTATTAGAATTATTACTAACTGTAGTAGTTACTGTGGAAATAAACCTCTCAGTCGTCAATGAGCCAACTGTGTGTAAGTTTTGTCTTTACAACTCGATGTCCCTTTTATTCTTTAGGTTTTTTGAGGTGTAAATGTGTAAATTGGTGAAATTCCATTTTGTGCAAATGTCCACACCCATTGATTAGTTTGTGTTTGTTTTCACCAGGAACACATTCCTGTCATAAGTGTCATGTGCAACCCAGGTATTCGTGCACGCCATTGGAAAGCTATGTCTGACATTATTGGATTCGACATCACCCCAGACTCTGGAAGTACTTTACGTAAAGTTTTAAAGTTCAATTTGAAGCCATATATGGAAGAATTTGAGGGCATCAGTGCTGGTGCCAGCAAGGTGATTAAACACGCTTTATATTACAGCTATTATCTCTTCTCTTATGTCCACTTTAGCATGCCATACATGACTACCCCAAATACCAGGCTCACTTGGTCGGTTATACGCCGTATTAAAAAATGGTGCCCAATTTATCATTCTTTTGTGTTCATGTAAATTAATCCTCCAAGCCTCATTCAGCACATGATAACTATTTTCATAAGGACAAAATAATAATTTATTGTCCGCTATTTATGAATACGGTGTATTACAGTGGGAGATCACAGGTTTGAACTCATCATTACATGTGTAAGTCAGGACTGGGCGATTATGGCTTAGATATCTATTTCAGCTCAAAATCGGTTGCTTTTGATGTAAGCTTAAGCTTAAAACTTAAAATTCATTCCTGCCGTTGACTTTTTTTCACCACCGAGCAGTTAAATGTGGTCTGACACATTCAATCTGTCCACTGCTTATTAACAAGACCGACGTCTTCATATGCTTTGACCTGATTAGCCAAGGGATGATCAGGAAGCTTAAGGACAGCAAGGACACTGGCAGGCTGGTCTTGGAACTATGTCAGCTTGCTCACACATGCACTTTACATTTCCTCTTATTGGCCAAGTGCCGCTGACCTCAAGAAACAATGAATTCTCCAAACCTGTGAAATATCTTCTGCAGCCTCACATTTACTTTCAGTGGGTTGCTTCAGACTCATTTTCATTTGTTTGCGAAATTAACGGGTTTTCCATGGAGGGGAAGTGTATGGTCTCATTCAATGTAGAAAGTCTCTTTAGCAACATCCCTTGAATGAATGTATAGACCAGGCCGTCCATTACACCATCACAGGTAATCCAGGCATCAAACTGAGCACCTCTGAACTGAGGAGAGCTTTCGCTGTGGCTACTGCTGAATCACATTTCTTGTTTAAAAGCACATATTACGACCAGGTTGATGGTGTAGCCATGGGATCCCACTTGGCCACTGTTCTTGCCAATCTGAACATGGGGTACCATGAGAAGATGTGGTTGAAACAATACACCATCTATCTCAAAAAGGCCTTAATGGGCGTATGTACCAAATTTTTAAGTTTTGACGTCTTTTCGTTTCAAAAAAGGGCTTGTTAAAACTTTTGATCAAATTTTCAAGATCACATGGCTGGGTTTTGCGTTAGAACCTATATCCTGAGCATGTTTTAAAACATTTAATCAGATGCTACATCTCTAAGGTGTTAGAAGGGCCGCCTTAAGATCCTGTACACTGGCCACTTCTGAGGGGTGGGACAAAATGTGGTGCGCAACTTCCGACAGGCTCTGTATGTGCGTTGTGTATAAATTTTGAGGTTCAAGGTTTCAAGGTTTCAGGTTAAGCTTAAAGAAGCCAGGCCATGTATATTAAATGGGAAAAGCCCAGCCTGAACCAAGAAGTCAAGCACATTAATTTAACTCTTTCATTGTAAGCACCTTGACCTTTGATCATTTATCGTCAGGTACATGCACACTCTCTTTTACCGCTATATTTGAAACTTTATGTATCATAATGTTATCTTATGAACACTTGTAATCATTACAGTTTTGTCACTAATGTTGACAGATGTACCATGAAAACATGTCTGAAAGAGTAAAGAAAGTTGTTTTGTGTATTAAGGTTTCGATATTGCTGTTGTGTCGACTTCCTTATTATCACTTTTAATCATGAACCTATGCACAGTATGCATAGCTAAACATGGGAACGTACAAAAGCCTTGACAAATGCTAAAGCTAGAGTATAAAGATGTCTAGTGACTTACCACCGAACAAAGACATACTTGACCAAGCTCTGAACAATTTTAAAAACCAACGGCAAAATATAGAATTGATGAGTGTTATCAACAGACTGTGTCTACTATGTCCATTTGCAAGATATAAAATTGTTATTTTCAGGATTTAACATGAAATCGTGTATCTTATGCAGAGCACTGTAGGGACACTTGATCCATTGATGTTATTGTCTTCCCTCTTAAGGAATTCTCTTTGGAAAAAGCCATGCAAAAGATGGTAGATGAATGGGACAGCATCATATTCAACACAACAGAGTACCGTGATACTGGTGTGTCCATCTTAGCTGCAGTGGATGAAATTCAAACTACACTTGATGATCAGATTGTCAAGACCCAAACAATGAGGGGGTCTCCCTTCATAAAACCATTTGAAACAGAGATAAAGGTAACATGAGCTCTTATAATGTGCAGTAACTCATTAATGTCAAATTTTGAATGAATGAATTAAAATGTAATTGAACGATATGTTGGAGTTTTCATGTTTTTGACTGTTTAATGCATGTACTGTGGCACACCAAGCAGTAACAAAGGCTGATACGAGTCTTGTTATTGTAACTGCTTCATAAATAGGAATCACCGATTGTTCTTTTCAGGCGTGGGAGGAGCGTTTGTTGAAGATGCAGGAGATTATTGATGAGTGGCTTAAGGTTCAGGCTCAGTGGCTTTACTTAGAACCCATCTTCAGTTCTGAGGACATCATGCAGCAGATGCCGGAAGAAGGCCGCAAGTTTAAGACCGTTGACAGGAACTGGAGGGACATCATGAACTTTGTCTGCAAAGATCCGAAGGTAATTATGTATGACATGGTGAATGTCTGTTTGCATCTTAATTACAGTTCATATGACTATTTTAATTAATTCATACTGTTTACTGGAATGAAATCAGTTCTGTTTCTTTAAAACCTTTTAATGGGAACCATTTTCTCTTTCAGTCGGTGTTATAGGCACAAGTTTTTCTGCCTAATATATACACTGCAGTAAAATTAATGAGATAGCACTACTCAAACAGTATTCAATGTGGTCATCATAATTGTCCCATAATTTTCAGGTTTTGTCAGCTACTTCAATGCCAAGTATGTATGATCGATTAAAGGACAGTAATGAATTGCTTGATCAGATCAACAAAGGACTGAATGCTTACTTGGAAAAAAAGAGGCTCTTCTTCTCCAGGTGAGTCCTGTGTGTTGGGTGTGTTGGAAATTTAGTCTTCCCTCGTTCTGCAAGTAGGAACTGTTTCAACTGGAAAACGATGGTAATTATATTGCCAAGCAGTCAATACTCCAAATTTTACTATGTCACTGATTTATAGTAACTTTCAAAAGACGAAAGTCACGTGTGGGGCCGTTAGGAATGTTAAACCGTTCAGATTCATGTCCAAAGTTGAGTATTTAATATCTAATGTTCAGTGATTTATATAGGTGTTGAATGCTATTTTCACTGTGCTTATTACATGTTTGTGTGTGCGGCTTGCAAGGTGCTGTTGCTTACGTGCTAATTGCCATGTGCAACAGGGGTCAAAGAGGGGAGGGTCCCTGGATCTGGCATGTTCTCACTGAGGGGAAAATCTGAAAATAGTACTATAACTTTGAACTGCTGGGGAAACATCACAGTTTTGTTAGTCGAAATTTGTATATTATCTTTGCTCCAAATTGAAAAAATGAAAAGAATAGCAAAGTTTGATAAACATTCTTGCATACCGTTAAGCAAGTATTAAATTTAGTAAGTAGAATAATCAGTTTCTGGCCTTCTTTTAAAATACATTAAGAAACTTAAGAAATGGGACCGCTTTTTTTTTCTAATAAATTGTCATCCACCCCACTATAATCGAGAGGCAAAGGAAATGTATGTACGTGAACAACGACAGTCAATTTTTACAGTCCATTTCAGGCAAATTACGGAAGAATTCTGAAAAGAGATTGTTTTGAACAAACTTCAATTATAAAATGAATTGAATTAAGCAATGGAGTGCAACTTTAAGATAAGAAAATGTACCTTCATTCTGGAGTGTTAAGCACTGTATCTGCTGATGGTGAGCCAATTTGCCCTGTCAAAGAGATCTATTGAAGGCCAGACAGTTTTTATTGTTGTCCTTTTTCTTGATGATGTATTTATTTGAAAGTATTTCCTTGCAGGTTTTTCTTTTTGTCCAATGATGAAATGTTGGAGATTTTGTCAGAAACAAAGGATCCATACCGTGTTCAGCCACATCTCAAGAAGTGCTTTGAGGGGATTGCCAAGTTGGAGTTCACGCCTTCTTTGGATATCACTCACATGTACAGCAGTGAAGGGGAGAAGGTATAACTTGAGCAAGTCTTCTCCCCAACACGATTGGTGCAGTCTAGTTGTTGTAGTTTTTGCTCCGACTTACTGTATGTATCCATTATTATTTTATAATGTGAGGTTCCCTTGAGTGACACCATATCTACATCAGAAGCACGTGGGGCTGTGGAGAAATGGCTTTTGCAGGTGCAAGATGTAATGCTGGTCAGCATAAGGGATATCATTGAGCGGGCTATACAGGTTTGTGGCTCATTTCCGACTGATCTGGGAGAAAATCGTTATTACCATGCTTTTCTGATTGTTCTGATTTTCTTTCTCTTCAGGCTTATGCTGCTGATGAAAGGAAAGTGTGGGTGATATCTTGGCCTGGACAGGTCAGAGTTTCTAGAGTTTTTTTTAAATTGATCTGTTGCTGAGGTAGTCATCACTCTTTGCCCAACTGGTGGAATGCCAGAGAAAAAAAAGAACACGCTCAGTATTTAAGAAAATGGTTTGAACCCAGGAGTAACATGCCTCGATTGAAAATGATCATCTGGGTGACTTTAGTCAGTCGAAAATTCAAAATCTGAATTTTCTACTGACCAAAATCACTTGACTCTGAAGATGGCTTCTGCACCGGTTGTCGAAACGTCAGTCAACAACAACATTCCATCTTAGGACTCCAGTCACCCAGATGATCATTTTCAATAGAGGTACGCTCAGTATTAGTATCAGAATTGCAATCTAAGAACCGTGTTATAAGCCTGGTCTCAAGGAAATAGACAAATTTATGGGGTAATGCCAGGTGAAAATATGAGCATCATTTAAAAGTAGATCTGCCTGGCCCATAGCAAAACTTAAACCACTTACATTTTGTATTAAAATGTGTGTGTCTGTTGTACTGGTAGTTGTTGGATGTATTGCAAATGTAAATTGGATCATTACTGCAGATCGTCATCTGTGTGAATCAGATATACTGGACACAAGAGGTGCATGAAGCTATTCGTTCTGGACCCCATGGACTGAAAGAATATCACGAAAAACTCACCAAACAGGTTGGTCCCGGCTACTGTATAGCTAAAGACATCTCTTGATTACAAGTTTGAATGGAAAGTGTCTCTCTCTCTCTTCAGCAAATTCTTGAAAATAGCTTTCAAAATGTGTGGTGCTGTAATAACAAACTAACTTTTACACAGGCAAATTAGGGCTATGATAATGTGTAATACAGTTTTCTGCAATTACACTCTGAGCTATGTCATTGTGTCATTGAATCCAGATATCTGGGGGTTACCAATTACCAAATATAATAGAATCGCTTGCCACTCAACAAATAAACATTAAAGTAAGGAAATTGAGATGTCATAGACGAGTAATTCATGAAGAATACGCGAAAGTCTAAGGGCTGTGCGATACATCGTACTTCAGTTATTTTTGGTATAAAGATGAATATCAGTGCCCCTCTGAATGGCAGCCGGGGAGCAGTGTATCATCTGGAATTTACTTTGGCTATCTTGAACATTTTTCATCTCTTCTAAACCAGCTAATGTTTGCATAGACACTTCTCCTAACGTGTTTGCTGTTCAGACCTAACAAACACAAGATGAATTGATGTTTTCGTGTATCTGAGATGTGTGTCAGCAGCCACGTACTGTGTAAAACTCCGAACAAGTAGTAGTAGCACTAGCAGCGGCAGTAGTACTACAGTAGTAGTAGTAGTAGTAGTAGTAGTAGTAGCAGCAGCAGCAGCAGCAGCAACAGCAACAGCAACAGCATCAGCATTAGGAGTGGCAGTACCACTAGCAGTAGCAGGAGTGGACACAGTAGCAGTAGCAGTAATAGTATTAGCAGTGGCAGTAGCAGTGGCAGTGGTAGTAGAAGTAGTCTTCTTCACTCTAGAAGAAGAAACATAGGGATGCTCGGTAACCAGCTGATCTCATCTTAATTCAGCTTTCAGATATCGTAGTTCTTGTTCGTGGCAAGCTGTCTAAGCAGAACCGAACAACCCTTGGAGCCCTGGTAGTGATTGATGTTCATGCCAGAGATGTGGTGCATGACATGGTCCAGAAAGGTACTGTTTGTGTGTTATTCTGAACTCACATGGTTGGCGAACGATTTTCTCATTCAATTGCTTTGATTCAGGGGTTTCCAAAGAGAACGATTTTCAGTGGTTATGTCAGATGCGTTACTACTGGGAACAAGACAATTGCTTGGTCAGAATCATCAATGCCACAGTGCGCTATGGATATGAATACCTCGGCAACTCAGGCAGGTCAGTAACATTTTTGGGGATGATTTCTATCATGTCATTGTTGAACTATTATCCGTCAGCAGGGGAAACTTCCACTAATCAGTAAGTATTGATAATTGCTGAATAATGATTTCAAGTGCGTGTTGAAATAGATGAGCAAGAGTAATTAAAAAAAAAACAAACAAACAAAACAAGCAAAATCGTACGCCTCCATGGGGGAGAGCAATTTGTGATTTTTCCCAGAATTAACCAGTTCTTGTGTATTACGAATTGCATATGAAAAATGATGTGAGTACTCACTAATAACATTCTAACTTGAAAAAATTGCGAGCAGTTGCCATTGTTTGTTGTTCAACTCTGTTGGCTTGTAATTTTGTCATGTCCACAGCAATTTCCTTCCCTCCAAAGAGAGAACTAAAGAACAGTGCCTTTCACAGTGTTGGACTGAATTGCTTTTCTTCACTGAATTACCTTTTTTCTGCACTGCTCTTAACCAATCAGAATCAAGAACGTGTTTCTTTTATATCATATATGGGCTTTTTAGTGCCATATGCTATATTACGTGTAATGACCGAAATTTAGGCAAGGCATCCTAAAATTTATAAAATGAACTTAACGTTAAATATGATTTTTGTCATTATATATGTTGCCATTAGTAAGTAAGGACCGGTTTATATGAGGCGAACTAGTCCGGTTAGGCGGGCTGGCCCAGTAAACGGGCTGAAGTGTTTATATGGAAGATTCCAGACCAGTTTACTGGGATGAATTTCAGGAATTTGTTCACGTGCCCGTGACCTTTTAAGTCACACATGGGATAACAACTGAATTTTTTTGTTTTGGTTCAAAATGAAGGTTCATCAGATATAGTTTGATAGTACTCTGGTTTGAAGATTTAATGAACGTAACTTGAAAAGTTACAATTCAAAGCCCACCAACGTTTTGACACTCCTGCCTCATCAGGGGTGATCTAACGCTGAAACAAGGTTCGTTTTATATGCTCACGAAAATGGCCCTTTTCTTTTACTAATATGTAAATAGGTGTCGAGTAAAAGCCTGCCATCATTACGGTTCAAGGGAGCGTAGCTGGAGTTGATGTGCCATGCTTCCAAAGAAAGGCATTGATGGTACCGCCGTTTTGCGTTGATCATTTAAAAATTATCCTATGCAATTGCATGATTGGTTTGGCAATCGTGCTCCGACAAAGCGGAGTTTTCCTTTTCGCAAAGAAAAACCGCTTTTTGGTGCTCTTTTAAACGTGTACCAAACTGACGTTTGGTCTGTCCGATGTACTTATGATCACAGTGATTACAATAGAATGAATAGACAGCGAATAGAATAGACAGCGTCAGTTCTTTGTTCCTTTGGAACAGGATCCTTAGGTTTGGCAAAAATATGGCTTAGCGACTGGAAAGGGTTTTGGGCAACATTCATGTTATGGCTACTTAAAACTCTCTTGATAGGTTCTGTAAGATCAACTGGAAAAACGTGAAGGCCACAACTTTTCTCTGTAACAGCTTAAAACCAGTTACTTCTTCTAGTTATACTTCTGGGGACAAGGACTTGGCTTCTGGTTTTGCTGTCATCCCGTACCAAAATCCCAGTTGATCTGATACAGTTCAGACCGGGATCTCGGCAGGCCTTCTCATATAAACGGACGGAGGTTTTACCAAAGAAAAATTGGCATTAGCCAAGATCTGGGTAAAGTGGGCCAGCCCACCTAACCGTGCTGGCCCACTGAATATAAACACATCCTTAGTTAAAACTAAGACATTTCTAAGATTAGAAATACACGAAGAAAAATTAAATATGAACATTGGCAATTAAAAGCCAAGCAAAAAAAAAAAAAATGGATTAAAGACAGGAAGATAGCAAGTAGGTTTGGCCTAACGTTATGTTTGAATGTATAAACAGTATCAGAAGTTAAGGGAGTTGTCTAAGGGAGGGAGTTGTCTGTTACCCTAGTCTACAATTATAAGAATAACAATAATTATAATAATAGTAATAATAATGATAATGATGACGACAATAATGTGATCACAGTGCTAGAACAAGAACGCACATACAAGTACCTAGGCGTAAATAAAAGATTACAAGAGAAGACACGAGAATATTTCCAGGTTGGTCCACTGGAAGCTCTGTTGTAAGTATGATATGAGCAGAAGTGAGAAATGGTATGAACACCAACCACAAGGAGTAGTGGAAAACGAAAGATTTAAGGTCTTGTGAGTATGACCATCCAGTGTGACCATGTTATTGAGACCAGAAGGCCTGACATTGTTGTTGTTGAGAAGGACAGTAAGTCTTAAGGCAGTTACTGGGGATATTGCTTCACGTGATATAAGAGAGTCTATGAAAAGGAGGATGAAAAGATTGAGAATATCAGGATCAGAAGAGAGAAATTGGAAAACTATGGGGATCAGACATATGGAAGTGGTACCGGTAGTTGTTGGTGCACTCGGAGTAGTAAGCAAAAGGTTGGATGCATGGCTTGAGAATCTAGGGATTACCACCAGGACGGGATTGTTGCAGAAAACAGCCTTGTTAGGAACAGCAAGGATTCTAGGGCAGGTGTTGGAAAAGTAAAGGAGGAGGAGTGAGCCAAAGGACTTTGGCCATTGGCTATGACTCGCTCCTTTGGTGTAATGTCGGTATAATATCCGCCAGAGCTAAAGCATTACATTAACATAATCATAATCATAATCATACTGAAAGCAAAAACGTGCGTATTGTATTCTTCATGAACACTGAATTTAGGGATGAACAAACTTGGAGTTTGCTGATCATAAAAAGAGATTTGAAGAACGCAACTGAGTGTATTATAATGGCAGCACAAGAACAGGCCATCAGAACAAGATCAACTGAGCACCACATTGACAAAGAAAACATCATCCCCTTGTGCAGGCTTTGTGGAGAGAGAGACGAAACGGTAGCCCATTTGGTGTGTTAATGAAGGAACCTGGCTCAGACACAGTACAAGAAATGGCGGCACAACAAAATTGCCCAGGTCATCCATTGGCAACTGTGCAAAACTGACTTCCTATAACACACGGATAAGTGGTTAGAGCACAGGCCACAAAAGGTTTCTGAAAACGAAAAGGTCAAAATCCTTTGGGTATGAAGATACAAACAGATAAGACCATGGAGCACTCTAGACCGGATATACAGTAGTTCTTGAGAAGGACAGTAGATCCTGCAATATTATAGATGTTGCATGCCCTTTTGACACTCGAGTCGTTGAAAAGGAGGACGAAAAAGGGAACAAACATCCGGATTTAAAAGAGGATCTGGAGCTGTAGTGAAGTGGCAGTGATCTCCATAATTATTGGGGCTTTAAGTAGAATCTAAAAAAACGTCCACTAACTGGCTGCACAAAACCGGTGCAAACCTGAACTTTGGAACGTTTCACGAGGCCTGTCTCCAAGGAACAGCTAGGATATTGAGATACACGCTGAACGTCTAAGGTTCTGGGTAGCAACTTGATGTTCAGCTGAACAGAAGCGGCTATTTTTTACTAGTTTAACTGAGAGGGGAGAAATAATTATAATGATAATAGAATAGTAAATGGTTTGAACCCAGGAGCCATATCAGAACTTAATGAATTACGATCGTCCGGGTGATTGTAGCCCTGAGAAGGACTGTTGTTGATTGTAGTGACTGACGTTTCGACAACCTGAGCGGAAGTCCTCTTCAGAGTCAAGTGATATGAGTCGTGTCTGTGAATCTGTAGGAACTTTGGTCCTACCTGATTGGTCGTTAGAAACGTGATGGTATTGGTCTGTCAGGTGAGCCGTGATGTTGTTGGCTGAGAAGACTGTGATTGGTGCGTTTCGATCCGTTTCAGTGTGAAGGTCTGCCGTCGTTGATCTGTTCTGTTGGTTTTGCCAATAAGTCGTTTGTAAGGTGCGGGTAGTAGTTGGCAACGATCAAGTGGAGTTTGTTATAAGTTAATAAACCAGCTTTCTATTGTGAGTTGTTGGTAGTAGTTAGTTAGTTGCTGAGTTCGCCGTTTTTAGTCGCCCGTTTATGTTGTGTTAGTCTTGTCTTCAAATTCCTACCAGTCTCACCGATATAAGTGGCTTGGCAGTCGCAGCATGAGATCTTATAAACTGCTCCTGGTCTGTCGTAAGGTTCGTCTTTGTCTTTTACCAATTGAAGCTATGGTCCTCGCAGGTATGAACGCAATTTAAGCAATTGCGCGGGGAAGCCTGAAAAAAGTCAGGACTTCAACGGAGTTTGAACCCGTGACCTCGCGATGCCGGTGCGACGCTCCAACCAACTGAGCTATGAAGCCACTGATGTTGGGAGCTGGTCAATTGTGGGTTATTGTATTCCCACAAATGACCAGCTCCCAACACCAGTGGCTTCATAGCTCAGTTGGTTGGAACGTCGCATCGGCATCGCGAGGTCATGGGTTCAACCCTGTTGAAGTCCTGAATTTTTTCAGGCTTCCCCGCGCAATTGCTTCAATTGCGTTCATAACTGCGAGGATCATAGCTTCATTGGTTTCACATCCGCAGCTCAATATATGATTCATTTCATATATCATTTCATCCGTTTGTCTTTTACGTTCGTAAGTAGCTGTCGTAAAGTGGTTATAAGTCTGTGAGCAACGCGGATGTTGTAAGGTTGTAGAATACGTGCAATAGTTTCAGAGGTCCCTCGAATGTAAGGAATTGTCGCAGCGGTAATAGGTGTCTGGTTTTGTTTAGAAACGTAACATTCGTTTTTCTTGTAAATGTTTCGTCCGACAAATTCCTCGCTGTAGTTGTTCTTCCTAAAGACGTTGTCTAGGTACTTGTTTTCATCGGAGAGGCTACCGGGCGTGTCACAAACTAGTTGTGTTTGCCTCGTCAGGGTCCGTATTGTTGTAGCTTTGTGAGAAGTGGTTTTGGAGGACGATTGGTCGAGTAGTGTGTCCGTATGCGTCAGTTTTCTGTAAACAGTTGTGCGAAGTCTGTTAGTGCCATTTTCCCCGACCTCCTTGGTGAACTGGATGTCAGTGTACTGTCTGTTAAGGTGTTCTTGGAAATCGTCAATGTCGTCTTTGTGTACTGCTGTGATAGTGTCATCGACGTAGCGTAACTATATAGGGAGTGCCTGTTTGTGGGTAGCTTGGGTTCGTTCCTCGATGTTTTCCTAATAATTTCTGATAATAATAAGAATGAGAATGAGAATGAGAATGAGAATGAGAATAATAATAATAATAATAATAATAATAATAATAATAATAGTAGCGGATTTTTCAAATCAGGCTCCCTCTTATTTCCTTGCGTTTCACAGTGATGAAGGGTAAGAAGGGCAGAGCCGGTCGTTCACGTAAAGGCAAGAATGGCATCGCGAAAAAACAGTTTACACTTGACTGGTAGCCAGTTTTTTACTATTATTATTATTATTATTATTATTATTATTATTATTACCATTACCATTACCATTACCATTACCATTACCATTACCATTACTATTATTATTATTATAATTATTATTATTATTATTTTAACAACAAGGGTAGCATTGTCAAATTGCTGGTAACAACGATCGGAGTCAAGATCGGAGAAGGGAAGTTCTGATCTGCTTGAAGCGTTAGGAGATTGGTGCCTTCATAGTATTATGATAGATAAAAAGCTTGGAAAGTGAAAATGTGTTAACTTGTGGTGTCATTTAAGCTCTTCATCAGCGGTGGTTGTTATGGTGTTAACGAATAGACTACGTGTTAATGAATAAGGGTTTTGATGAATGAGAAGTTATGTAATTCCCAGAGCGGATGTAAAGGTTTATATAGAATGCGTTCCCGCATTAATATTTTGGTAAGTTAGTAGTTATTGAGTAAGATTAAAGTTTTCGGTCGGCCGTTTTTTCCGCGGGTCGTTTCTTGCGTACGGACACAACAGTGGTCAAGTCTCGAAGAAAAGAAAACAAAACCCGCGTCCGTGTATCAGTGATTTTAATTTTCAGGCCTTCTTTTCACGTTCACAACTGCAATGATCTTCTATCTTCTATCTTGAAAATGCTTCTTCCGCAGGTCCAGCATATGTTTAATCTATTCTCTGTAATATCGTTATCAAGAAATAGTTATTATTACCATTATGCTGCAAGACAAGGTTCAACTGAACCCGAAATTTGATGTTTTTCAATTAGGCTGGTCATCACCCCCCTGACAGATCGTTGTTACCGTACTCTTGTGAGTGCCTTTCATTTAAATCTGGGTGGAGCACCTGAGGGTCCTGCTGGTACTGGAAAAACAGAAACCACCAAGGTAAGTGTACACATAATGCAAACAGTGGTTGCTTGATACTTTGCATTGTTGGAAGACGTGATTTACTGTCACCTGTCTTCAAAGGTGTGAGTGCTAGCATCATTACTGCTGGATCTCGTAACCATGTTTTCTTATACGCGCAGGATTTAGCAAAAGCCCTTGCAATACAGTGTGTTGTTTTTAACTGCTCAGATGGCTTGGATTACCTGCAAATGGGCAAAGTAAGTACATTTCTGTCTGGATTTGTTATTGGTCTTGGTACGAAGTATTAACTGCGTTATGTGGACAGTTCTTTAAAGGTCTGGCATCATGTGGTGCATGGGCTTGCTTTGATGAGTTCAATCGCATTGAGCTGGAGGTGTTGTCAGTGGTGGCTCAACAGGTACTTCTCGTTCCTATGTTGTTTGTTGTGTTGTTTGCGTGTGACTGAGGAGTTCCTGTTGGGCTCAACAACAGGCCTTTTAACCTGATAGCAATCACACTTGTGATAGGCACTTAACTTGTTTGCATGTATTTGTTAAGCAGTAATTGTTAGTAATTGTTGGGTTGCCTTAATCACACAACAGTACAGTGGACTATGGTTGGATGGATAAGAGAGATAAACACTCAGTATTTCAGTTTGTCTTTTACAGTCTCAAACCCTTTTTTTAATGATTGGGTTGAGAGGCACTTCGCCTTTTCTTTAGCAAACACAGTTGTAAGGTCCAAATATTGATTCAAATTGTATTATTTATGGTTTTCAAGCAACACTAGCAACCCCCAAATTGATCGCTTTGAATTTTCTTACAAAAGTGCCGTAGGAGAACCTTCTCTTTTAAACGAAATTTTGCCTTTTTCTTACATTGGATACTTTTTCTCTGAAGCTGCAGATAACACCCTCGCCCCCAAAAGTAAGATTTCGGGTGTGAATTACGGTAGATTAAAGGAGCTATGTCACGGTTAAATGGGTTTGAAAAGTTTAGCTAAACTTTTCAATTTTGTTGTTTGTAATCCGTGTCAATCTTCTCCATCCTTAACCATCATTGCTCCTTTCTGGTTTATAATTATCTCTTTGGTGTTTTTCCAACTTTTTAAAGCATTATTTTCAGGTTTCCTTCAATTTAAAGGTAAATTTGTCGATGGTCAAAATACCTCAAAATATCGTGACAGAGCTCGTTTAACATTAAGATTGCCTTGTAAAGATAGTGATGCATGGCCTATATTATGACCTTATGTTAGCTTCCATATTATTTTACCAGATCTTATGTATACAGAGAGCCATAGCTGCTCATCAGGAACGATTCGTGTTTGAGGGAACAGAGTTGAACTTAAATGCTAACTGTTATGTGGCCATAACTATGAATCCTGGGTATGCTGGGCGCTCAGAGCTTCCAGATAACCTGAAGGTAAAAACTCATCTCTCCATTGACCGGCAGCATTCAAGTTGTCTTTTTAGTTCCTTATGTCTTACACCACCACGCTTGGGGCTCAGTCTTTTGGGAATGTTAGGTTTCTCTTATTCCAGTACAGGATTGAGCGGATCTGCGGAAGAGTGCAGTTCAGTTCTGATTAGGTCCGAAACGAACTTGATTATTGAATATTTGGGGAGCGTTCCTTTTTCCAGAATAGTCCCAAAGAATGGGCCTTGCCTTCATGGCAACTTTCATGAATTACTCTTCTGTGTGAAGTCAGTAGTAATTGACCTGGTTTAATATTGTTGGTAAGGTGTTGTTCCGCACTGTGGCTATGATGGTACCGGACTATGCCCTGATTGGCGAGATCATGCTGTACTCATATGGTTTTGTCGATGCTCGCAACCTATCCGTGAAGATTGTTACGACCTACAAACTGTGTTCTGAACAGGCGAGTGATGAAATAAACGTCTAGTTGTTTATTTGTTTATGTATTTGTGTATTTATTTATGTATTTATTTATTTATTTATTTATAACATGGAAAAAGAAACAAGTCGGATAATCTGTAAGGGAGTCCCAGACCCCATACAAAAACAGATCACCATGAGTGATCGAGTTTTGATAGTGCTGTTCATCAATGGAAAGACGTTCATTGCCAATTTTGTACTTTCTTTAGTTCACCTACACTGCACTTGAGTTGAATAGTGATATCTGTTTGGGGTTGTTCTGATGGATTGATCATTTTTTTGGTTAAACAGCTCTCGTCACAATTCCATTACGATTATGGTATGCGTGCAGTAAAAGCTGTGTTGGCGGCAGCTGGCAACCTAAAACTCAAGTATCCAGCAGATGATGAAAATGTGCTGTTGCTCAGGTCCATCATGGATGTTAACCTTCCGAAATTTCTCTCCCATGATATTCCACTGTTTGAGGGAATCATTTCTGATTTGTTTCCCGGGGTGTCTTTACCAAAGGCAGACTATGGCACCTTTCTTGAAACAGCCAAAGAGGTCAGTGTTATCTGCTTACTCATTGATTTTGGAATGGAACTACTTATGATCAGACAATAAATGATCGCAACACGAAAATCTTGTAAATACGTACTGTCTCGGACACTGAAATTTTTTGCATGAACTTCAGCAACACAAAAAATTGTGAGATTATTTCCTATTATATAATTAATTAATTAACTTATTTTTAATATTATACAAACAATATTGTACATACAATACCACGCATTGTCGTTATAACTTACACTACAATGAATTACAATAACAAGAAAGAGGGGTACCCATATTACCTGACTATATATAAGCTGCGTACCTTCACCGAGAAGGAGGCTTATGACAATAGAGTGGAAAAAGAAGATGTGAGAGGGAGGGGGCATAACATAAGGCGAGAGCGGGTAAGGATCTAAATCCAATTATTCGGAGGTTCCTAGTGTTTTTTTTTTAGGATTGATTCTGGCTTGTTCCTTTTAAGATCTAGCTGTTGGTATGTTTTGAGTAAGCGGAGGTAGTCTCTTAGATCCGGAGGGCTTTGCTTATGTTTCCATTGCCAGATAAAATATCTTGCAATTAATAAGCAGACATTTATGGTCCCTACGAAATCCAGTCCTAGAGCGACTGCAGAGTTAAAGTTGAAATCTTTTCCAATAGCATTACAAAGGGAGAGCCCCTCAATTAAGCTGTTCCAGAAGGAGCCGGTCTTTTATTAGAAAAGGTGAACTAAGCTTTCAGACTCGTCTTGACAAAAGCTGCATTTGTCGGAGTCCCTTCTTCCAATTTTGGCCAAGAAAAAAGTTATTACTGAAAGTGTTTCGATGCAATATTGTTCTTTTGGCTTCCAATGCTCGTATTTTTAACAGATTTGCGAGAAAAAGAATATCCAGATGGTGGACTTTTTCAGTGAAAAGATCATTCAGACGTATGAAATGATGATCGTTAGACATGGGTGAGAGAGAGTTTTCCTTGCTCTAATTTTTCTCTTTCTTTGAGGTCATATATGTCAGTTGTATTGATTCTGGAATACCGTTGATTTTTTAGATTTATGATGGTGGGTGATCCATTCTCTGGTAAGACTAAAGTGCTTGAGGTGTTAGCGGAGACTCTGAACTTGCTGGCAGACAGAGGCTACGATGATGATAATGTCAACAAGGTACTCAGTACTTAGAACAGATCACGTTCAAACCGAACTGGGGAGGCTTCGTAAAGAGTATCCCAAAAAAAAAAAATGAAAACATAGCAGCCTCTTCATTCTGTGAACATAAAATTATGTGAAGTTATGAAGCATGAGGAGCGCTAAAGAACCTACGTTACTTCTTGAATAACAAAAAAAAGAAATTATTTCTGTGGTAACCTTGGGGAAAACCTATCCCATTACGAGGGAGAACAAAACATTTCAACACTCTTTGCATCGATTTGTCAGAACTTGTGTATTTTTTATCTCACAGGTTTGGTTCCGCGTAATCAATCCCAAGTCAATCACCATGGGACAGCTTTTCGGTCAGTTTGATCCTGTCTCACATGAGGTAAGAAAGTCATCTTTGCCTTGGTTTGTACAGCACCACTCAATTTGCGCATACTCCTTTGTACTGGTTTCCTACATTACCTCATTTTCACCAAAACGTTTTTTAAGATCACCCATACTTCACATGCATGGTTCGTATGTAAGCAATTAATTGATTGATTTATGTCTCAGTGGACAGATGGCATAGTTGCTAACACATTCCGTGAGTATGCCGCAGACCAGACGGAAATCAAGAAGTGGGTCATATTCGATGGACCTATAGATACCCTGTGGATTGAAAGCATGAACACTGTGTTGGATGACAATAAAAAGGTTACTAGTGTTGATTCTATTGCTTTCAATGCAAAACATTAATTGTTGTGTTAACTTGGGATACCACTGACCACAACACGTCAGTGGACATGATGTGAAGGAGGAGTTTAAGCTTTTTCTTCGTTTGTTTTTGCTAAAACGTTTTTATGCAATGTATTTCTTTGTTCTTTAGTTGTGCTTGATGAGCGGGGAGATTATTCAGTTGTCAAACGTAATGAGTTTGATATTTGAATGCAGGGACTTGTCTCAAGCTTCTGTAAGTATCAATTACCCTGAAATGGGTGTTCTTGATGTATTTTCCTTTCTATTCACAGAGCAAACAGGTCCTCCAAGCTAATTTAAAATGTTTAGGTCTTCACTCTCAGGTTTGCCACCGTTGAAGAAGTCAGGGAACTGTGCATCCAACCTCGTTCCCATGGTCTCTCCTCTTCCCGTCCCCTGGAGCGAGATGGGGATGGGTAGAAGAGGGACCCAGGGAACGAGGTGGCTGTACATCACGTTAGCGAAATTTTAAAATCCACTGAAAGTCAGTGAAAAGTCTTGAAATTTATTCTTGGCCAGCCTCTAGCCTTGCTTGTTGCTGAAGGTAAATATTGCCATAGTGATGGATTTCTTAAGCTTCATCGTTAACTTCACCATCCAAGTATTTATGTTATATGGTGTCTGAATACTGGTCAACGTTAAATGAAACGTCTGCTGACTATTACGCAGTAGAACTTTGGGTGCGTTGTTTTGTGGCTATACCGTAAAGAGAACAAGACGCCTTGAGGCGTTCACGTGGGATGCGTTGATCGATGACTGGCTGTCAGCAGTCAGTGTTTATACGAATAAATAAAAATTCAGTACAGCATCAACAAACGGTGTTGCTTGTACTTTTTCAAAAATGATGCCCACAGGTGGTTAAAGCTCAAAATGAGAAAGCGGGAGATGTACGTGACGTGACCTTTGCCTTACTGATCATTACGTGTTGTGTTACACCAGCCTGGACTATAAGGCTTTTTATGGGAAAGAAATCGGCTCAGTTCTCTCTAAAAGACCGAAACTGCTATTATTTCATCACTCTTACGTGTCTACTTCTTGAGTCGATCTGTGTTGATTTCGGTTAGTTTTCTATCTCAGCTCCGAGCATCTAGCCAATCACTTTTACCTACCAAAAAGTTGAATTCAGAATTTGTCCCAAAAGAACGCGGTTATCGTATATACCAAGTATTTCTATTCCGGTTAGTCCTAAAGGAATGAAATGTTAATCTGATTGCTTTTGTTTCCCCTCAGCCTGCGACTGTCAGTCGATGTGGTATGATCTACCTGGAACCTGCTTCCCTGGGCTGGGAACCTGTGTTAAAATCCTGGATCAACACATTACCTGATGCACTTAAAAATGAACAGGACAAACTTATTACAGCACTTTTCCAATGGGCTTTGCCTGTTTCCATCAGTTTTGTGCGGAAGCAGTGCAAGGTAAATCTTGTTCTCAGCAGGGCCGTTTAAACAAGTCATACTTATTTGTACGAGTGCGGCACGGGGCGGGTGTTTAATTATAGTTTGAGGGGAGGCTGTGGGAAAATTAGGGGGCCTCAAAAATATATTGCAACGAGAAGGGGCGGGGATTGAAAAAAAGCCCTGTCTTTAAGGTTACTTCCCACCTTCGCGGGTGCCCTTTGGCAAAAAAATCGTATGCGCACCAGTTTAAATAAAACCCTAACAAACCATATATCGTAAGAAAGCTTAATAAACGTATTTTATGAAAAAAATACAATTTTAGCAATGTTTTCTTTCAGGAAGTGTCAGGAGCTGGTAAGGCGTGAAACGACCGAGGGTTCTTCTATTGAATTTATCAGCTATCGGATTCCACAGAATGAGCAAAATGGCTGCACAGTCTTATTCACAAGGCATCAATCAACAACAGTGTGTCGGGCGTTTTCAATAATCTGATTGGTTGTCTAGATATCCACATCTAAAGTTGGAGTAGCTAAAAATGTGTGAGACCTGTTGTGTAAATGGACGCCACGTGAAAAATATGTTAAATATCAAAATTTCCCGACACACTTTTGTTGATTGATGCCTTGTGAATAAGACAGTGCAGCCATTTTGCTCGTTCTGTGGAATCCGATAGCTGATAAATTCAATAGAAGAACCCTCGGTCGTTTCACGCCTTACTAGCTCTTAACGCTTCCTGAAAGAAAACATTGCTAAAATTGTATTTTTTTCATAAAGTACGTTTATTAAGCTTTCTTATGATGTATGGTTTGTTAGGGTTTTATTTAAACTGGTGCGCAAACGATTTTTTTGCCGAAGGGCACCCGCGAAGGTGGGAAGTAACCTTAAAAAAGAGTTACAGTCTGTGGTGGGGCAGCGAAAAAATTTTTGGTGTTGCTTAATTTTCCTCCAGCTCATCACTATGTATAATTAATGAACAGTCCCTAGGACCTGAAGTGCTCCTTTGAAAGGTTCGCGTCTTATCCACAGTCAACAAAGCCTAATTGCCTCACCAAGCTTAAGTAACCCACATCTTACACTAACCGCAGCTTATGCACCATTTGGAGAGGGAGTTTGCGTCTTACGGAAGCAACTGCTGTGTAAGCGGTGCCTTATTTGTCTCGCATAAACGGCTGTATTGTTATTCTTACTTATTACTATGCTGATATGGAACGAACAACTGACAGCGTAGATCGCAACTTTTTGGCAGCTGTAAACGTTCCTGCATTCGTTTTTTTAATACCCGTGTTTATACCTACAAATTTATCATTTCTAACTTCTACTTGCTTGCTTGGTGCAGGAACCAGTGTCTTTGCAAGATAGCAATCTCGCTCGCTCGCTTATGAACCTGGTAGAAATCCAAATGAAAGATGTATCTCAAGAGGACACCAAATATATAAAGTCGTGGTTGATTGTAAGTGCTTTTTTTATATGAAGTTGCGAACTGTTTAAACATTGAGGAAGTAAAATGCAATAGCATATGTTTAGGCCATTTGCACGATGGTGTCCTGCATTTTACTACCAAGTGGGGAATTGCCTTATGAAAATGCTTTCTTATCCTGATGTTTTTCCTCTGCTGGGAATAAGAGACAATTGATAGCATTTATGTGACAGTAGAAGCCACTGAAAGTTTTCTAGCCTTGGTTGTAAATTACGCCATCGTCCAAATGGCCTGTTGTGGATTGTAGATAAAAAGAATGATTAAAGAGATCCTGGCACTGGATCTCGGTGTTTATAACCTAGTTATTTTTCCGGCTGACCTACGAAGGGCCGTTGATACAGTAAATCACATCGTCGTGCTCTTGCTTGGTGAACTTGAGGCTTGTGGTATTACGCTGAGACTCACCTAAGTGACCGCATGTAAAACCAGCACAAGAATTTTATTGTACACAGTTTATCACATATAGTTACGGGACCGGTATCCCTTCATGAAGGTCCGATCAATAGTCTATCTAGGTCATGTAAGTCTCAACATCTCCCCCCTATTTGTGGGTATGGAATTATTATGACATGTTACTATCAAATAAAGTGGCTTAGGTAAGCAGGTTTCGGTCTGGTTCTCTTTGAACTCCTAAGGTTTTCATGCAGGTGAATCGAGATTGTTTCGTTATAATGCTCTTATAATCCTCACGGCTTCACCAGTATTACCATTGGCCCCACTCAGTTCAGCAAGATCTAGCGCAGGATCTCCTGATCATTTGTTGTGCTTTGTTGAGGTACTGGCTCGTCCGTCATGTCTCCAGCATTGATCAGAAGTGACTCTCTCCGGTCTTCTTGGTGTGTACCCTAATTTAAAATGACGCGGCCAGTGGAACCTCCCAGCCATCTAATGTATTGCTGTAACAGCAAATCCGGTGACCAGTCACGGTATAGAACAGAGATTCGTGCGGAGTTGAATATTGTTTTGCTTTTCTCTTTGCGTCAGCAAAACGTGATCGCCCACAATCAAATTGTGTTCTTTCTTGCTTGCCCATGCTAGTTGCATCCTCTTCTTGTAATGCCTTTCCCCCACATCCATCATCTTGTCTTGGCTGCTTCTCTCTTTGTGGTGACATGTAGTCTAAAGTGCTTCTGATTGGTTTGTTCCTCATTGCTTGGTAAGGCGAAATACACAGCAATGTGTGGAAACTATTTGATATATCAAAAATGAAACTAGTTCTTGATATTTTGATATTCCTCAATACCGCACCTCTCTCCCTACGCAATTTTGTCGATTTTGTTAAAGATCTGCAGGAATCTCTTCAGTGGTGAACAAATCCTTCTTCCTTTGCGAAATTTTTGAACTGCTGTGAGTTACATGGTGGACCATTGTCTTAGGTGATTCGTCTCAGAATTCCGAGGTAAGCGAAGATTTTCTTCAATTTCTCTACCACCGGATATCGGGTTCTCTGCTCAACGGCCACTAAATTATAATGTACACCAGGATATGGTCCTCCACAATTAATAGAGACATGTTCCCATGGGTTGCAGGAATCACAGATGGGCTGATAGGTTCTTGTTTGCGGTTCGTTTTGGTTACTTGACTCTTAAAGCAGCGACCTATCGTCTTGTCAATTAGGTAATTCATACCAGGGAACTAATATTTTTCCAGGTGCATCTGTTTCGTCTTCGTCATATCTAGGTGCCCTAGCTTGTGAGCGAATTGATGACTTTCTGTTGTAAGTCTGCTGGTAGGACAATTCTTTCCTTATGAAAAATAAGACCTTGGGATTCCTGCAGCTCCTCTTTAAGGTGGTAGAAGAGTGTCGAGGCAGAATCTTGCTTGCTGTTTTCCCAGTCCTCTTGATGTATACTACGGCACAATTTCTGTAGAACAACATCTCGACTTCTCTCTTCTTCAATCCTGTCGAGTACCACTGCGTCTTGTTCTGTGGTGATGACTGCTCTTAATACCTTTTCTGTGTCATCATTTCCCATGATTGGGGATGGGTAGCTGGAAAGGAAATCCAGCGGTCCACTCTTTCTTCCATTACACAAGGAGTCATTTGTAATGGACCCATCAGGTGTTGCCATTGCTGGTGCAACGGGAATCCTTAAACACGAGTCACAGTGAAGATCTGAGAGTCTCCCTATTTTTCCTGCCAAACAAAGCATCTTGGTTGTCTTGACCGGTTTGCAGCTTTGTGAACGCACCTCCCACTTCTGAATCGCTAAACTCTTTCAGACGGTTTCGTTCCCCCCGCAAATAATCGTTGTGTTTTTCTTGTCTATAGCTTCTAAAATTTTGAAATATCTGAATTGTCTTTCGATACATTCCAGGCATTACCTCCACGATGCCTGTGGAGTGCTCTGCCAACTTAGTTATGAAGCCACATCTGTTGGGAGCAGGTCAATTTGGTGGGCTTGTTGGGCTTGCTAGTGTGAAAAGGCTTGATGAAATGATATGAAATGGGATATTAATAGTTGTGGATTGTTGTTGGAATGAAGAAATGATGCAATTACTTATGCAATTTAAACAAGTATTTTACTTTATTAGGCAAGTACAAGGTTCATTTCTTCACTTCACGAGCAGACATTAGTTTGAAGCTGTTTTCTGTCTTTCTGTTTATCCCTGTCGTTTTCATCCTAGCGGTCGTAAGTTGAGAAATTGAGAGAAAAGAGACAGTTAAGCTGCTGTTACACGTTGAAACGTTTAGCTGAAACTTACGTGCAACGTCGCTGCACAACAAGTTTCACGAGGTGGTGTTACACGGTGAAACTCTTGTTTTTAGCACCACCGCGATCGTTGCGGCCATTGCAGAAGTAGAAAGCGGTTCTACTTCTCGTGAAACCTGTCTCGGAACGGAAGTTAAAAAAAGTTTCACAAAACCGATCATGTTACACAGTGCAACGCCTGCTGAAATTGTTGCGCAGCGCCGTTGCGCACAAGTTTCAGCTAAAAGTTTCGACGTGTAACAGCGGCTTAAACAGACAGGCTATTACGATGCAAAAGAAAGGAGTGATGTGCTTGAAGTAGTCTGTGATAGAAATGAATGGGTTGGGTAGAGATTTCTTTGCAAAAGACCGATTAACTTAACAGGCCCGAAATGGCCGCCATTTTAAGAATCGTTTATTTGCATTCAATTATGAATCCCTTTTGTGTCGTACTTGTGCTCAAAATTCAAAAGAATATAGTACCTTTGCGGCCCAACAATGCATATACACGTAGAAAACACCGTGATTTATTTCGTGACCGTGATTTGCTTCTTGTTTGAGTTTTTAATGGTCACAACGTGGTGATGATGTATGAATAGCCCAACTGGTTTGTTTTTCACTTATCACAGCCATCAAATCGACTAGAACTCCCGATTGCCGCTGCATATCACCGCTTGTTTCGTAACAAAGCCTAAAATGCAACCAAACAACACCACACTTTTTCGTCGGCACCTATTTAATCGAAGAAAGCGTTCACAAATCAAAAGTTTACAGTTACGGCAAAGCTCAAGCCCAGACCTTGCTATCTGGCCGAAATTGTCCTCTCACGTTTTTCCGCGAGCCCAGCTTTGGCCATTTTATTGGAGCCACTCTCACGTATCTAAAGTTACCTTGTTCAGTCTCGAAAGGAATTCTGGGTAATTCAGCCATACTGCCAGCATACAACTCCTGCTTCTCTTATTTCAAGCATAAGAGTGTGCGCACACCCAGTACTACCAGCAAAGTATGGCATCGATTTAGTTTTTACCAGTCAAAACTAGCCCAAATTGCCTTGATAGGTCCTGGAAACCATCTACAGAACGACCAGAGAGAGAACTTCACTCGTGAACCGCCATGTTCGCTACGAGATCTTTGGCGTCTCCATCAGCTTGAAACCACCTCTGCCTCCTGTTTTCTTTCAGAGGCTTGTCTTTACTCACATCCCAACTTAATGACGCCAGCCAAGGAGCTTCTGTCGCGGAAAATGGCTCGAAAAAACACTTAGAGAGCGACATACTCACCTAATTCGAGTTCGTTGCCTCGGTCAACGAGCGGCAACCGCTGAATTGAGTGACGCAACATTTTACTACGAGCCCACAGTATCACAGTACCGCAGATAATTCCATAGGAACTCCTTGTATGGGAATGTTTGGCGCTCAGGAATATTTCTCACCAAAAATCTACTGAGAAGAATTGCACACGCCTGGGTCGCTAAAGGTTAAGCTACGGCAAGACGGAATAAAATGTAGTATCTTTAGTGAATAAATAAGCGTGACTCGTAAGAGATGCGTTTTAATTCTGATTGGATTTCCATTATATGGACGTATTAAGGACATCATATCTTGTAAATGTCTGGGGAGCTAATGAAAACGTTGAAATCTGTGTTGATTCTGGTTTTACAGTCGTCATTCTTATTTTCCGTGGTGTGGTCTGTTGGAGCCTGTGTGGACACTGACAGTCGACTCAAGTTTGATGCCTTTTTCAAAGATCTGATGGCAGGCAAGATTGAAGACCATCCGATTCCATCCATCGTGGGCAAAATAGAAGCACCTATTCCACATGATGGATTAGTCTATGACTACTTGTTTGAGGTAATTTCATGATTTTTATGTGAACAGCTGTACAGGTGTGATTGTGGCTTTGTCGCTTGAGACACAAACTGAAATCCCTGTACCACTAAAAAGGGTAGGAAAGGGGGGTCGTGATCCCGTTTCACGCACGAATTTGAACAAAATTCCTGCGTCACGAATAGATCGTTTTCACATGACGTCACGGCGGCCATGTTTGTTGACCAAAACAAAGGAACGGCGGCCATATTTGTGTACAAGACTAACCCTCTGGGAATTCAACTCTATGTTTATGCAAATACTTCCTTTTGTTTCATTGAACCAATATGGCCGCTGGTCACGTGAGTGAAAACGATCTATACTTTTAACGAAATTTCACGAGTCAAGTTTTTCATAAATTCACGAATCACGTATCTCCTTGTGTTCCGTTCACGTGTCACGCGCTATTTTTTACCCTCATCCCGCGTCACGCATAGACATTTTGCTACCCTCACTAAAGTCGCAGTTACTGTCAAATCCATTCATAACATATTCATACCAGTGAAGATCCTTTCACATTTAGCCGTGGCCTCTTGGACTTGTCCAATGCCCGTCTTGTGCTTTTGTTCAGAAAACCTATGCGTTCAACATTTTTTTT
>BLFK01000448.1:642201-654698 GCA_014634185.1 Astreopora myriophthalma | reverse complement strand
GGGGGGGGGGGGGGGGGGGGGGGGGGATTGACATGGGTATCCGTCACTTCCATTAAAGCTCGACGATGATGTGTAACATTACTGGCACTTTTATGTCATGCATTCATTGAAAGAAATCATTTATTAGTGCATGAAAGAAAAAAATAAAGCAACTCAACAAGTGAACTTTAGCCTAAGCAGACCTGTTAGGGAAAGTGGCTAGCTTTCTAGATGCGTCTAAATGAACGAGCATATGCTTTTAATTCAGTATTAAAGTCCAAGAACCCTTTCCTCACCAAGTTAAAAAAACACAATTTCTGCAGTTTCAGGCAACCCCTGTAAAGCTGCCCATAATTTGTAATAACTCTCCCATCTTAGGTTCCCAAAATACCCGACAACCTCCTCTCCCCCATGATCTTTCCGACGCAGTGGTTTCCCGGTTTTTTTTTACGGCTAGTATTTGTTATAGTAATTATCATATTCCCATTAGCACATTTCTAGCTGCGAGACAAGGCATTGGAGACTGAACAATAGAATCCGTCTTCTGGTATCATTTTCTGACATTAGTATTTAAGTCCTTGATAATATAAGTAGTCTTCCATATTAGAAGAGATTGTTCAACAGTGATACTGTCTGTCCTCTTGACGAGACTCGGCTACACTGTGGTCATGTTTTCGAATGACTCTTCCTTCCTTCACAGAGAACATGGTGACAGCACGTGAATACAGAATCCAGTCATATTGTTCCTTTTGTTCCATTTTGTGTTTTCAGCGTAAAGGTAGAGGTAACTGGGTTCTTTGGACCAAAACCATCAAAGAAGGCATGTCAGGACGCAAAGGGCAGCGGATCAGTGATATCATTGTACCGACTATGGACACAGCTCGCTATTCACATTTGATGGAGATCATGTTCAACAACAACAAACCTCTGCTGTTCGTCGGTCCCACAGGTACTGGCAAGTCAGTTTATGTCAAGGACAAGCTGATGAATGGCATCAACAGGGATGAGTTTATCCCAGCTGTTGTCAACTTCTCTGCCCAAACCAGTGCTAATCAAACACAGGTAATGCGTTTGAGTATGTGTTTTCCAAAAGATTTGGGAAAATAGTTAAGGGACGTTGGTATGCGCTTTTGTCACGCTGCAGCCACTTTGGCAAGGAACAATAAATCTCGTAAGCCAAGCCTCGAGTTGATGAGTTTGGGAACGAGTTTCGACGGGCAAAAACAAAAGTTTTCAGCCTCTTGGGATTCAAAATGGCCGGCCGTGAGAAAGGCGAATTGTTGTATCGTATATCAATTACTTTTTATTGTTGCAGGACATTATCATGTCCAAATTGGACAAAAGAAGAAAAGGAGTGTTTGGCCCACCAGTTGGTAAAAAGTACGCGTTGGAATTCTGTGGTTTGATTTAGTAATGTAGCTCTGTAATTGTCTTGATTACAAGATATTCTGTTGCTTATTCCTTCGGCATTTGTTTGCATGTACATAGGTTCATTATTTTTGTCGATGACGTCAATATGCCTGCCTTGGAAAAGTATGGTGCTCAGCCCCCAATAGAGCTTCTTCGTCAGTATTTGGACCATGGGAATTGGTACGACCGTAAGGATACCTCCAAACTGACATTGATCGATCTTCAGTTCATTTGTGCTATGGGTCCCCCAGGTGGAGGTAGAAACCCTATTACCCCGCGGTTTTTAAGACACTTCAATGTGGTGTCAGTGGCTACTTTTGGTGATGACACTATGCAAAGGATCTTCTCCACAATTGTCAACTTCTACTTCAGGGTATGTTTTAGCTTTAGAAAGTGAGTTCTGTATTAACTAAACGAGGCGAACACGTTTAACTTGAAATTGACTACCACACTGTTGTACCATAGGCGAGCAGCATAATCTTTTAACTTGAAACTGAATGTGCTCTAAAGCTTTTGCAACTGAATAGCTGTGAAAATTCTCGCGTACTCATTGGCTACAAGCAAGAGAAAATAATTATAAGAGGATATATCCCTGTTGTTAAAGGCTGAATAAACAGAAGTCACTTTCATTTGACTTCATCTGACATTTACGGAGAGAGAGAGAGAGTACTGTTCTTCACCAGCTAGAAAATTGCTGGGAAACTTCCTAGCTCTTCCCTCTTTGTGGTGAACCGATCTGCTTAACGGCTCATGGTTCGACTTCTCATGTCAACATCTTCTGAATTAGGCAGTTTATGGTCGATGAGAACCAATGAAGACTAGAGAAATTGCCGCCGATTTGTCATATGACATTGATTTAAGTAAATTATAAAAAAGTATGTATTATTGGCTAACTGATGTGTCTCTGCCACGATTTTTGTTGTTTTCTTCAACAGAACAATGAATTTCCGAATGATGTTTACAGTATGGGCTCTATGATCGTAGGAGCAACAATGGAGGTAAGTGAACAGTTCATTTGTCAATTTATACTACGCATGCATAACAGAGGCTGATTTATCGGTAGGGGAGACTGCAACTGAAATACCAAAGACGGCGGGAAAAGCTTTGCAAATTTCTTGGGTCTTGAAATTGTGATAAAATGCTGTGAAGAAGCAGTAATTGTGAAAAATTCAAATGCTTTGTTTGCAGTGAAAATGCTCTTAGCCACAAAGCAAGCCGGTTCACAGGCGGGCGTTGAACCTAAATAATCTGAAAGAAATTACCCATATCAAACGTGAAGTGTCCAAAAGTCCAAACTGGCGGCAGGCCACAAGTGAACTATTTGCAAAGTGCGGTGGATACCAAAGGCAAACCGTGTTGTAGGGATCAGAGTGGGGTTTATAGGTTTATGCCCATTGGTACCTGCGTGCATTAACGCAGCTTCCTTGCAAACAACAGTGTTCACACGCAGAGACTGTTTTTAACCAGGCCAAAATCCAATTCATGATGTTAAGATTTATATATGCCGTCTTTTCAAGTTTACGTTAACCTTATTAGTTGGCCTAATCCTCGAATGCCGATTAAGAGTCTTAGGTTGCCCACTCAACTAATTCGTGGGAATAGCTAACCTGCGAGGACGTTTCCTCCTTTATATGTCGTCGATCAACTTGGGAGACCCTTGAAACAGACTACCGCCCGTTGCTGATCTTACATATTACTCGTATCAATCCAAGCTGACAGGCCACCGATTCAGTGACCGAGTAACCACTACTGTACCTTGCATGAATTACGTCACCTTACCCATGAAATCACGATGGCCAGACAATGGCCAGACACGATGGCCCATTCAGTGCCTTCGGCAAATAATAGCATTTGACGACCTGCAGTATTAACTTCTTATTGAAAGAGGGCGAGGGCCGTTCTCAAGGGAATATTGGCGCGAGGTCTTGACAGTACTGACGGACCCGGCGCAGCGATGATCCTAGAGAAACGACCGAGGGCCAGTATTCCCCAGTACGGATCAAGCCAGCTCGGTTAATTGCTGACCGTTGTGAGAATGCAGGATTGCGTTACAAGCCGCCATTGAAACTGCTTCGTATTGAGCGGCTATAATTAATTACAATAAATGAAGCCAATTGGAAACACTGAATGAGTTTAATTCTATTTTACTTTTTATAGCCCTTTGACTTGTCCACAAGCGCTTGTAACGTAACACCGCTTTGGTAACAGGTCACGATCAAATAATCCTTTCATTAATGTACGCTTGACGAAGGTTTGAATGTAAAATCATGTTCATTGCGTTGCAAATATTTAAAAAGCTCATACAAAGAATTAATTTCAAGCAGTTTGCCACATTGGACAGCAGTACTAGAAGGGCTCCCAGAAAAAAACAGTGCGGATATTGCGATTTCTTTAAGACTTTGGACTGTTAAAGCGAGTGTCAAATGTTCCTCAGTTCAACAGTTCCCCCACAAAAGAAACGTACAAAACGCCTCCCCCCCAAACAACGAAAAAAGAAAAAGGAACGTGCGCACCCTGTAACCTATCGTTACCTCTAGTAAGAAGCTCATTATATGGCAATCGGATCGTTCCTGTTTGTTTTCTATTAAGACGCACTTCCGATCACTTTGTATTCCAAGGGTTTTCGCTCTAACATGTTTTTGATGACGCAAGCATCTCACAAAGAACAAGCTACTATGGGTTTGCGAAGAATGGAGTGTTTAAACGTTTTCTTTTTGCATTTTTAGTTCGAAAGGTTTTGGGTCAACTTTCACATTATGTCTACACAAAACTCTCTTGATAGGTTCTGTAACTCCTTGGATATACGGGAGTTACAGAACCTTTCCAGACGCTTGGTCATGTTTTTGCGGAACCCAAAGATTCTGTTCCGAAGGAACAAAGAACTGAAGCTGTTTATTCTTTTCCTTGTAATGACTGATCATGAGTACATTGGGGCAGACCAAATGTCAGTATGGTACACGTTTAAGTGAGCAGCAAAAAGCGGGATTTCTTTGCAAAAAGGAAAACTCTGCTATGTCGGAGCACGCTTGCCAACCATTCATTTGTGTGGGATAATTCTAAAATTATCATCACAACCTGGCGGTACTATCAACTCAGTCCGCCCACGCTCCTTTGAACCATGATGATCACGGCCTTTTACCTGACGCCCAATTACACCATATTAAGAGAAAATGTCGTTGATTAGGGAGCATATAAAAGGATTCTTGTTGCAGCGTTAGATCACCCCTGATGAAGGTACTAGGCAGGAGTGTCGAAACGTTGGGTCGTGGATTGTAACTTTTCAAGTTACGTTCATTAAATCTTCAAACCAGAGTAACATCAAACTATGTCTGATTGTCCACCTGGTTGCGGGTGTCACTAAACACAGGAAGGGAACGGAATGACCGAAATGAACCGGAATACACCAGAATGATATCGGAATGGTACCGGGATGAACCGGACTATACCGGAATGGTACCGGAATGAAACGTCATGACACTGGAATCAACCAAAATGTGACAGAGTGAGTGCTATTTTGCACATTTCTTCGAAAAATACAAATCTGCCAAATGCCAAGTTGACCGCCGCGGAATTTGTGAAAAAGAACTCGAAAAACACCCGGTCCTACGACGTTTTATGTTTGTGGTGGAAATGTTCCGCATTTAGAGCCCAGGCTCTAAAGGTGTCCATAAAACGCTGAAATAATTTTAAGATGACCTCTTCCCCAGCCTCCTGTCTCTGTTCGAAAAGAGCACCATTTTCTGTCGAAGTCCGAGTAAGTTTGACAGTTGAAGACGTAGTTTAGACTGTGGTGTCAAGACAAAGAGATCGACATCAACAAGATTCCAAGGATCCGCCATTAGTCGCGAAGAAGCAAATAAAGCACGTGCCTGTCACTCTTTGTATCTTATTCTCATATTTTTTTTTGGCCATTAAGCTAGAAGAAAAATGCGTGTGACAAAGCGAAGAAAGGACGAAACTGCGAACCGGCAAACAAAAGTCGCTTATAAGGTGGGTTTGCAGTCCCTCACCATTTTCTTCTTTTTCCCAACGATTTCATCCTCTTTCTGTTTCTGTTTTATTGATCGGTAACGCTTGTTTGCATAACAACCGATGTACTTAAAATGAACATATAAATAGTCAATTTATATGACGCAAGTTACAAGCTGGACACATACGTTAATAGCAATTACAAAAATCACAACTGTAAATAGAAATAAATAAACTGTAAATAAATAATGACATAATTACAGTAATAGAATCGTGATAATGTTAATATCAACTAACTGCAATAGCCGATTGGGGTCAGGCCACTGAGCAACTTCGCGACGCATTTCACCCTAGAACTAAGGGCCGTAGGGTTTAGGGAATGAACAACCTCTTCAGGCAGGCTGTTCCAAACAGGGATAGTACGTGGCAAGAAGGAAAATTTGAATGTATCTTGTCGGGGAGAGAGTTGGTTGAATACCATATCATGAGATCGTTTGTTTGAGATAAAGAGAGAGTCACATACTTTAAGAGATCCACCCCATTAAGGTTATGGGAGGACTTATACATGAAGTTTAGGAAATATATAGGTAGTAATGACTGTGACATTATTGCGAGTAATGTGCATAGAATAACACTTGCTACAATTAAAACGCATTTACCATTTGTCCGCCCCATAAAAAAAGAGAATTTAAATCTGATTTAAGTAGTTAGGGTGATTTAGAAGAAGAGAGTCCTAGACAGATGATACAATCGTCAACAGGCGACTTTGAGAAGAGATGTTATCGAGAAGGTCATTTATGTATATAATGAAAAGAAGAGGCCTCAAGACAGACCCTTGGGGGACACCTGTGGTGACACTGCATACCTCAGATTGACACCCACCAACCACAGTAGTTTGTGTATGTTAGGAACAAAAGACTTAATCCAGGTTAGAGTCTGACTACACATACCATAAGATGCAAGCTTTAGAAGAGGCTTTTGATGTGGAACGGAATCAAAGGCCTTTTAAGAAATCGAAAAGGATGAGATCAGTTTGCAACTTATGATTAACGTTTGAAGTAAGCTCTTGAAGGGTGAGAATCAATTGAGATTCGCATGATAGGCATTTGCGGAAACCATGCGGAAGAGGTGGCGCTGGACGTGCTTTTCCAGATGAGACAATGTTTGATTATATGATGTGCTCAAGAGTTTTACAGAGAACACAAGTCAATTAGATTGGTCGGTAATTTAAGGGATTTCAGCGCTGAGATCCCTTCTTGAAGACCGGTGAGATTAAGGCATTTTTCCAGTCAAGAGGCAACTCGCCAGTATCAGTAGAAGTCTGGTAAGTTACCTGAAGGACTGGGGAGATGTTACTAGATATCTTAAGTAGAGTGGGATTTGGTCAGGGCCATGCTTTGAGGGGTTAACATTTGAAAGCAGTTTGGAAATACCCGAGACACTAACCACAATATTGCCCATTGGGGCTAAGGGAAAAGGCTCAATTTGCGGCATGTCTTCTAGATTTTCTTTAGTCAAAACAGAATGAAAGAATTCGTTGAGAATACTGGCCTTGTCAGAGCTTGAATTACAGTGCCTTCCCTGTGCACTGAGTGTTGGTGTATCTTGTGTGACTTCACACACTTCCAGGGTTTTCAGTCATGTTGTCAGATAATATGGAGGAAATGTAGTTATTTCTGGCATGATTTATACGTTGTTTAGTCAGACGCCGAAAGTTGTTAAAGTTGCTCCATGACTCTGCATTGTTCTTTTGTTTACCAAGATTATAGAGGCGGTGTTTTTTCTTAACCATACGCCTGAGGTTCCTGCCAAACCAAGGATTTGAGTTGGAAGACTTGATAATCTGAATTGGAAAGTGCTTTTCTGCATTCCCCATGATCATTTCTTTGAAAGCGATCCAGATTTGTTCAACCGACGGCATGTTTGTGATAATGGAAGAGAGGAACTCCTCACATTCGTTTGCAAGATCTTGAGGAAAGTTCTCAGTTTCCGCGCTTAAAAGCAAACACTTCTCGTGCTTTGGACTTATGTAAGCTCTATAAAGTAGTTTAGATGCAATCTCATGATCGCTAAAACCAGGTAAAATATCAACAGCTTGAGCAAGCGAGGGCTTCGATGTAGATAAAAGGTCCAAAATATTAGATGTTGTTCTGGTAGTACGCGTAGGTTTGTCAGCAAGTTGGTAAAGGTGGTAATCGTGCTAGGTATCAAGTAACAATTGACAATGGCGAGGATCACGAGCTCCACTGGATTTAACTGACCAGAGATGCCAGTCTATTCCAGGGAGATAAAAATATCCTCCAAGAATGATAGTATGATTTTTAGCTATTTGTATAATTTCCTCAAGTTGTTTTCCCAAACTCATTTAGTGGCAAGATAGAATAGCCTGGGGCACGATAATTACGGGTTAGAGACTGTTGTGAGTGTTTTGTTTTCAAATACACGCACGTGCTTACTGTACAATGAATGAGAAAGTTTAGCCTCTTCCGGGCGTTCAGTTAGTTGGGGCGCAGCGCGAAAATCAGCGCGCGAAAAAATGAAGAAAAAGCGCGCGAAGGGAGGCGAGGGAACGCCTGTGGGCAAACTTAACAAAAGGCCGTTCCGCCCACTTGGCCACCTGACGCGGTTTCTGCTTTTGGGTTGTCAATCAAACGTAAAACTGCCGCTGGAATGTACGCAAATATTTTTCGTTATCTAATGTGCCAAATTTATGCCTTCATCATATTTCCTCGCTTCATCAATTTATCGCTTTCATCATATTATGATCATATTATGATCATATATGAAGTTAAACTTTGCAAGCTTTTAACTTATATCTTTGGTTTTAGCCTCCAAATGATCGCTAGAATCCCTAGTTTGCGGTGAGATACGTTGTGCTTTTTCATTTTTTGCATTCCGAAGTTATTTAACGCTACGGCAAGTAAACAACTTATTTCAAACGCTACTATTTCTCATTTTCGGTGTTTAAAAATGCAACGTACTTGTGTTGCGTGATGTAAATTGTTATTTAACCAGGAGTGGGCTCCTGATTTAACTCAGAGTTCTAGTTCTTTCTCTTATAAATAGATAACAATGTACCGCTTCGATTGTGCTAAGATGCGTTCTTAGCGATATTTTTTAGCGCCTTCGAAATAATATTAGAAAGTTACGCGTGATTTAAACCGTCATTTGCGTGGTCATGGCGAGGAATGTTTTGAATTATTTTCCACAAGCACTTAGAATTGTCGCACAGTCTTCTGAGACGCTCTACTTTGCAAATTACGAAAGCCGAACGATTATAACCGTCGGTCTCTCATCGACCTTTTTGTTGACTGCATCTGTCAAAATTGACCAATCAGAGGGTATACCAGATCCTGGTATACCGGAACGGCCTTTTGTTAAGTTTGCCCACAGGCGTTCCCTCGCCTCCCTTCGCGCGCTTTTTCGTCATTTTTTCGCGCGCCGATTTTCGTGCTGCGCTCCAACTAACTGAACGCCTGGAAGAGGCTAGAGAAATTTTCAACACTGCACGAAGCGAAGCTGAGTGCAGTATTGAAAATTTCGAGTTCATTGTACAGTAAGCAAGTGCGTGTATTTGAAAACAAAACACGAACTAACAGTCTCTAAGCCATTTAATATTCAATTTGAGTTCACTGCTGGCGATAGACTTACAGTGGCTTCCCGCCCGACCTGTTTGAATGAGAAAACAATGAACTAAAGAAAGTTTTGCTCAACTCACCATTGAAAATAGACACACTCCAAGTGGTTTGCCTTTTTGTGTTTTCCGGGATGGCAGCGTCAATTATTTCAGTAATTTTTTCCTCCTCAACCTCGGAAAATCTTGAACTCAGAAGCCATGTACGTTTGAAGTTGAAGAACACTGCACAGTTTTTATGCGTTATTGTAATAACGCACTCTGTCAGTTTGATGTCGCTAGGTAACGGGAACTCACGTGATCAATTTTAACCAATGACGCGTCGTCCAAAGAATTCAATATAAACAAACGTCAATATTTTATACGCAAATGGTCGACCCAATTATATGTAGACTAGAAATACGTGACTCGCAAAACCTCGCGAAGCTAGGGCTGGGTGGGCAGTTAATTTGGAGTGAAGGAATGTGCTGTCTGCTGAGCCAAGCGATGTTGTCTTTGCTCTGTGGTTTCCTGATGTCTCCTTCTTCTTCGCTGCTCGCGCTGAATCTGAAGTCGCCTTTCACGTTGTTCAGGAGTTTCGTTGTTTAATCTCCTTCGGCGAATATGTCTTGTCCCTTGTGTGTGCTCCCGTGATTCATTTGCATGAGAATTTGGTCGTGTTTGACGAATACTAAACATTTTTCACTCCTCGGTGAAATTACACGTTCGGCCTCAATGAATAAACATGACAGTGCGCCATTGTGAGGCAGCGGTTGCTGCCTAGCAACCTTCCCTCTGTCTGACGTCATTCATACTTTGTTTGCGCACTGTTGCCAGGCAACAGCACGGACATCTTAAGCGATATATATATATCTGACTGAATTTGCAAGAACATGCCTGCTAACTTTTTCGCTTGAGCACGGGCGTAGCCCGTGTTCAAGCCTCTGCTGTGGCTGAAACTTGAGGGGGGGGGTGTGTCTAGGACTAGCGTGTGAATTAGAGCAATCATAGGCCAACCTTGTGGTCGGTGTTTTGGGGTTGCCAGGTAAAAGGCCTGATAATTCAGGGGGCTGGTGATGTGTGTGCAAATATAGGGCTCTTCTCGTTCTTTCATTTCAGCCACAGTGAGAGTATGTGGAAAATGATGACTATCTCCACGGGACAACATGACAGCAATGACTAGTTGACTGTGAGTTCTATACAGGTGACAGACGAGGCAGTCGGGGAGGGGGGGTCACTGTGTATTCCTGGGAGAGCTATTGCAAACAGGAAGCAGAAAAGAAGTTGAGAATTTCTGACTCGCCAGCAGTTTCCGCGTAGCCATGTTTTTAATAATCCAGTCAGATATATTTATATATATATAAGAATATATTTTCCGCTCGAATTCGCGCGGCTTAGCTGCCGAGCGCGGGCCTTCGGCCCGACAAATTTATTAACCTCGCTTCGCGAGGAAATATCCGACAATTTATATTTCGGGTTCCACTGAACTTAAAAACGTTCGATTAAAACGATTTCAGACCACTAGGCAAATGTGAACAGAAATTAGCTGATCAGCAAAAAGAATTCTTCTGCATGCATGAAATTGAAAACTGCATTCCTCCCGAGAACTACCGTAACCACAAAGAACGTTTACATCACTGCACGCGCAACTTACTTAGAAAGATTCAATAAACAAACTCAAAGGAAGACCATATTACAAAATGTAATGGAACAAAGAGGACACCGGTTGGTCAGTGAAGTCATTCAAATAAGTTCGATTATTCACAGTATTAATATATTCAATGACTTTAATAAAGCAACGCAAATGCTAAACAATACCTTCTCCGACAGATTTCCGCAGTTCAGAGGGTTTCAGTTAAGTTATCTTCTAGTCGACTCAGCACTTCAGCATTTTTCATTCAGATAGTGAGATGATTTGAAGTATCGCACGCCATTTCAAACTTGTGACACATTCAATTTCATACAATCACGCTTATCCGCACTCGAAATCTGTTTACACAAAAACTTTGCTCCAGTCCATGCGGCATCGTTAAACGACACCAAAACAAGACCAAAATATTTATCGGCAAACTGTACTGAGTTCGCGAGATGCAAAATTAGTACCTCAGTATATATTGCCGCAATGTCTTCTTCACGAAAAGAGAGGGTGTGACTCTTCGAGCTTGATGTTACAGTGGATACCATTGGCCACAAAATAAAACTAGTCAATCAGAACAAGCGTTGCAATTTGCGACCACGATGAACAAAACGGAGAATTGACCCAAACTTTACCGCGGCTGCCCCTGGTATCCGCGTAATAAATCCGAAATGATTTCAGCGTTCTATGGACAGCTATCCCTCTAGAACATTTATCATGTTTCCTTCGTGTTAAACGTCTCAATAAATATTAATTCAGTCCTTTCCAATGTCGTTCTATTTAAGGTATCTTTCGTACTCATTCTGGTTCAGTTCGGTACCATTCCGGTATATTCCGGTCATTCCGTTCTGTTCCTTGTTTGGTAACCCCCCCCCCCCCACACCCTGGTTGCTGTGTGAACCTTGGCTTACCAAAACCGAAAGCTTCTGATGATGTTGTGGGATTTGTTTAGGTGTACAAGCAAGCCATGGCGAATCTGCTGCCCACTCCAGCCAAATCACACTACACATTTAACTTGAGAGACTTCTCTCGGGTCATCCTTGGAGTTCTTCTCATCAAGAAAGACGGTCTAGTTGATAAAAAAACTCTCAACAGGTATTGACTTGTTTATGTTTCAAGTAATTTGCATTGCTTCTGATCGTCTGTTGAAATCATACATTTAAACTTATTTGTTAACGCTGACAGTTTCTGATGTGGACCTGCTAGTGAAATGTTTGGTCTGAGAATAAGAGATCGATGACAAAGCCACCTGGAAAAATTTTAATGAGTGAGGGAATAAAGATTAACATGCCTGCGGTAAAAAAGAACACAATGCGCTGTCATTATCCATATGTGGCATGGCTCTTTGTGGGAAAGCCCTCTAATGCTATGCCGGACACGCTGCGTTACAGCAACCTTCTTTATTTGTGTAACGGCGAATGAAAGGTTTTTATTGCATACTTTTCGAATTATCATATCATTCAAATTATCGTGCAAAATGAAAACCTGACCTACGTTGAATTACTTGACAAAAAATACCGTTTTTCTTAACATGAATCAGTTGCTGTACCTACTCTCTACAAAATATGATGAAATGAAAAAATCTCGCAGTAAGAAGTTATCAGTTTTATTAATTTTTCTTCCCTCGTACGATCGAATTCCGAAAGTGGGTGAAACAAGTAGCGCCTACGAGACGCTCGTTCAAGATTGGCTCATTGTTCACGACATCCCTAGTGGCATGTAGTTATCTATGTACAGAAACCTTCACTCTAACAGTTTATTTCTTTGGTGTGCGACTGATAAGTCGATGAGACTACATCTCGTTTTGTTGTCCGGTTTATCAAAATTAGGGCGTTTTTTCATTGTTCTTTTCTCGCCCCCCCCTTTTTTTTTTCTTTTTAATTTGGAATA
>BLFK01000448.1:634701-637201 GCA_014634185.1 Astreopora myriophthalma | reverse complement strand
CCCAAGCTGAAGACAAGAATGCTGAATTCTCTCCATTGGCACTATTTAACTTCTTTGTGAATTGCTGCAAAGAGAATCTTCACATTATGTTGTGTATGAGTCCTATTGGTGACGCCTTCAGGAACAGATTGAGGCAGTTTCCAGCACTTATCAACTGTTGCACTATTGACTGGTTTCAGGTATAGTTGAAAGTCAACTCAGTGCTTCTTTAGCACTCTGTTATTTCTGTTTAATAAAGTTTGCGGTTATGGTTAAAACTTGACCATGTTATAAGCACAGTGTTCCAGTGTTCTGAAGGAGTCAACGTATCGGTAGTAACTAAAACCAAAGACCTATTGACTAAGTGGCCAACTACCCCAGTATCTGACTGTGTGAGTGAACGACTGTCTGATTGCGTGATTGTTGTTGGTTTCAGCCTTGGCCCCAAGATGCTCTCGAAATGGTCGCTAACAAGTTCCTGCAAGATGTGGAAATGACGGAAAATGAACGTAAAGAAGTCGTACCTATCTGCCAGTACTTCCATACTAGTTCTAGGCAACTTTCTGAAAGGTAAACTCCACTCACAAAGATTATTTTCATCTCTTTGCCAGAATAAATGCACCATACTTACTTAGGTCGGTGCGCTTCTAAAGATATTTTTTCCCATACGCTGCCGAGGCGTAAATACCTTCGCGAGACTTGATTTTCGCGTTTTAAAAAATTTCGCGAAATTAAATTTCCGCGAAAGAAAGGTGCCGCGAAATTTAGTGACCTTATATAAAACCTTTATTTTAGTTTCCGTTTGCTGACTATATATACGAGTAGGAGGGTTCTGGTTCCCTATAGTTCTCTGTGATCAGCTGCTTGAGCCTGTTCATGATGGCTTCATTCTTTTCAGAAGCGTCGATCTCCGCAATCAGTTTCACTGCTAATTGGCGGCGCCATCGAGTTAAATAGGGCCTCGGTTGCTTATATCAGTGTACTTTTAAAAGATGTTATGTCGCTGACACTGTTGAAAATTTCAGCCAGTTGCTTGTTGCGTTTCTATTCCGTTATGGTTAAATAAAATACAGAAATGGAAGTTTAAAAAAGAAGAGCACCGGTTACTTGTTTCGCGAAATTTAATAACCTTGAAAAACGGTGATTCGTCAAAATCGCGAAATTTAAGTCCCGCGAAAGTAAATGATAATAAGGTATGCCCGATATATTATTGTTCTGGTACCTAAGAAAAAATTTATCTAGCCTGAAAAAAGTAAGAGACTGCCCTGGGCTGACAGGCTGACCTCTTTTGTCTTCAAATTCCACGATTGTATTAGAAAAAGACGAGTGGCTAGTTCATTCTTAGTTGAGGTGTGACATCATATCCTGATGACGGAAGATAGTAAAAGTGTGTACTCCGGAAGTTAAAAAAGAAATTGCTAACATTTTAGGACAGTTGACTGAAAAGCAAAAGTCAGGTTTTTGTTCTTTGCGGGATTATTTGGAGCCGGTACGAGCACGTGCAAGGGTTCAGTATTGCGGCTTTCCGCTACAGATAAAATGTTGAATAGTGACTATACATTTAGCGGTCAAAATATATTCCTGTCCTTGAGGATGTGGCATATCCCAGAGCAAAGCAATTATCCGTATCCCAAGGGGACTATATTCCGTTAACTCTATCACTCTGAATTCTCCTTATTGGCCAAATCTTATACACTAGAATCTAGTTGACGTATAGATCTAATTTATATTAGATATGTGATAATTTGTCCAGATATAAATTCGGTGTTAAGACAAATTATGAAGCAAAATTTGTTTTCCTTTGGTTCGTTATGTCGGTATGTCTAGAAGCTGGCAGGTATTATGTAATTTAAGTATCTCCGCTTTGCCATCCAACTAAGTTAATCAAGAAGGCAATAATGAAGGCATTGTCACTATTGTTACTGGTCACTTAAATACGTCAGAAAAGAATACATACATGCAGAATGGGAAGTCATACGTGTGGTAAATACCCTAGAAAAATGCATCCCTCTAAAATACAATCTTCTCGTATATACCTAGTGCTATTTACGTCAAACTTGCATCCCAGGAGCGTATCCAGTGCACCATTTTAGTACATGGACAAAAGCAGCCTAGCGACGTCGGCTGCATTTATGAAGCTGGATCCTCATGCAAAAGGAGCATGGTCCAACTCGGCCATAAAACACTGGAATTCATATTCACCTCAACACTCAAATCTGTGAACTCGATTTCTAACTCGCTGGATGTCTATCAAAACTTCTATTGACGAGTTAGCCATTAGCTGTCATTCTTTCGTTAACAAATAAAGAAGCCTAAGCCGTGTATTACACTGTGATAAAACACGATGGGCATTTGAGAACACGAGGGAAATGTAGACAACACTCGTCTGCGGCTCGTGTTGTCTACATTTCTCGAGTGTTCTCAAAGGTCCGGAGTGTTTTATCACAGTGTGATACACGGCTTAGGCTTCTTCATTTGCTTTATGATATAGAGGTAATGTGGCGAAAAACAATAAAACACG
>BLFK01000448.1:624701-629701 GCA_014634185.1 Astreopora myriophthalma | reverse complement strand
GCATCCTCAGCTGCTGAGGGTTTATGTAAGTGGGTGCAAGCCATGGAGATATACGATAGAGTCGCCAAGGTATGCGCTTCGGGTATCCGCTTAACTGCTGATTTCGTGATGTGGTACAAACGTGTTAGGAATTACCCCTCTTTCAGTCATTTCACCCACACAATGACCCAAGAAAAACTGTTGGCACGTAGCTGTTGTCTGAATTTAGCTTACGGAGTTTTTCATCCCTACCAGTACGCCGGACGTTTGTCACTAGAACCAAGTTGACTGGCCCAGCACCCACGAGTCTCCTGAAGCTCAGTGTGAGAGCATCCCAACTAGTAATCGGAAGGTCATAGGTTCGACTCCTCTTAGGAGCGCTCGGATTATGCCCTCGTCATTACTGATAAATGTATCACTTCATACCACTACTATTGTTTAAAACTAGAATCTAGGCTTGGCGGCTCACTATTGCTTGTGTAAATTTGTTCTTCCAGGTTGTGGCACCTAAGAAGGCTCGTCTTGCTGAAGCTGAGGCATCTCTTGCCGAAACCATGGAAATTTTAAATGCAAAGCGTAAAGAGTTAAATGAGGTGGAAGCGAAACTGGCCAATTTGAAACTTACGTTTGCTGAGATGACTGAAAAGAAGCAACAGCTGGAGTTCCAGGTATGACTGTCCAATGGCTTTTTCCTGTCTTACCGCTGCTTCCTTTGGCTCACTTTGGTCAAATTGTCTAATCGTAGGTGGACTTGTGCGGCAAGAAGTTGGAAAGAGCTGAGAAACTAATCGGTGGACTGGGTGGAGAGAAGGACCGCTGGTCAGCAGCTGCGCGGTCACTTCAAGATGTGTATGATAACTTGACAGGTGATGTACTCATTTCGTCGGGGGTTATCGCCTACTTAGGAGCGTTTACTGCTGGTTTCAGAAAGGAATGCACTCATGAGTGGACCAAAATGTGCAAGGTATCCTTAGAATACTCTTTTCAAGTATTTAACATTGTCACATATCACATATAACATTTATTTTCTGATGACCCTGCACCCTTGTTATAATTTTTCTTGTGGGAGTAGGTGATGCTGCGTCAGTTCAGTCATATTCCGCAGTGTTTTCTTCACCTATTGAGTTTTTTCTTTCTTTCTATATTTAAGTCCAAAAACATCCCTTGTTCAGATGACTTCTCTTTGAGTAAGACGCTCGGTCAAGCCATTAAAATCAGGGCGTGGAACATAGCTGGATTGCCGACGGATGCTTTCTCCATTGACAATGGAGTGATTGTTGATAACACACGGAGATGGCAAGTCAACATAATAATCTCTCAAGCCCGGCTAAAAGATCAAACATTTTCGTCCAACACCGTGCGCAAGCTGTGTTGGCTAGGGTGGCTGAACGATCAAACACTCATTGTTCGCAACACAAAGTGTGAAACGTGGGAAACCATTTCATTGCAATGTTGAGTGAGACAGGCTAAACGGTCAAACATGTTAATCCAACACGATGTTGGACGAAAATGTTTGAACGTCTTAAGGTGGCTCAACACAGTTTTTTCGCGGTTAGTGGTATTTTTTAAAGGGCGGCGCGGATTTTAAAAAACAAAACAAATATGGCGGCGAAGGCAAAAAACTTTTTGTCTTGCTCGTGATGGTTTGGCAAATGCGGTGCAAACTCGCTTCGAAAGAAAGTAAATGAGTAAATCAAAGTATTAAAAATCATGCGTACAATCTCGTGCCGAGAGTCTTCCTCCCGCACTACGCATGCTGGCTTGTCGAAACGAGTGACTCTCGAAAGATCCGATTGAGGGGGAATTTGGATTGGTTTGTCAAAAACAAAGCAAATGACCGGAAGTAAACCAGAGCTGCAAGATGGTGGAAAGTGTCGTGCAAGTATAGTCCAGTGTTTGTAATGTATGCCGGTGCTGTAATGTCGATATCTTGTAGAGAAAGCATCCAAGTGACCTGTACAGGGAAAATGCGACGACAGCGTTCATTTTAAGTCTGCTGGAGAGGCTCACAGGGTACGGAATGCATGTCGCGATAAAGAGCTAGCCGTCCTGTCTACGTGCTTTCCTGATGGTGATGGCTTGTGGCAAATGCATTAAATAAATGTAATGTTCCGCAGAAAATGTTGGGTGGTGAGGTATTCTATAGATGAAAGTCAAATCTCATACCATAGAATCATGGTTATAAGCCCAGAGATTATACAGCTTCGTAAGGGGTTTTGGGTACGCTTAAGGCAGGGTGTCTTAAATCGGGCAGGGAGAGGGGCTCATAAGGGGTACATAAAATCTTTTCGAAACAAGCTGATCAGAAATTAAGGTGAGACTATCAGAGAGCATTATCAAGATGACTGGTTTTCATTTCCTAGTCTTTAACTCAGCCCTGTGGGGGTCATGTCTCTGGGCTTATATCTTGAATATATTATCTGTTTAACGGATGGAATGATATATGAAATGAATCATATATTGAACTGCGGATATGAAATCAAGTGAAGCTATGATCCTCGCAGTTCAATATATGATTCATTTCATATATCATTTCATCCGTTCATTTATTCATCACGGGAAGATTTGAACCCACAAATGACCAGCTCCCAGCATCAGTGACTTCATAGCTCGGGTTGGTTGGAGCGTCGCACCGGCATCGCGAGGTCACCGGTTCAAACCTCGTTGAAGTCCTGAATTTTTTTCAGGCTTCTCCACGCAATTGCTAAAATTGCGTTTATAAGTGCGAGGATCAGAGCTTCACTTCAAAAGTTTGTTAAAATCCAATTATAACAGCTGTTACACTTACCATATTTCCTGTTGTGTTTTTTGTTTGTTTTTTTGTTTTTTTGTTTTTTTGCTACAAGAAAACTAAGGAGTGAATTTTGCATAATTGAGAGAAAAACATCCTTCAGCCCTTGTTTTAGTCTAGATGCGTTACCATGGCAACAGCCCACAATGGGGCCCAAACTGTAAAAAATATAAACCTTTGTGACCACGTTTGAGGTTTCATGCATAAACAGCCTAAATATTGCCGTAGAGGAAGTACAAGTACTTAAAAACTGTGTTCAGCCACCTCAATAGCCGGGGCTTTAGGCTATCATTATTTAATCATGTTGCTTAATATATTTTCGGGCACGGGTTTGCAACACTGTTAAACGGCCCTGGGACCCGTTACTCGAAATCCCCGTCAACTTTTCAGGCCCGAAAAGCCATTTGTAAAAAGTACGATCTGTTTGTTCTAGGAGCCTGGCCCTTCAACATGTTTTCAAGGTACGAAAGCGAAAAGGCATGGCAAGGTTTCATGCTTGGAAACATTTTAGTGGTTAAGATACAGAGGGAAGTGTGGCACGCACGCCAGGTGCCCGTTTCCGGAAAGGATATGGTGTTTCCATGTGATCGCTGCGATTGCCGAAAAACGTGTCTAGCGATCGTAGTGATCGCAGCGATCGTGATATGAAAATGCCATAACGAGAGGAGTAATATATAATATGATTGGCTGATATTTGTTTCACAGGCCTCTTATGATCGATCCGCAAGGGCAGGCAAACAAGTGGATTAAGAATTCAGAAAAAGATAACCAGCTCTCGGTAAGAAAACTTACGTTCTTTCATTCCTTTGCTATCGATTTTCTTACGATAGGGCGTGCATACCGTGCACTGACAGAGGCTTGCAACGTAGGTTCACGGCTATTAAGTCTTCATTGTATTAAGCCGCATCTTGCTGTTGGTGATTTTTTTCAGGTGATTAAATTGACAGACGCAGATTACATTCGGACCCTGGAGAACAGCATTCAGTTTGGAAATCCAGTTCTCCTAGAGAATGTAGGAGAGGAACTCGACCCTTCTCTTGAGCCCCTTTTACTAAAACAGACCTTCAAACAAGGTACGTGACTGGTATACTAGTCACCAATCAGCAGTCAGGCGATTTGCTACTTAGCTACGGAAAAGTGAATGTTTTGTTAGCGCAGTAACATTCCTTTTGCGGGAATGAATCTTCGGGTTCGTTTCTACACCGTTCCGGCGCTGGTCTCCATATTCAGGACAAAATCTTCCCGGTTTTTTTATAAGGGAACTTTTACATTCGAAGGGGAGGTAGAAATTATACATATTAGAGTTATGCAACGCTTTGTCAAGATCGTAGACAATAGAAGTGGGATATTCCATGGTATACCACGAGAAAGCTTTGCATAACTATTTTATACAATGCCATGGAAAATACAGTGGCCAACACATAATCAACTGAGACACACGCGCAGACTTCATTTTCAGTACCTTTCAACTGGCTTTCCATTATCTACGATCTTGATGTTTTTAAAACCCTTTTAAAATGTTTATTAACTAAAATGCATGACACAGAATACAAAGAATGCATGTCGTATGAAGTTTTATTGCCAAACGCTTGCAAAATTCCTACTGCGTTTGAAACTTTAAGACCTAGCAAAAGAACAGAAAATCTCAAAACTCTCTCAAGATGTTAATTGATTAAAATTCATGAACGAAAATGGAATGAAAATTAAAGTTATTATAGTTAAAGGACTTCAAGAATTGTACTGAGTCGGAAACGCTAACACTAACGCTTCCTGAGTCGCCCGCTTACTACATTTCGGCGGGAATAAGATCGCAGCACGTTCGGAAAGGTGTGGCTCTTCTGTGTTCTGATTGGCTGTAATTTCCATGACATGTATAAATAATTATGTACAGTGGCTTTTAGACTGGCTTTTGTTGCTGTTGTTTTTTTTTATTCTCGCCATTCGAGATTGTCTAAGCGTCTTTGCCATATGTTGTAAGATTCCCGTCTGATTGTAGGTGGTGTGAAGTGCCTTCGTTTGGGGGAAAGTGTGATTGAATACTCAGATGATTTCCGCTTCTACATTACAACTAAGCTACGAAACCCTCACTACTTGCCGGAACTGTCCACTAAAGTCACACTTCTTAACTTCATGATAACTCCCGAGGGACTCGAGGATCAGCTATTAGGAATTGTTGTCGCCAAAGAAAGGTACGGATGTTGCTTTGCCAGCGTATGGGTGGAGGGGGGGG
>BLFK01000448.1:616720-624691 GCA_014634185.1 Astreopora myriophthalma | reverse complement strand
GGGGGGGGGGGGCAGAACTTCAGCCCTACCCACATTTGTCTGCCTTGGGGGTTTCAACAAGCATGCCTGCACCTCTCCTCTGGCCCCGGCTGGCTGGCTGGCCTCCGACCCTGGCTGAAGTATTCAGCCTTACCAACAACTTCAGATGTCATTTGGAACAAGAACAGCAACGTATTTTAATAAAAAATGGTTAAAAGTAATGTTAATTCAACGTTAACATGCTGTTACACAAGATATAAATTTGTGAAAATATACTGAAAGTGACTTAAAAAGGAATTTACCTTTTGAGAATGGAAGTAAAACACGATGGCAAATGGATTGGATTGCGTTTATCTTCTAAAAAGGTTATTTTTAAAAATTTCAGAGTAGGGATGTTATTGACAAAAAACAGGAACCCTTTTCAATAAAAAACGGTAACAATTGTCAATCTGTCAACAATCTTTGCCAAAGGAATCAGCAAAGCTACTTGCGGACTCTTACATTTTCAAGAGTGATTCAACTCGAAATTCTGGATATGGTAGGCTACAGCTTGAAGTACATGGTAAACTTGAGTTTCGATTAAAGTGCATGAATCCAAGCACATTGAAAATAACGTGTTTTACGATTTCATCGTAGTTTTTTAGTCATTCCGCAAGTTTGACTAACGACGCTTTTATCATATTAATTTCTTCTAATGATTCTAGAATTCGACCAAGGAGCTGGCGTAATTGCGCCAAACGATGAAATTCTAATCTCAAAGTTCAGTTGTCAGAATTGTCTGCAAGAAAGAAGAGAATTATGTAACTTAAAATCTGTCCATATTCACACAACTTTGACATACTGAAACGAAAGTGACGGATGTGAAAGTCATGCACAATGTAAAATGAGAAAGCAAAACGGCACCTCTCACCTTTCTCATCAAAATCCATGCGACACTAAGAAAGCAGACATGGTTTCCTCGTGATTTACTTTGGGCTGTTCGTGGCACAGTTCATTCGGATTAAATGCAATGCACTCTGGTAAAAAGTGATGAATTCGAAAAATTCGTCCAAGCTTACATCGTTGAGCAAAACTGTTAAGTGCATTGTAAATTAAGAGCAAGATCTTAAAAGTAATACGATAAGATTTCGGTAGTTAATGCAACCTAGCTACAACAGGAGTCACATGGCCGTATTTACGAGTACTGATAGATGGCAATGCGAGCTTCAGCCTATTAGTCTGATATTTATGGAGTCCAGGGATAAGAGGGCTTGAAAAGTTTAATAAAAGGGTTGTTAGGGTTATTAACTGATCAAACAGGACTCCTAGATTTCGCACAGAAGACTGATGAATAATATTCTCCCCTCCCACTTGGACAGAAGTGACGCTGGGGCGTGATCTGAATTTAGAACTTATGGATACAGTCGAAACTCCGTTTGCGATTACCTCTCATAAGCAACCAAGTTTCCAAACTACCAAGAGTTCTCAAGTCAAATCGCTGTTACTGGAACCTCTTGTAAGCGAACACCTCTCGTAAAAGACCGCGACCACTTTCAAAGCTGAGAGTGCGAAATTTTGTTTTGCTTTTAATGTCCCGTAGGTGACCAGTTGACGCAAAATCTATTTATTTTTTTCTGAAGCATCTCAGCGGGCCGGAATCCTAAATCCTCGAATTTGGTTGGCTAATCACGCGCCCGTAGCCAGTCCAGCTTTTTGCGATACAGACCACAGTCCGGAATTTTTCCGCGCTACAAACTATCACGGCTAATTGAAACTGTTGCGAAAATATTTGTAAACACCCTCACGTAATGAAAAATGTGCAAAGGAAATGTCTAAGGGTTAAAGAAATTCAAATAAAGTAAATTGCTGATAGACATAGTCATATTGTTTTCTTAGCTCTTAGGCGCTTTGTAAGCATCGCATCCTTGTTTCCTGTCTCTTTCCCAATTTGAAAAGAGGAATTTCAGGAAAAAATAAATAAATAAAAAAGTTATTTACCGGTCTAGGTCGGTACGTATAGGAAAAAAACTGTGCCCTTGGTCTTGAGTACAGTTTTTTCCTATAAGGACCTCCCGGCCGGTAAATAACATAATTATATATATCTCGGCGGAAATTGGAAAAAGTGATGCTGTGGCATTGTAAGAAAAAGAGTTAAAACCCTTTCAAGCGATGGCCGTGTGAGAATTTATATCTATTTGCTAGTGTTTTACAAACATGTCAATCGTTAAACGAAACTACAGTGTGCTGTACTACCGTTTTCCAGCTGCTGTGAATGACTTTTTCCTGCATTTTTTTCAAGCCCAAAACATGCAAAGTTTGTATGGACGAAATGTCGCGCGGACATCAAACATTTTGACTTTCAGCGGCCCCTCCCTCCAGCTTTCTGCGCGTTCAACGTTCAGATGTGGGAGAATATATCGTGAGCTTGGATAATGTCAGCAACCGGTGCAGTATATAATAGAGAATTTTAGTAACGGGCCCAGCACCAACCCTTGTGGTACACCGCATGTCATTGTTCGCCAAGTAGACTTACTACCATTAACTAGACCATGATACTGGCAAGATTCCAACCAGGTTTCAAACCAAGCAAGGGTACCACTGAGCTACATGAGACTCGTGGCAGCCACGGCTCAGTGGTAGAGCATCCGAACTAGTAATCAGAAGGTTGGATGTTCCCGCCCTCATTTGTTTTGTTTTGTTTTTTTTCCGAGTATACCCGGCCCCCGCTAAAGTAATTATTTCGTCCATTTCAGTCATTTATCAAGCTCAAAGTTCTCCAAGTTCCTTACAATTTTAAGTTCTACTGTTTCCACCATTGAAATATATGTAGGCGTTATCGCAGATAGGCTAATTGTTGAGTGATCTTCAAAAAACGTCTGCTTTGCCTTCACGGCTTGATGTTGTTTGGTACGCTTACAGACCTGATCTTGAGGAGGAAAGGCAAGCGCTGATTGTACAGAGCGCTGCGAACAAGAAGCAGCTGAAGGAAATTGAAGACAAGATTCTTGAAACCCTTTCCAGTTCAGAAGGAAACATCTTGGAGGATGAATCAGCCATTCAGATTTTAGACTCTTCAAAGGTGAGGGGATAATGACCTCATTATGTGATTGAGTCAGACTGGATCTGATAAGCTTTTTTTTGTGAACATTTGCAGGTACTCTCCGATGAGATATCAAAGAAACAAAAGGTACGTTAAAGTTGCTTGATCAAGATATTCTGCCATGCTCTGAACTCACCTAATGTGATGCAGAAATCATTGGCACAATCAGCCTGTCCGCTTGCTAAAGTGTGTTTATCTTGCCTTAGTCAGACACGGTACAGACAAAGTGTGTGTACTGTGTTGTTGGCTGTACCAACCCACGAATGCCTTTTGATTTCAGTGGCGTCCAAACATGAAGCCTTTTTTCTGAGCTCGAATTGTGGTACTTTTTCTATTGCCCTTTTCTGTCAAAGCTAAGACGAGTTGTGTACTGATAGGTAGTGTTAGTGGTATATCACTGCATTTTCTTGTTGAAAGTTGCTGGTTGCTGATAACTGATAAATTTACTGTGTTATATTTAACAACGACAAAGGTGTCAGCATCTACCTTGTTACGTTTGTTTGGTTAAACTTACGTTTTTATAGACAGTTGCTCATGTACCTGTTCGTTAGGTTGCAGAGGAGACGGAATCTAAGATCAACGAGTCTCGCCGTGGATATAACCCAATAGCAGCACATGCCTCAGTTCTGTTCTTCTCCATAACGGATCTACCAAATATTGACCCCATGTACCAGTCATCTCTGACCTGGTTTGTCAACTTGTTTCTTAACTCCATTCACGACAGGTTGGTATTTTCTACACGCAGTATCTTCATTCTGCCGGCACGTCATTGTGTCATGATCACACTGGTGCGTTTGCGTGTAGCGTTTTGGTTTGAAATTAGTGATAGCAATTCAAGTTAGTTTTGATACACAGAATAGTGCAGTGACACTACTAACAGATCAACTTCAACTCGACTTCGCAGTAGTTTTTGTTTATTTTGTACTGCATGTTTAATTAAAGACAGTCTTTTAGTGCCGTTGTTTGCAGTATTTTGATACCCTTTTTCCCTTTTACTTCTTTATACCATAGAGTCTAACATTGGCGAAGACTTACGTTTTCTTGTTAGAGCAGCACTGTCTTATTGAGTGTTCTGTTGATTTTACTCCCTGACTTGTAAAATGTGTTTATTGCAGCAACAAGTCGAAGATCCTGGAGCGTCGATTACGTTACTTAAGTGATCACTTTACGTACAACCTGTACTGTAACGTTTGCCGCTCGTTGTTTGAAAAGGATAAGCTTCTCTTTTCCTTCGTGCTTTGCTGTAATATACTCAGGTCAGTTAAAATTTTATTTGGTGCTTTTTTTTTTGGACATATTCCGAAAATTCCAAAATCAATACATCGAAAATTGGACCATACCTTTGCGAAATTTTATTGGAAAGAATGATCGGAAATAGGCGCAGCGTGGATTTTCAGGAATACTCAGAGTAAGTCGTATAAGGCGCACCGCGGTGATTTCTAATGGAACTTCTAATTGCCATCTCCCTACTGGAGTTCTCTTTGCTATGAAAACCCTCAGCTTCGCTTACTTAGCAGTTTGAATTTGTACCTTTAGTAAGCCCTGTGACCCGTTTTTTTTTGTTTGATGTTGTTGCTGTTCTTGTTGTTTTTTCTTTTTATCTGTTACTTTTCTTATTCCATCCATTTCCACGAAGTAAAGAAATGGTGGAGTGGAGAAGCTTCAATAGGCCATTTCCGAATTCAGTTCCGGCAGCCTCTTCGGGTCTAAGTGCAAAGTTTTTTTTTCTATTAAATGAGTTTTCATTCTTATGCATAGTAAAACTATTTATCATCACAAAATTTTCCCACGTAGACTCGCTTTGAAAAAGAGGCTGACATGAACTCGGAAATGGCCTATAGATCGTTTCCGCTCACGTGATCGACGGCCATATTGATTTACTGAAACAAAAGGAAATATTTACGTAAAAATGGAGTTCAATTCCCGAGGATTGTTTCGGGACATCAAAATGGCCGCCGTTTCTTTGTTTAGTTACACCAATATGGCCGCCATGACGTCATGTGAAAAAGATCTATAAATTTGCTGATTGTGCTCAGGTGGTACCCAGTGTCTCTTTTGTAAGGCTCAATACGACCCACTGCTGTAATTAAAAAAAGTTTATTCTACTTGAAGAGTTGAGAGCAGAAAGCATTTTTGCTTTATAGACCCTTGTGAGTCAACTACATTCATTGGGTAGAGACTTTTCTTCCGCGTAATTATTTCGTGAAGTGAGGTGGTCCATTTTTTATTCATTATCAATGTGGAAACAGCGAGGTCTCCAAGATAGATCATCCGGCTCCAAAACGAGTCCGGTGACCATCTCATTTTTTGGCGTTTGTCACAGGTCGGTCACTTCAAGATTCGCTACGGCGAGGTGCTTCTCCGGCTACAAGAGGTCAACTGCATTTCTAGTGACGTAGCCTTTAGCAAAATACTATGTTTAGCGTACTGCCCACTATGTGATTATTAACAGTCGTTTCTTTGCCGTTTTAAAGTTTAGGAATCTTTTGATCATCTTTTAAGAGTCCTCTCACCAGTATTCGCGAATGTTTCGCTACGATCACCTTTCGTTCAATCCACAGAGGCCGTGAACAATGTTTTGTGATTAAGGTAGCTCTAAATGGTTTTTAGAGAAACTTCATATGGTGTTTTGTTTGGGAAAATAACTGAACTTACGATCGCCGCACCACCGCCAAATTTACCCCAGAAACGAAAGAAACATCATACATTTATTTTATACCATTTTTGCTGCGAAACCTGTCACCATAGCAGCGCAATGACTTAGTCTACTGGACCACGAAAATCCACTTCGCTTGCCTTATTTTGAAAACGGGACGGTGAATTTTTTTCGTATGAGGCTATAATAAAGTTCATGGAAATATCTTCAAATTAATGAACTTTTTAAGAAATCCGTAGAGTAGTTTACAAGAAAAATGAATTTTCGCAGTAATTGCCGAACTCAGGAAGGCAGGAAGCATACACCAAATCAATTAGTTGTCACTAAACAGGTGACAAAAATTCGCCGACTAGAAACGGAAATATGAGCGACAGCAAGATCAGCATTTGAGCATGTGCGACCCACGCATGCTTTGACTTCTTATAGCCCTTCTTTTTTTTTCCTTTCTTTTTTTTTTATTTTTATTAAACAAATATATTTTTATTTCAACAAAAAGAGCACTACTTACACAATTACTTGCATGATTTACACAACTTTACTTACATCAATGGTAAATAAGAAACTCAGCTACTTACAAACTACTTACAATACGATACTTATACTTACAGAGCAGTACTTACACTGCTTACGGACAAATAACAGCAGCTAATGAGCGAAAAAAAAAATAACAGTACACAGTTTAGATACAATAAAGAAAAGTGGCATAATGGCAGGAACAGTGAGCTAAGAAAGATAAGGAGACAGTACCCATTTTTTTCTTAAGAAGTCTTTGCTACTGATTATTTTTTCAGTTTCATATTTTGCAACAATTTTGGCTCGAAATCCATGAATGTTGGGAAGAATTTGATTATTTCTGCAATTCCACAAGAAAAACTTTCCAATTATTATAAAATAGTTCTGCAATATGTGTAAAGGGTCAGCAGTTTCCGTGATAATTCCAACAAGCACATTTTGCAGGGAAAGGCGGATCCTTTTACTCGAAATAATGCACCAGTAAGTTTCAAAATCATTCCAGAACTGCTTAGAATAAGGGCAGTGGAAGAGCAAATGGTTTAGTGATTCAGGCTGACCTTTGCAGAAACTACATAGATCATTTGTTCTAAAACCCATTTTATATAATTTGGTGTTTGTATAAAGAATTGAGTTGAGAACTTTGTATTGGAAAGCTTTAACATACGATTCAAGAGTGACGGCATGAGGTAACTGGAAAATTTGTCTCAATTCATCATTAGTAAGATTAAAATCGCTCTGTAATTTATAAGCGATGTAAGGAAGTTGTGCTTTTTCCGTGATAAGTAGCGCATAGAATTCTTTTGACTTATTTGTTGTTACGTCAAATATGTTGTCATCAATTACGAACGTTGGAGGATTTATTGATGGAAGGCAATCTTTCTCTCTTAAAGGTGATGGAATAGACCGACGTAGACCAGCCAACTGTAAAATATTTGTATTATTTTTTTTTTCGAGAGGTGATTATAGGCATCTGCAACATTTAAATTAAACAAAAGATCTTGGGTGAATACAATTCCACGGCTTCGTAATAGTTTTTGTAATGGACGGGCTTATTGTCTATTCTAATTTCACAGTTATTCCAAATAATATTCGTCCAATCCTTTTCTGTGGCGACAGTCTGACGGAACTCTGACCACCATAACAAGAGTTGATAATAGAATTGAGAAGGAATTGTATAATCAGATATGTTGTAATTGCAAGCCAAAAAAAAAGAAACCTCCTAAGGGGCTCAAGAGGTGTTGTAGGAAGCTTTTCCACGGTCCATTGATTCCATTAAAAATTCGTCTCAACCAAGCAAGTCTTAACGATTTGACCATGCATTCAAGATTCATTTTCAAACCTCCTTCCTAATATTCGTTTATTACTGACACTCTTTTCACTTTATCTGTACCTTTCCACAAAAATTTAATAACTTATTAAGTTGTTTAATCAGTTCCTTTGGTGTCGGTAGCACTAAGCAAGCGTAGACAAACTTAGGGATAAGAAAAGATTTGATTATTGTCACCTTTCCGTAAATCGATAAGCCTCTATTTCACCAGATATTAATTAATTTTTTAACTGAATCCAAACGCTCAATAAAATTATAGCCCTTTTGATTCATAAGCTGACGCAAGCAGCTGAGGTATCGCGTGTGTTGCCTACGTGCGCGCGCTTGGCTTAAAATCCTTTCGAGCCTCCTTATATTAATGTTCTGGGCCCGGTTGTTCGAAAGCCGATTAACGCTAACCCTCGATTAAAAAGTAAG
>BLFK01000448.1:596720-611720 GCA_014634185.1 Astreopora myriophthalma | reverse complement strand
CTGAAGTGTGGTGGTATATGCATTTCCCCATGAAGGTATGCCATAGATGAGGAAAGGATAAATTAGTGACTAATAGAGATTAATCAGGATAGTGATATTTACATAGTATCGCAGCTTTGATGAGATTCCAGCACTCCTTTTGATTTTTTTAAATAATAATGACAACGTGAGGTTTCCGAGTAAGATTGGAATCAAGAAGGACACCGAGGTATTTTATACAAAGGTCTCGCCTTAGGCGGTAGCCTTTTATTGTTAAATCAAAATTAGGTATTATTTTTTATTTGAGGGGATGGTAAACAAGAAAACTAGAATATTCCCTTGGCAAAAGTCAAGAATTAACGCTGATAAGCTCACGGTTAAAAGTAATCAAGAAATACGAAACAATGGCTATTGTTTTCTTAATTAAAGACGCTATATATGGTTATTTTGAAAACAAAGCCTCCGATACACAAGGGAAATAAAACATATCCGACTGAGCGAAATTTGAATATTCGTCTTCTCCAGATTAATGACACATGTTTCCCACTGGGGGAAGGCTAGTTAGGTTTGCTAGGAACAAATATGAGACAGAGCTGGGGTGGGGTGCCGGTAAGTTTAACGCACTCATACATTTTCGTCCGACATCGTGTACAAGCTGTGCAGGTTAGGGTTGCTAAGCGATCAAATATTCCTTCATAACACAAAATGTTGGATGGAAATGTTCGTTCTAGCACAAACATTTTTTGGAACAGGCGGCTAAACGGTCAACCGGTTCATCCAACACGGTGTTGGACGAAAGTCATTGATCATTTAGCGGGGCTCTGGGTATATATCGAAGCGATGTTTTGATACCTGCTGGGCTTTGCAAGCTTTTACTTATTTCGGCATTCTAATTTGAAAAGCAATTGCTTATTGTTTGAGTTTTCGTGTCAAGCACCGCCTCTTATATGTAGACACTCCGCCCGTGCAACGCTCGTGTTTTATTTTATTCTTTTTAACTTAAACTTAATGCATTTTTTCCTCGAGGAATCGAGTGACTTCTTTCCCGCTCTGCATCGCGCAATGGTTTTCTAGATGCGAGAAGTGTGAACTAATAAAGTAACCGGCAGCTCTATGTCAGCAACGTTTAAGCGCGCCGCCCAGATCGATGACCAAAGGGTTACTATTTCAAACCTTAAAAGCTCGCTTTTCAATTCATTTCTCATTTCTTGTTGCGAAGCGCACCTTCAATTGAGGGTCAGAATATTCTCGAGAAGAGAAATAATCCCGTAAAAGAAGTTTTCCATAATCGGTGTCGGTTTGTTGACAAGCACGAAAGTTCAGGGCACTGAACCGTTGTGGGAACAAAACTGTAACAAAAGTGAATGTCTTTGCGCCTCTCACCAGGAAAGAGATCAGCATCTTATGACAACAAAAAACTCGCCAAGTCTAAAGGTTTGTAATATGGTCAATGATCGGCTTATTTCCCCGTCAAGGGGAATGATAAATTGGCCACACATAGTGATCTCGAGACATTAATTCTGGATGAGGTATAGTTGTAAGTTACACGGTTTCTTGAAAAGTAAAACTCGACACTTCATTTGAGTACCCCTGAGGAAACGCAATATCACGAGCAATTTTTCACTCCCTCCTACCCATAATCTGCGATTTGTCACACCGACAATGTTCGAAAATATTCCGATCATAACGCTTTGTGAGTTAACACCAGACCAACAACGAAAGGCCATTGTTTGGCTACTGTTTGGACCTTGCTGATCCAGAACAATAGACCATTTCTTGATACGCTTACTGAATAGATCATTGTCATCAGCAAATAGCTGAAAATCATTTGTGTATAGCAAAACGAGGATGAACCGATCCCTGAACCGAATTGAGTACGAACCGATCCAAGAACCGATCCTTGAGGGACACTGCAAGAAATATTTACAGTTGTAGAAATTACATTATTCACAAAGGCCGTCTGCTAACGATCTGTAAGATAAGATCTGAAACAAGCTTTAGACATATCAGTAATATGTGATGACTTATTAATAAGTTAGTTGTAGCCTTAAGTAAGAAGTTTAGTTGTAGTTGTAGCTTTTTAGTAATATGTCTTAATTCAAGTTAGTTGTAGTTTTAGGTTAGTTGTGTGACTAACTACAGTGCACCAATGAGCACTGAAATTTCGCACATGATTAAGACAGGCTCACTGCGTGATTTTATATACTCTCACTATCTTAAAAACGCATCCTATGTTTGCACAGCTGATAAAACCCACAATCAGCAAGAGAGTACTGTTTGCGAAAGTGGACAAGAGGTACTATAGGGATCCCTGCATAAAAGCTCAGTGGTGGAGCATCCGAAGTAGTAACTAGAGAGTCATACGTTCGACTGTTAGTAGTTGTTAGTCCTAGAATGAACTAGGCAATCCTTAAACATTTACACTTAAAATCTACTCGAAAATTACCCTCAAATTTACATCCAAATGTACGTATAAGCGTACGTTAAATAACTGACACGACATGGCGCATAATTTTTCTCAAAAACTACAAAAACACGTGCAATTCCCTCGGGAAATCACGTGACTATACGAAACAACAGGAATTCGGTAACTACAAGCTGTACCGGAAATTGGTAGCCACAGTAGTACTCAGGTTTTTTCCGTGTATCTCCTTTCTCCATCGACAAATTGATCACTTCATTTTCAATTGTAAGATTAGTGTTATTTCGGTCATAGCAACCATATCAGATATAATGTAAGATACAATGATTATCTTTCTGTGATTATTTTCGTTCCATTGCCTTTTCAAAACTTCTATTGTTGTCACTTTTGTTTTGCTCCAACTGAGTGACTCTTTTGCGTTAAATTTAGGTTGTACCACTAGTCACTAACTTTGTGGAAGACAAACTTGGGAGCAAGTTCGTGCAGCCACCGCCATTTGACTTGGCCAAGAGTTATGTTGATTCCAATTGCTGTGCACCTCTGATCTTTGTTCTCTCCCCAGGAGCTGATCCTATGGCTGGTCAGTGATCTACCTCTTGATAAATCTCTTGTGTTGTTTTAGCAGGCTAATCTTTATAAAAACAAACAAACAAACAAAATATATATATATATTTCTGTAAACCTTTTGTGAAATCGTTTTATAGGTCTCATGAAGTTTGCAGCTGATAAAGGTTTCAGTGGGGAGAGGTTTAACGCCATCTCGCTCGGCCAGGGACAGGTAAGAACAATAGTGTCACTTGCGGAATTACTTATGTGTGTTCACTCGCGGAATCACTAATTTTATAGATCTTTTTTCTGCAGTATGATTTCCAGGCATTTTTAACCCGATATAGTTATCTCTGGAGGTCAATAACTATTCTATTTTAGTAGAAATCCACTCACATACTATCGCGAATCCTGTAATCTTATTGCTCACTACTCGCTATCTATTGCGTGATAGATGGTGAGTAGCAAAAAAGCCGGCGTTGTGAACAAAAACGGCTTCTTCAAATGTTAAAATCAATAAAAATTGGAGTGAATTCGAAGGTAGTACCATTCTCGTTTTCTGTGAGTCAAATAGTCAACGCGGCGCGTAGCGCCTCGCTGACTATCTGTTGACTCATAGAAAACTCAAACTCGTAGTCTAAGGGCCTCTTTACACGACCCCGGGTTGCTTTTTACCCCGGCTTGAATCACCGCGGCGGGTAACCCTTTCGCAGTCAAATGTTTATAAGCGTTTACATGAAAACAGTAGTCAAGCCGGGTCAGCCCCCTTTGCCGGGTAACCCTTCTCGAGACTCGGGTTGACCCGGCTAGAAGGGTTGAAATTTCTTCAATTTCTTCATGTAAACAGTGGCCCATCTGACCCGGGATCGTTTGAACATCACTATTTTTGAGGTTCAGCGTTCTTGCCCATGCGCATCCTGTAGAAAAATGGCGCAGGCGAATGGGCAAGAAGAGGATGTGAAAAAAAGAATGTCAAAAAAAAGTTACCAGCCCTTTCAACCGAGCGAAAAAGGAACTGACCCGGGTTAGCCGAGATTGACCCAACCCTCACCCAGCCCGGGCTCGTGTAAACGTAAAAATTCGACGCTGAACTGACCCGGGTCGGTGTCCAACCCGGGGTCGTGTAAAGAGGCCCTAACTGTTAAATATATACATGTATTCTCCTTTCTTTTGTCTACAGCAATCTGTAGGGTACAATAAAGACGTTATTGTTAATCTCCCCTTTTACGGACAGTTGCTTTGGTCCCAGCTAAATTTTCAAATCAATAATTTGTCCTATTGTCAATACATTGAAAGGAGCAAGTATTTTTAATCGCTCTTCCGAAGTACATTACAGATCCTCATTGTAAAAACGAAACATATACATTGCGCTTTCAGCTCGAGGAACACCTCATAAGAGCAGTGAAGCCCGGCCTTTAAGAGGATTTTAACTTTATGAACTCTTTTATACAATCGTCTCGCGAATACGGACACTACTCGGTCCCTTCAGCGTATTAAAGACGTTCGACTGTATTCACAAATCTCCGAATACATTCAGAATTGATTGATTAATTCTATTTACTGATTGATTACCCATGGGACCACTGCAATTCATTCCTAGGGGCCTGTTGCTGCTCGTCTTATCGAGAATGCGGTGAAGGATGGAACGTGGGTTGTTCTCCAGAACTGTCATTTGGCAGTGTCATGGATGACGTCACTTGAGAAGATCTGTGAAGACTTGTCCCCCGAAAACACTCATCAGGACTTCCGGCTGTGGCTTACAAGCTACCCATCTGATAAGGTACTGAACACGGGCCAGATTTATTTATTTATTTATTATTATTATTATTTTGTTATTATTATTATTACCGTTATTTTTGTATTGTATTGATTGTTTATTTAAAAAAAGTAAATGAATAAATAGTTAAATAAATAAAATAATTGAATAAATAAATAGGTAAAACAAATAAATACACTACTAGGAACATGGCAACAAATTTTCCCACTTATAAAACTTTGAAAGCATATCATTTTTCAATGCTATTCGACGCTTTGATAGACTAACAGGGGCTAGATTCATGAAGCTCTCCTTAGCTAAGATGCCCCATTGGTCACCTTTGATATGGGACAATACTAAGGAAACATCATACCTTAAGAGGGCTTCGTGAATACGGCTCAAGAACAGCAATTGTGAATTGGAAGATGTATGCTTTATTGACCAAGCGTGAGGTCAAGATGGCTGGATATTGGCCAAGTTCTTTTTTGCGTTTTTATGGACCGAGACGAAGTCGAGGTCCATAAAAACGCAAAAAAAGAACGAGGCCAATATCCAGCCATCTTGACTGAAAAAGCTTGGTCAATAAAGGATTTATTATATGGCTTTCGGGGAAATTTTTCGCGCGGGACACGGCGGGTGGTCCCGAGCGGGAAAGGTAGCTCCACCTTGCCCGCTCGGGTAGCCAATCACAGCGCACGATTTGGTTCATCTTGCCCGCTCACGGAGCTAACCATATAATAAATATATGTTATTTGCCGGCTGGGAGGTCCGTATGGTGAAAACCTGTGACCGAGGGCTTGAAAATGCTACCCGAGGCTGCAGGCCGAGGGCAGCATTTTCACGCCCGAGGTCACAGTTTTTCACCATACGGACCGACCCTAAGCCGGCAAATAACATGTTTATTTTTTTCCAGCAGTAAATTGGTTTTACAGATTACAAATGGGTTTGTTTACGCAACTTTGTCATTGAATCGGCTTGCGCGCCGTCCTCTAACGATTTGTAGAAAATCTTCGCAACGAACGAGTGACTCAGATACTAGAAAAGGAAAGATGTATTAAAGAACAGATATTTTTCGATCCACTTCATGTTAGTTGCATTTATTTTACCAGTTAGGTTCTCCAAAACTGTTTTTCCAGTGTGCGAAGTTTGAAGTTTTACTACAAAACAAGGCAGCCGTTGCTATTAAAATCGCTTGAAATCAGACCTTTCTACCGTAAACTGAATAGCAGAAAGCGAAGAAATTCGTTAAGTGTATTCCACAGAAATTATCCTAAATACAGCAACGATCAGAGGTAAACTCGAATTAAAATTGACTCAAATTTTACGGCGAGAGAAACACAGGATTGCACACCATCACAGCGCCAAGCTACAAACAACCAAGCAAACTCTCACAACTTCCAAACACTCAAATAATTTACTTACAGTGACTTTCCTTGCCATTTAAAAGTGAACTGAGATAAACTTGCGTCGTCTTATCGTCGTTGGAAGTGTAAAAATGGCAAAAGATTGACGATTACCGCTAACTTTCAGGAGCGAAATTTAGGTACAGCGTTGAGCGGGAAAAAAATCCGGCCGTGGGCCGTATCGTAAAAAGCTGGACCGGTCACGAGCGCGTGATTAGCCAATCAGATTCGAGGATTTAGGATTCCGGCCTGCTCAGATGCTTGAGAAAAAAATAACGTGTTTTATTTCCGATGAATGACTTGGTGTTAAATAAGTGCACCTTCAATATGTACACAAGCCTAAATGCACTTTACAAAACTGAGTTACAAGCTGGATGGTTGCAATCTCATTCACAGTAACATGCGACGTAAAATCAGTGGGAATGAATCGCAAATTGGCCTCTTTTCACAATTGAAGACGGCTGGGGTATCATCTCAGGCTATGTTTTGTTCTGAAAGTTGTAATTCCATGTAAAAGGTGCTAATTTAGTCATGGCCTAGTCATACCTGATTAACTTTATCACCCAGCGGTGTTTTCTCAAGTTGTTGGTGCTTTCCATAGCAATCCTGATTGCTAAAATGGATTTTCAAAAAAGCATTTCAAACAGGAAGGTCCTAGGATATAATTTTTTCAGTCACGCATGCCACTGTCATGCTAGTACATTCAGTGGCTTCACAACAGAAAGCGCGCCCGTGCTACTGTATTTGATGAAAGCGCTCCAACGGCGTAAGAAACGTTCAAATGTTCGATCATGTTTGTTGATGTTTAAGGTCATATATAAATGGTTTAGTGATGAATTCCCGAACTTTGGTTACAAGTATTAAAGACCGAAGACTGGTAAATACAATGTTGCTTTATTAACCAAAGCATAAAGTACTCGCCAAATCGCGACTAATCACTAAATTTCATTCGCAAAAGTGAAAACTATACCTTAATATAGGAAATTAACAACGCACGTTGACAACGCGAAGAAAATTAACGTTACACTAAATTAACGCGAATTTTTCAAAAGTTAGATTTATATGCATTAAATTAACGCGAATTTTTCGATAAGCATCTTGCTTTTTTTACTGCGATTTTCATAATTCTGCAAACCCGCACTTTACATTTCTGAATGCCAAACTGCGTTTTGGCCTCCGTCAATAAAACCTTCCAAGACAAGTGCATGGATGTTTCTAAGTTTTTTTTAAAGCCGAAAATTTGGTTTTGAAGCCTAACTAGACCCTATCAATTCAAAAGATCTTTCAAAGCCTCCGTGAAATCACCAAGAGCTGCTCACTCGTTTGATTGACGGAAACCAAACCGCAGTTTGTTGCAGTAACACAAATTTGCTGCATTTACAAAATCTCAACATACATATGTCTCATGGAGAAAAAGAAGCATTTACAGTAGTTAGCTTTTAGGATTGCTCAAATGGATCTAGTGAGGAAACGTTCCCTTGAATTCTGGCATGTTCTAATGCCTCGGTGATCCCAGTAGAAGTAACCGTGCATTGGGAGGACGAACGGGCATTGGAAATTTTAAAGAGGAAAACAGAAGAAGTGAGCTATCCTCTCGGGGAGACAGAGGAGTATCAAGATCAATCAAAAGACATTTTGAACTCGATTTTAAACGAAGACGTCCTGTCAGATAGTGACTCTGAAGAGCCAATAAAGGAGTCATAAACTAATAAGGTTTTGTAATGAAATAAAGGTGCTTTAAAATAACAATGTTGTAAAATAGCGTGCATTAAATTTACATCGACATTAATTAAGATACGTTAAATTAACGCGAATTTTGTAGAATCGCGTCAATAAAGTGCATTGTTAATTTCCTATAATAAGGGAGTCGCAAATGCGCCTGATACAGGCTCAATTTTGAGCCCTGTTTGGTCAATTAGTTTTGCAGTTTGTCGATGAGTTCTCGTCGTTTCATTTGTTATTGTTCTTATTTGTTTGTTTTTAGTTTCCAGTGACAGTACTCCAAAATGGCGTGAAGATGACAAATGAGCCTCCAACGGGACTTCGTCAAAATTTGCTGCAGTCCTACTTAAGTGATCCAATTTCTGACCAAGAGTTCTTTGCTAGTTGCGGAGCCAAAGCTGCTGTGAGTATTTTAACAGAAAGGGAAGAGAAGTAAGTTTAATCTGAGCATAGTGATGGCGGAAAATTTATTGTAAACGTTTATTCTTGAAAATATCCCTAGCACGTTTTTAGATGTGTTCAACACTTTCACCGCCAACAGTAACTCCACAGATTTACCTCTGTCTTACTATAACGCCAGACGATTTGACTCGTCAAGGGAGGGCCTCGTTTGTATTGGAATGGGTAATAGTGGGCTTGTCCGGCCAATGTGGTCTACTTTTCCTTAAGCATTATGCATTTGCATTCTCTCGATTACTAGCCTCAGAGCTACGATAGCGGGGTTTGGCTACATTGTAAAGTAGCTCCTCGCTCTTGCAGTATGCTACAGCCACGATCCAATTTATACCTATACCTATACCTGTTCTTTGTTAGACTAGGAAGAGCAAGGTAGTACTCATTAAACTACCACTTTAAAACTCGCCTTGGCTTTTATGTGGGATAGTTTCGTCATTGATTTCCATGTCTTTGAGGTACGTTACCCACTTCCAAGGCTGGTTGGATCAGGCTCACTGTTTGTGTCCTTATAGTTTTGCTTACGTCTGACAGTGTTGTATTGTTGATGTTATTTTGTGTAGGTTTGGGAGAAGCTGTTGTTTGGTTTATGTTTTTTCCACGCACTGGTGCAAGAGAGGCGTAAGTTTGGCCCGCTTGGTTGGAATATACCATATGGCTTCAACGAATCCGATTTGCGTATCAGCGTGAGACAACTGCAGGTTTGTATACAAACTAAGCTCTTCTCTTAAATTACCTTGTATTAAGAGGAAAGACGAAGATTCCCACCTAAGGTTCCTCCCACAGTTGGGATCTGTAACTATGGCTTATGTGTAAGCCCCTTAAGAAAGAGTGCTCTATTATTTCTTTCTTTCTTTATTTATTTATTTACTTGATCGGCCTTCTCAACTGATCTTGCTCACCTGAAGCCTAAACGGATTTCTTAGATTACACTGCTGGCAGTCTCTAGTCCTTTTCCTCTTACGGACCAACAAGTGCGATGCCAACCAGAGTCAAACAACCGAATATAGACAAGGAGATTGGCACTCGGTCCGTTTTTGTCTATGCTAGCATTTTTTTACTCTTGCTTTGTCGGCATCCCTTGGCATCCCATCTCGGACCTTTAGAGGAAAGGGAGACTGTTAGCAGTGTAATCTGAGAGGACTCGTAAATCATTTCAGGTTGCAGGATCTTTCAGTGGCTGTGAAAAGTAAAGGAAAAGTAAAGGAAAAAAACCTTATTACGATTCATTGAGGCTGTAGCATTTTCCGTCACCTTCACGATCTTAGTGCATTGGAACTTTCTTTTTTGTATGTTGACATTTATTTTTTAGATGTTCATCAATGAGTACGAAGAGATCCCGTTTGATGCTGTGACTTATCTGACTGGGGAGTGTAACTACGGAGGAAGAGTTACAGATGACAACGACAGGTATATGATTTTGAACTTTTTACTCAGGAACACAAAAATAACCAATTTGCGTTATGTTAGTTAAATTAAAGAGCTGTTCATTCTGGCCATGGTGATGGTACATCCTTCCTATTCGCGCACAGCCTGTTGTGTGGGTCAAATTTAAAAGCAACAGTCAGCTGTTTCAGTTATGGAGTACTTTGGCTTTCATTTTGTTTCGTTTTTTCGTAAAGGATCAGAGACTTTGAGAATGATCTTTTACTTGTGTTTATTTGTGTCATGTGTTGTCTTCAGGCGCTGTCTGATGAGCATCTTAGCCGATTTCTACACCCCGGACATCATACAGGATCCCAAGTACAAGTTCTCACAGAGTGGTGTTTACTACGCTCCTCCAAAGAATGAATACGATCAATATGTGGACTTTATCAAGGTACAGTGGCTGTAGCTACTGGGATGTGTACTGCATCAGTTTATTATCATTATTATAATTATTATTATTATTATTATTACTGTTGTTGTTGTTGTTGTTAACACAATTTGTGTTATTGTAGGAGCTGCCACTATCCCAGACACCTGAGGTATTCGGCATGCATGACAATGTTGACATATCTAAAGAACTACAGGAGACGAAACAGGTTAGATGCGTTTATGGTCAGACGACTAGATATGATTTTTTATGAGACGAAGTCGAGGTCCATAGAAACGCAAAAAGAAAAAAAAAAAGAACGAGGTCAATATCCAGCCATCTTGACCGAACAAGCTTGGTCAATAAAGGATTTATTAAATGGCTATACCTCTCTCTTCTCGTTTTCGGTAAGACAAAACCGTTTCCATGCCTTCGTATCACTTGTTGTTTTAATTTTTTGTATTTCCCGAAACTCGTCTGTTTTCTTTGTCTTGACTGTCTTTTGCCGCCTTTTTTCGACTCCATTGCCGACTTTGTCAAAAGTTACGAACTTCGTAATTCCGCTTTACGCAATTTTTTATTGTTGCGTGGGAAACGGGTAGTCCCGAGCGGCAAGATCGGCCCATCTCTTGCCCGCTCAGGTAGCCAATCGGAGCACAGAATTCGCTTCATCTTGCCCGCTCGCGGGGCCTGCCATATAATAGTATATGATATTGCGCATGCAGTTATGTAACAGGCGATTTCGTTCGTTTTAATTCACCTTTCCACTGTTATGAACAAGTCATTTTTAATAATGACCTCCTGTTCCACGAAGTGATCACAATAATGACCTCCTGTTCCAACTGGGTGCCTTCTTTGTTCTATAACAATGAAAAGGTGCATTAAATTGGATAATGCTTCGCTCCTCGGCCATCTAAAAAATTATGACCTCGTGCTACGCGCTCGGTCATTATTTTTAAGAAGGCCGAGGAGCTCAGGCATTATCCTATATCGATTTCTCAATCGCCAGGACCAAGTTGTTCGAAGCACGGTTAGTGCTAAACAGGCTTAAATACCATGACGACGTATAGGTTTTATCAGAACTTAATGAAGTACGATCGTCCAGGTGAGTGTAGTACTGAGAAGGACTGTCGTTGATGGTAGTGAACCATTAAGTTTTGATATGACTCCTGGGTTCAAACCATTAACTATTGTATAGGTTTTCATTGTTAGGAATCTCGGCGTTTGTTTGTGTCCATCAACGCGGTCGTGTAAGTGGCCCAGAGTGTAACCAACATACCCTGCATCGCGCAGGTTACATTGAAACTTCTGAACTAAACTTTGCTGGTTAAAAGTTACGGGCTTGATTTCACGCACATTAAGATCTTCATTTAACTTGCGGCTGATGAACACAGGTTGGATTACGCTCTGAATCTTTAAACTAAGATCGCTGAGACGCTGTTTGACAATGTTCGCTGACTGTTGGTCCTTAAACAGCAAGATGACTCGAACCGTATTCTCCTTCTCATGTGACATGGGAATGTGTTCTTGGTCCGATACTGACCTTTCGGTGTCTTCATGATGGAGTCATGAAGACACCGAAACGTCCTATTATCTACTTTCCTGCCTTTGCAGGTGAATTTGTAAATAAACAGACATAAATAAAGAAATAAACAATGTAAAGGAATCCTTATTACCGCTCTTTTGGACTGATTATTGGTTATTCGGTATTTGCTGTTGCGAGCTAATTGTGGTGTGTTCTTTTAGCTCTTTGACTCGGTCCTTTTGACGCAATCGCAAAGTGGCGGAGGAGGGGCTGGGAAGAAGTCTGATGACACTTTGTTGGAAATAGCTAAGGACATTCTGACAAAGGTATTTCACGGGATCACTCTTTTGCTTTTACGCGAATTAAGCTTTGACTTTGTCTTTTCTTTTTGATTGCCGAGAAAAGAAACAACAGTTCTCAATTAGAAAGCGATGTAAACTATATCATTACTCATGATTTCAGTTGGATATTTGTTGTTTGTAATATCTAAGTAAAATGTGGTAATTATGATTGTTTTTGTAAATAGCTTCCAAAGAATTTTGACTTGGAGGTGGCTCTACATAAATACCCTGTGAAATATGAAGAGAGCATGAATACTGTGTTGGTGCAAGAGATGGAGCGATTTAACAAGTAAGTATTCTCACCGCCTATGTTCTGTTCAGTTTGCTGAAGAAACGCGGAGAGGAAGATAAGAGTAAAGTACTATAGTGTTTCTCGCATGGGTTTATTCCTTAATCAGGTTGATGTCAATAATCAGAACAAGTTTACAGAATCTTCAGAAAGCCATCAGAGGATTGGTTGTGATGTCGTCTGACCTAGAGGCGTTGGCTGGCAGTTTATTGGTGGGAAAGGTATCTTAATCTGAGTACTTACCAGAACAGACGACAGTCAGTTTTACCTATCACTACTAAGAATATTTATGTACTGCATGACTTCTTCAGTTCATAAGCCTTTACTAGGATTTTATAATTTATAGTGTTCATTAGTTAAAATTTTTTCACGGAGCGTCATTGAAAACTAAACGTCATTATCATGATGATTCATGGCTCTAGCTGTAAACATTACTCCAGTTATTTAGAGTGAGGACGATAGACCGATGGTTCAGTAACATTTAAAAAGATATCCAAACGTGTTGTTGAATAGGCCATCATTGATGCCGAGTTAATTTTAGCCTCTTTTTCATAACGAGACTAAGCGCGAAGTCTTTGTTGTAAAAATGATTTTTATTGATATGCAAAGTAAAACTGATTACCATCGCAAAACTTCGCAGTTAGACTCGCTTTGAAAAAGAGGCCCACATGAACTCGGAAGTGGTCTTTTACTTCAATTCTATTTGCGCTAAAGGTACCTGAAATGTGGATGAAGAGGTCATATCCTTCCCTCAAACCTCTGGGTAGCTACATAAGCGACTTTCTTTCAAGACTGAAGTTTTTGCAGGTAAGTTTCGAGTCAATCTGGGCTGAATCTGTTGTTGGGAATTTGCCTACAAAGGTAACTTGGAACGGAAACACACATAATTACAAATAAGCAATCTCCTTTAAATTTGACAATGAAAAGCGTTCACAACATCGTGCGATAATTTTACTAATCAAAATGACAACCTATTATCACGAACATGCACAAGTCTCGTTCTGTGTAGACCGTATGTATAAATGGCGCCCGATTTAATATTGTTGTATATGTTAGCTAGACGAACTAGCTTCATTATGGTACAAATTTATTGGCCTCCATTGATTTGTGTAAGGCCTATTGTTTGTCTCTTGGTCTGCGTAAGATAAGAGGACATTTGCCCGTTATATCAGTTGTCATTCAAGTAACCACCTCCCAGTTTGTTTGATGGCTCCGTTAGTAGAGCAGTGTGTACCGCAGTCGCATGGTCATGGTTTCGAGTCCCGTTCAAGTCTCTTTGTTTGCATGTTAGCTCAGCTGGTATAGCACGGGACTATCGTGCGGGAGGTCGTGGGTCCGAACCTCGACCGGACCATCAATCAGGGTCTTTAAATAACTGAGGAGAAAGTGCTGCCTTTGCAATGACATCTGTTAATAGTTAGACTGTATAGTCTTCTCGGATAAGGACGATAAACCGTCTCACAACCCTGGTTCGTAAATACCTCCGTGGGACGTTAAAGAACCCACACACTGTTCACAAGGAGTAGGGGACGTTGATCCCGGTGTTGTGGTCTCTGGCCTTGGGGAGGGCACACTATCAATTGGGGCGAAAGCTCTGTTGTGTGGCCCCAACCACCTGCGTTGGTGGTGAAACTCAACTAAATTAAAGAAATAAAAATAAATTCAACTGCTTAAGTTGCTTCATTAACTGCGATGATCATTCTATCTTCAATGGTTTCATACCCGCAGTTCACGTATATGAGATTTCACACATTCTCTGTCACATCTTCTGATTACGACATACAAAGCCAACTCCCGAATGGCCAGCTCCCAGTTGGCTTGGTCGCTCAGTTGGTAGAGAAGTAGTGCAGCTCAATCGTACGGTCCTGGGTTCGAGTCCCGTCCAAACCTGGATTTGTTTCAGCTTCTTCGTTGCAACGTCTTAAGTTGCTTCATTAACTGGGATGATCACGCTTCCATTCATTATTTCGCTTTCTTTTCAGGACTGGTTCGACAAAGGGAAACCAGTTGTATTTTGGATCTCGGGCTTCTTTTTTACGCAGGTCTGGTATTATTCTGTACTTATGTTCTCATATTCTAAGAAACAAAGGGCTGGTTACTTACTAGTGATTGGTAACGATTTGCGTTTAGGCTTTCTTGACTGGTGCCAAGCAGAATTATGCCAGGAAATACACGATACCAATTGATTTACTGGGCTTTGAGTTTGAGGTAAAGTGTGTCCGTTTTGCGGGAATAGCTGTAATGTGCAATGCTATTGTTATTTGTGTTTACTACGTGCCTCTCCTGCTGTAATTTATCAAGTTTGAGAAAGTAAGTCTCTACGAACAATGTTTCTGGTTCGTATACATGGACTCGATTTCAGCTCTCCGGCATTCTTTAACTGTAGGTTCTTTGTGGAGATACTGCGGACAATCCGCCCATCGACGGCGTTTACGTACACGGCTTGTTTTTGGAGGGCGCCCGATGGGACCGTAAGAGGTAGGCTGCTTCTAATTACTGTATTACAGCAACTGCAAAATCGTGGGTGACGAATTACTGTAACTTGATGAGTCTGATAATGATTATGATGGGGAGGAGGAGTGATATTACTAGTGGTACTAATAATAAGTAATGGCACTAGGACTGAGTGGAGTACAATTCTTATAGGTAATCGCATGATTACCACTACAGCCTGGAATGAATACGCACAAGTAAATTTTTTCCGAGACTAACAAAATTGCACAAGCCCGAACGGGAGTGCAATTTGTGGTCTCTGAAATAATTTACGAG
>BLFK01000448.1:581720-591720 GCA_014634185.1 Astreopora myriophthalma | reverse complement strand
TTTGCGCCATTTCAAAGACGATGGTCACCTTTTCAGAGTTCAGACTTGACGCCAAGAAGCAAACTTTTTAGCTCATTCGTAAGCGCAGCGGATGAGGCATTAGTTTGATGAAAGATGTTGGTGGAAGTTGCAGGCTGCAAACGGTAGTGATTTCGCATTTCCCCTTTACAAAAAAATTCGAAACAAGTCATTGGTTACAAATCAATGGTTACAAATCAGTGGTTACATGTTCATTCAACAAAATTATTTCTCAAGTCCGCCTGACATGAAAACAGTTGGAAGACCGGAGTGTGAGCACGGTATCGGGGAGAGTATACTCTCCCCGACGGTATCGGACACATTAACAGTTCTCCTCCAGCCCTGTATTGAGTAGATTTTAACTACAGGTTGCCTTTGAAGGTTCAAATAGTAAAAAAAAAGTAAAGAAAAACAGATAAGTTTGTCTTAGGAAAAAGGTCCCGAAAATTCTGGCGGCGCTTTACGAAGTGTAATCCGCCATGCTTCGAGATGGCAACATGTAAGCTGTGACTGTAACTTAAGGCCTGAACTTAAGTTCCAAGGCATATTAGGAACAGAACATTGAACTTTAAAGGTTCTTTACCTTAAGTATCCAGACTACTATCTAAACATCAGTGTCGCACGGGCCCGTTTATTCGGCCAACGCGAAGTAACACCACCGAGAGAACAACAATCGGAAACGGCTTAGTTAGCATGAGAGCTGAAAATGTACTGTGGCGGTAAGCGAACATGGAGGCGAATTCCGGAGTGCCAAGAAAAATCGCGAACAGACGAGTGAAATCCTGCCAAACACGGGGATACTAATTTAACAGCTGATCTTTCTTGTCTGTATCGTCATGTAAACTGAAATCAATTGAAAGAAACTAGTGTAATTATAACTGAGAACGCCCGTATAGCGACTACGACAAACCAAATACAACGAAAATAACTACGAGCAACTTCAGCGCCACAATAAACATGCGATAATAAAAGAAATACCAAAATGTACTTAATGAGCTTGACCCGAAATACGCGGGCATATACCTTCCCCTCATTGGCTGGTAACCTCATGAATAATGAGTTTGAGAATGTCATTTCCCTATCACCTCACCAGTCTTGTGGCGCTCTTGTAGCTTGTGTGGAGAGAACAACAATTTTCTTATCTCACCCATGGGTGTTAGATAATTCACATTCCCATATCAGAAATACTTTCTGTAATGTTTACAACACGTGCTGCGAGTGTTTTGAACAGCTTCAAAATACGATGCTCTCCAATCTGTATTGTTATTTTTCATTTCGAATAAGAATTATGTGGACTTGAGAAAACACAGACTTCCCTTGGGAATAGGGTGGGGAAAATTAGCATGCATGGAATTTATACTTCAAAAAACAGCTTCTACGAGAACGGGCAGTGCGCAGCTATTACAACAGCCTACGCGATTGGCTCAGTAAACAATAGATGCATTCAAACAAACAACAGAAACAATGAACCCTAACCCTAAAAACAATAGAGCTGCGTCCTAGCCAGATCCAATGAAATTAGAAGTCGTAAACAGCTGCGTGGTATCTGAGGAGAACAACATGGCTCTGAAGCAAATATTTGCGAGCTGATAACTGCGGAAAGATTTCCCCACAGTTCCCTATATTTATATATATGCATATTTCTACTAACCCTCTGCCAGAAAGAACGAGTGTGAATAGGGTTTTTCTGGAATATGCATGTATAATTAATGTTGGGAGCGATGCGGAAATCTTGCAGGTGAAGTTTTTTTTCCTCTGAAGCTTGTGCGGAGATCCTGTAGAAGTCTCGCAAATTTAAATTAAGGAAACTAACGTGTGCAAACAAGACAGCGGAGTCAGCGAATTTTCTGATAATGAAAATCGCTCTGTAGATGAGTGAAGATTTGTTAGCTGCAGTCACAGTAACCATTTTACCCATGGGCAAAATTGCCTTCGGAAAATTTCCATTGATACGTAAAAAAAAAAAAAAAAAAAAAAAAAAAAAAAAAAAAAAAAAAAAAAACGACACCCATGATAGTTCCAGTCCTATGGGTTAATAAGAACCCAAGCTGGTTCAGCCAATCAGGAGGAAATGAAATGTATCAAACACCACAAATCACGTGCTGTTTACGTGCTCAGTGTTCATCTTGATGCCAAATCCAACCCGCTGCGTTTCTAGATATACAGCCTTTCTTATAAGAACGTCTAATTTGGGGGCTGAGGCTGGACATCCTTAATTTCTTGGAGATTTGAGCCTAAAAGCGTTCTTATGATGTTTAAGTTACAACACCTCGATGGCGTGGACGTTATTTTGGAATTAAAGGGTGTCAATAAGAACTGCTCAAAGAAATTGCATTTTTGTAGTTGTAGGTTAAGTTTCAGCTGACCAACTTAATCGCGTAAACCCAATTTTAGGTCCGGCGTTGTCCCTTTCTCGTTGAACGGCAATGATATTCTCCGCCAAACTTTCTTGGGAAAGTGAAGTCCAATTTCTCTGGCATGGCGTCATGGAAGCGGCTTGTTGTGGACGAAAAAAGGTGTCCTTCAATTATTTTCAGCGTGGACTTGTATGTCTTCAGCTAAATTACTGTGCAACGCAATAAAGTAATCTGACAAGAATTCATATCATAAATCATTTCTAGGCCTCGCGATGAAGAGGTCGAGGTAACATGAGAGCGTTGGGTACAGGTGACACCTCACTTCATAGTATTTGTGTTGATATTTCAAAATTGGCGGCTGTGGAGGAGCGTGTTTAGTTTTCGTTCAAGCATTGATGGATGTGGGTATTAAGGAGAATGTGGAAAATGTCAGCAACCAATAAGAGATGAAGTTCATCCGCTGGAAGTGCATTCTAAGTGATGCTATATTGTGTGACATTGCCATGCTTTACTGTCGCTTTGCCATGCTCTGGTTTCGGTGTATTCTTGAAAGAAGGACGCATGCAAGGCTTGTAATTTGCAGACAGTGATGGGCCGGAAACCACGAAAAGGTTTTTAGACCTGCTTTCTGCAAACGAAGCAACACTTTTACGTACAAACTTTCATAAATTATGAAAACTTTCACCTCTATTTCACATTATGTTGGTAAGTGCACGAAGTAATGGAATCTTAAAAGAGAAAAGTTGAAAATGGTGTGTAGAATGCAAACTATAGATTCACACCATGAAATATTCATTGTGCTGTTGTCTTTGGGTGAAGTTTTGTGTTCACAAAAGACCTTTCTACATGAAATGTAGAATTTGTGTGCCCTATTCACTGGCTTGCCAAGGCGCCCTTGGCTCTTCCATGGGCTTGCATTTGACAAATTTGCCACATTCGTCATATTTGTTTTAACAAAATGCAAAGTGCCTCAACCCCATTAACAACCAATCTATTGTGGCAGATTATCTCATCAGGTAATTGCATGACTTCTTTCAGCAGATAAATATCGTTTTTCCAAAAACGAAATTCAGCTTTGCATTTTTCATCGGATAAGCAATCCAAGTCAAACGGATAGTTCTGCCAGTACGGGAAATCTGGGTTTTTCGAAGAATTCAGATCGTTAAGGAAAATGAATTCATCATCTACCATCTTTTCATCAAGACTTAACAAAAAACAACCTCTGGTGTCTCGCAGGTTGGCCATCTTCGATGAGAGTCAGAAAATGCAACAGGAGCTGCAATTGTTGACTACCATACTCTTTCTAAACTCCCGCCAACTTTGCAACCACGCATGGCTGCTTGCGTAAGTACCGCGAAATGCGACGCCGGCGATCAGAACGTCGACGGTTCCATTGGGCTCCCAACGACGTAGACCTCGGCGACGTCGTCATTGCGTAAGGTCCCTAAGAATAAGCAGACAAGACAACACCACTTCACCCGAATAGGATACCTGGTAAAACCATTGACAGAATAAAACGGTGACTATGTAAAAGCAGTCACGAAATTCGGAATAATTTCCACAAATAATTTCCACGAACCGACTAAACAAATGTACGAAAACAAGCAGTAGCTTTGATTATTCCATACAAGTTGCATTTTCAGCGGCATGAAAGTAATTACTGCATACTGTGACACGTAGCAAAATGAATAAAATAAGCAAGACAAGAAAAAAGTTTCTTTATTAACGCGGACCCTGAATCTATGTTGCAGGTAAAATCCGATCTCAAGTTAGACCCGAGTAGTGTGCCTACGTTCACATCCCTTTTGACGGTTGAAAAAGGAGCACGCTGATTGGCCGAATTTGAATTTCGCGCCAGAAAGGAACGTTCTAATTGGTTCACGGGTGCAACAGGGTATGCTGCTATGCTGCGCGGCATCGCGGGGGTCTGACCGCCCCAAACCGGACGTGACGTCACGGGACATCGGAAGTGAGCCGGAAATCACCCCATTGCGGACGATCAAAACGATTTAATGACAAAACGACCTGTATGTACAAGCGGGAACGTGTGGGGGATCCAAGCGATCGCCCCGTCCCTAGGCGGTCTTGTTCCGCTTAACTGCCCCTCCCTCCTGAGTCTCTGGTGTCGCTGGTCTCCGGACATGACAAACATTGCGACTGTCCTCGGGCGTCACCATCTCTCCCTCAGGGGTTCGGGTCGGATGTTGGGCCACCGTGGCTTCTCTGGAACGGGGCTGTTGCAGTGTACGGGGACAAGCGTACTTGATGTACTGTTTGCAAGCATAAGAAGAAGCGAGGACACGTCCACAGGCTCTACAGGCGTAGCGGGACGGGAGGTACCCGTTTCTCGGAGGTACGTGGCAACCGGAACGTGCCTGATGTTGGCGGAGCAGGAAAAACTGTTCGAAATGGCAGCCGTAGGGTAGACAGACGTAGGTGTAGGGATACGCGTGGATCGAAGTAGCTGGGCCGGTGGCCATTTTGAAGTGAAGTGAGGGACCCACGATGGGTCAACTCTCATAGACTCCGCGAGATCCACGTGACACCTCCCGGTCCGTCCAGTCAGGAACTCGCCCCGGGCCTTATCGAAAAAAACCAACCAGAGGGGAATGGGGGTATCCCCCCAGAAGACCCCTGAGGGCCACGTGGGACCAGGACGCGCTCCGGTTGGTCGGGGTCGACTCGATAAAAGAGAGTGAAGTGACCGCGTTTCGAGCCCAACACTCAAGACTACGCTCACCCAGCCGATCAAACTACATCAAGGTATGCCGCTCCAGGGTTCGAACCATTTTATAAATTTTAACCGTGCCTATAGAAAGCTCTTACAGCTCAACTAAGCAGGGTTGTTTTAAGAGCAAGGGGAAATGTCTTTACCAGAAAGTTGCGGCAAATATCACACTTTCCCCTGTACTTGAGCTGTGAGAGTTAACAGGATTTCTAGACTTGGTTACGATTTCGCGAGGTTCGGCTTCGCGATCATTTATTGGCGTGTTGATAAGTATAGGAAATCGTATGAACGCAAGTGCATTTCGTGATTTATGGGCACGAGTGATGTTTTGAAAGTTCTCAAAATTGCACGAGCCGCAGGCGAGTGCAATTTGAGAACTTTCAAAACATCACGAGTGACCATAAATCACGAAATGCACGAGCAGGTCCATACGATTTTTTATTTATTATATTCTCAACAAAATTACTCAAACGCGCTACTTTGTACGGTGTTTCCATAGCAACTTCCGTATTGCACTCTATAACCTGGTTTGCACTCTATAACCTATTTATGCATTCGCCATTGGCCAATCAGAAACGAGATATTTTGTTGAGTATATAATAAGTGATATTTTTAAAGGAAAGCTTGTCGTGTTACATAAATGGGAATAATTGTTGAGAAGAATAATTTGGAAAATACCATCATTTTCGGACGCCAGGAAATAGCCAGGAATGAGTTAAGTCAGTTGACTTTTGTCACTTAAAACAACAAAGAAAGTCGAACCGACAGCAACTGCCGGATGCCATAATCCTGACACTCGTACACACAGGTATTTCATTACTCCGCCCTTGTTGTGTTGACACAAGCATTTGTCGGAGTAAAACAGTCATTTGTTGGCTGTCATACAAGAAATAACATTCACGAATAATTCTTTTTACATTTTTCAGCAGCCTTCTTTGATTCATGATCAACAAGTTTTTCTTGTGGGAACGCACATAGTGGCATTGGACTGGCCTGCGAGCAAGCTCTCTCGTGCGGTGCTCTCTCCACCCACCTACACGAGAGAGCTTGTTCGCAGGCTAGCATTGGACGAGAAAACGGTTATCTGAGCTGACCTAAGCATAATATTTTTACACTGAGGTTTATCATTAAAAGCCGTAATTCCAATCGATTACTCTGGAGCGCTTAAGTGATTCTTCAGTTTGTGCTTGTCCGTAACGGTGCACGCTAGACATGTACATTTGCCAATGCGGTGATCTGCATGCTGTGTTTTCAAGCTCAATTGATTCCCAGAGCGGAGATATCTGCACTCCCGAATTTCTGCATATAGTTTTGTTAGCTCCAACATGGACAGTTTGTTGTTTTGCTTCTCTTTAGCGATTTGTCCTAATGAGTCCCGTACCTTTTTCCATTGTTCCATCGCCGTGGGGACGGTAGGAAGCAGGTTTCTGTTATTTGGACTGAGTAAGCGTTCGCTTTCTTCGCTTTCGCTATTCCTCTCCTCTTTGATAGCTGGCATTGCTTGTCGAGTTGTTTCGTCTTTCGTTGGTCTTTTTGATTGTAGGGAATTTGATTGGTTGAATGGTTGGGAAGTGAGCTGTTTCTTGTCAAAGAGCATATTAATGCCACCGACTTCCTCGGCGTGTACTTGATTCTTTAATTCGCGGCTACTCGCCTGACTTTTAAAAGGCTGTGTGTGATTGCTTATGCGGCGCAATCGTTTGCTGTCCTGAAAGAACTGACTGTTGTTTGCCAAGGTTATTACCGGTGATAACACCTCTAACGAAGATTTTTTCTTTCGCCTTCCATTACTGTTTTTCGTGATACTTGCATGGCTTATATCAGGAGATTTACTCCTGTTAGAGGTCCCCAGATTTGCTGGATCGACAGCTCGCACTAAAGTAATGTGTCTTTCCCTTGGTTTACTGTCCCTTGAGCCATTGGTTCTCACTGTTTTGAAATGAGATGCTTGATCGTAGAGCAGTGCCGGTACAAGACTTTGTTTGGCGCGAAGAAACTTTTCTTGCCTTAATGACCAGGTATTGAAACTACGTCTTCGTTCCCGTTGTATTGTGTTCATTGTAGTTCTTAGATCAGTCTCTCTACATTTGTTGATACTCACGGCACGCCGGAGTGAGTTGCTAACCCTTTCAAGTGGATCTCTCGCCTCGTTATTCATGTCTTTTTTTCGCTTTCCGTCCAATAGAATCACACTTTCCTTTATAATGTCGTTTGTTAATCCTAACAGATTGAAAATCTTCCTGTTTGTCCTTCTATCCGCCAGGAACAATTTGAGTTGTGAACTCATAGTATCCTATTAGAACTAAGATTACACGACTTAGGAATTAGGCGTTTTTGTTTTAATTAAATTTACAATTTGTTTCTCTGTTTGAATAGTGGCTTTAAAATAAACAGTGACCTTTCTGAGCATTTTCTTGTCACTCAGCTATAAAGACAAAAAAAAGGAAGTTTAATAAAAAGAACAAAAGGCAAAAGTCCCTAACCTATGTGCCAATAATACTTTGCATGCATGACTGATAACGGGTGGGTTGATTAAAGATGATTGTTCGGTTACCGCCGCGTGAGAGAACGTGTTCACTGCTTCGGTACTATTTCGCAACTGAAAAAAAAAGGAAGATATGCTGGCCGGCAGAGGTTCATACACTGGATTATTTATGGAGCAGGGTTCGTTTGGGGAATTCGTTCCTTAAAAAAAGATACATTTGATCGATGCACTGCAAACAACTTGTTAATCTTTTTTTCCCACCAATTCCAGAGAATTCTAACACCAGACAGTCCTTTGTGAGACCACCCAGCGGGGTCAACCTCGGATCCCTTCTACAGATAGACCATTTCCGAGTTCACTTCAGCCTCTTTTTGAAAGTGATTCCAAATTTTAAGTCTTCATTTAAAAACATATGAAAATAAAATTCATTACCATCACAGAACGTTCGCACCTTGGACTCGCTTGAAATCAAACAAAGGCCGCAGAGCTCGAGAGTCAACAGTGTACTGAATTCATGTAAATGAAGCCATAGATATGGCCTAAATCATGATCCCTGTGGCCCTTGCCTAGACACAGAACTCTGAAAGAAGTTTAAGGCGGATACTCCAATTTCAGCAGAATTCTACAAGGAATGTGGGGGAGTGCTGTCATAGAAAGTGGAGCAGATTTTCTTGCCGTGAATTTAAAGAGAATTTATAATTCACTTTTGTCAGGAGCGTATAATTCACAGGGCAATTTATCGCCTTTGCTTACCTTTCTTATTGGCAACATGGTTTCATCAAGGGGAGATCCACTGCCAGTCAACTAATTATGACCGAACACAAGTGAGCCAAAGCCCTTCTCAGAGACGCCAAGTTGTTGTTGTATTTCTCGACTTGAAGCAGTGTAAAAACTATTTTATTAACCGTAGACAAAAAGTAAGTTCCTCTTCCTGCTGAGGATAGTCCTCCGGCCATCGCTCTTTGTAATTTTTGTCAGTGATTTACCAGATATAGTTAGTAGATGTAGACGTAGATGTAGTTTTTCCAGACATCATTGCTCTGTAAGCTGATAGTAAGATGTCTACAGTCATAGATTGTGCTGAAGATCAAATTTATTTTCAAGAGGACTTCAATCTCCATCACCAGAACCAGCTAAACCAGCTGGACTACAACAACAAAAAATGCAAGATATTGAGAATTACCCGGAGGCAACTACTTTTTACCAACAGTGTGCGAATGGGTGATACTGTTGTTGACGAAGTTAAAGTATTTAAGGACCTGTGACGCGGGTCACCAAAACAAAACAATAGAGAAATGAACGCTACACAAACACTCCTTCCCACAAACGCACAACACACGACCATGAAACTTTTTAAAATAAAAAGTGAATGATTTGATTAATAAAAAGACTAGAAGATAATATTACAGAAAAATAGAAATTCCTAAAACTTAACTTAAACGACAATACTAAATTTACTAATTACAACTGGTAACTAAACTAATACGATTCCTAACTTTAACTAGAGTAATTTTAAAGCTAGATAGTAATAACACACGAATTCGAACCAACTAATTATTTACAAATTATATGGAGCAGTTCACTATGCAGTTCCTTTTCACAATCCTTGACTCCTCTTAACCAATACCACAAAACCTGAACCGATACCACAAACCTCTTTCTCTTTCTCTTTAGTTCAAACCTAGCTCCGCGTCTCCACGTGGTTTTCTTTATCTTTCAGCTGACGTTTTCTCCTCAGTACATGGTCTTTCAACACAGCACGTAGACAGTACGTAGCAAGCAGGCCTTTTGTCCTTATCACAGAACAAAGTAACATAATCTTGATGAATGCGAGAATTTTCGTGAACTGGATTGCGAAGAACGAAAGGACTTCTTGTTCAAAAACAGGTTTTGTTTCAATTGTGCCAATTCAAACAAACATACCAGCAAATACTGCGGTCAAGGCCCATCTCAATGCAAGATATGTGGAAACAGACACGCTACAGTCCTTCATGATCCTTCAAGGCAACAAGACAAGGTCAGTACAACTTCATCAGCCTGCACCCAAGTGTGCAAGGAAGGACCTCCCCGATCGTGTGCTAGAAACGTCTTGTTAAAGGTGTCATACCAATCCCATCCATCACAAACGCTGTCTTATAGACGAGCAGTCTACCGATGTGTTTGTTACAGACAATCTTTTGACAATCAATGGATAATGGTCAGACAATCAGACATCAATGGATAATGGTAATGAGTTCCAAAATTTGGGAGCAGACGACTTAAAGGCTCTGTCACCAAGTGTAACCTTGAATTTAACTGATGCTCATGATGTAATTAATTTGGGGCACCTACTCGATTAGTTTACTAACTATTTAGGTGTTCCAAACTCTACACCGTAAAAACATAATAATTAAAAATAAAAAATAAAAAATA
>BLFK01000448.1:572196-581499 GCA_014634185.1 Astreopora myriophthalma | reverse complement strand
ATGGGGGGAGGGGGAAAAGGGGCATTGCGACTTCTCTTTAGGTTTGGAAATAGGGTTTTAGCAGGAAGAGGTGAAAATTCGACTGAATGTCTCAACCTTTTTGCAACTGCTTGTAGCTCCGCGTCTCCACGTGGTTTTCTTTATCTTTCAGCTGACGTTTTCTCCTCAGTACATGGTGTTTCAACACAGCACGTAGACAGTACGTAGCAAGCAGGCCTTTTGTCCTTATCACAGAACAAAGTCACATAATCTTGATGAATGCGAGAATTTTCGTGAACTGGATTGCGAAGAACGAAAGGACTTCTTGTTCAAAAACAGGTTTTGTTTCAATTGTGCCAATTCAAACAAACATACCAGCAAATACTGCGGTCAAGGCCCATCTCAATGCAAGATATGTGGAAACAGACACGCTACCGTCCTTCATGATCCTTCAAGGCAACAAGACAAGGTCAGTACAACTTCATCAGCCTGCACCCAAGTGTGCAAGGAAGGACCTCCCCGATCGTGTGCTAGAATCGTCTTGTTAAAGGTGTCATACCAATCCCATCCATCACAAACGCTGTCTTATAGACGAGCAGTCTACCGATGTGTTTGTTACAGACAATCTTTTGACAATCAATGGATAATGGTCAGACAATCAGACATCAATGGATAATGGTAATGAGTTCCAAAGTTTGGGAGCAGACGACTTAAAGGCTCTGTCACCAAGTGTAACCTTGAATTTAACTGATGCTCATGATGTAATTAATTTGGGGCACCTACTCGATTAGTTTACTAACTATTTAGGTGTTCCAAACTCTACACCGTAAAAACATAATAATTAAAAATAAAAAATAAAAAATAAAAAATACTTTTCCCTTCTTCTTCTATTTTTGTTAAACAATATTGTAAAATCATTTTAACTTTATGCATATAATATTCTGTGTAAGTTAAATGAAAATGACTTGACTTGACTTGACTAGACAAGACTGTGATCACGGATACCTAAATAAGAGACTCCCGAACAAATAACCTTATCCGGACAGTTGGTAAAGATCAAATCAATCAAAGCAGACGATGAGCTAGTTATACGAGTTGGTTCTCTAATGAGTTGATGTAGACTATAGATATCTGCAATGCTTGTCAGCAAACTAGAGTTAGTATCGAACGTAGACGCAGCCAAATAGCAATTTAGTTCACCCATTAAGTACATATATTGAACATTTACAGAGTCAAGTCTGCCGACTAGTGATTCCAAATGTCTAAGGATCTCGGTAGGCGAATCAGGAGGCCTATACTAAGTGGCAACACAAATGGCTCGGAGTAAGGTTTTCGGACCTCAATGCACAAATTTTCAAGTTGGTTTACACATAGATCAGGACGCAGTGAATAGTTTAAAGTGGATCTGACATAAAAACAGACGCCACCACCATTCATCTTTCTATCGCGACCAATAATGTCATACCCCAAGATATGGACTTCCTGGTCCTTCACGCTATCATCCAGTCTAGTTTCATCAATCGATAAAATATCAGTGGGTCGGCCGGCAAGCAGAATCCTCAACTCGTCAATGTGTTTTGGTAAACTTGTTATTTTTAGGGAAGCTAATAGGCTTTATCACGGTTTTAGCCGCCATCTTGACGGGTAGGCAAAGCGTAGAGAATTTACAGTGTTTGTATGGGGATCCGATGTCAAATAATATTCGTAAAACGCCAGCTCTGAAAAAATAATGAATTGCGAACTTAAGATACAGGGCAAAGGATTATACTGACCGATTGTTAGGGGCTAATCTTCGCTAGACGTTGCCCGGTAGCGTTTCCAATTTTTCGATATATTTGTCTGTAATTTTTCCCACAGTTTTCCCGCGGATTGAAAACTCCCGCGAAAACAATTACAGGAATTATTGGAATTATTGGAAACGCTACCGGGCAACGTCTAGCGAAGATTACTCCCTAAAAATTGGTCAGTATAATCCTTTGCCCAGTGTCTTAAGTTCGCAATTCATAACTTTTTCAGAGCTGACGTTTTACGAATATTATTTGACATCGGATCCCCATACAAACGCTGTAAATTCTCTACGCTTTGCCTACCCGTCAAGATGGCGGCTAAAACCGTGATAAGGCCTATTTAAAACCACGCTCCCGCGGGAGAAAAGAAAAAGAATCGTCAAGAGAATCTTCCTACGACTTCGAACCACTGCTTGTGGATGACAACGCCAATTCATCAGCAATTCAAATATTTCTAACATAGTTTACAAAATTTGAGGCAAAAACTTTAATGCCAGAAAAACTCAAATGCAAACCACTAGAATTTAAACGCTCAGACGTTTTGTTTGAATGCGAGATGATGTCCCACTCATTCTGATTTGCAAAAACCCAAGTATTCTGCCAACTTCTATTGCTTTTGAGGAGAGAGCAGGGTCATCAGATCTCGTCAATAAAGATCAACGATTCTCTCCACTACTTCCCCAGGGTTTGAGATTTTCAGGTCATTTGTTCCGACATGAAGGATTACATGTTCTGGGTGTTGTCTGATCGTTGGCTGAATATGGTCAAACATATCGTTCACTGAAGCTCCCGAAAGAGAGTTCACCACTGTTTTATCTCGCTTACCGTTGGAGACGGTCCAGCCTTGAATGTTATTTACCAATGAGTCTCCAGCAATAACGACAACGGGTCGTTCGGCAGCAGTTTGATCTAAAGCAGGAATGGACCAGCCTCATGTCTTCTGGGGTTAATTTTAACTTATTGACTCTCACTGGTTTTATCCGAGGCTACTCTTTGTGTCTGCGAATTCTCCTGTTTGCTTTTCTTTTTCTTTTCTTTTTCTTCGATTGGTTTGTCACCTTAGCACCCGGTTCCGATTGTCGTCTAGAAGAGACCGTCTGCCACTGATCTGCTGAATATTCGGAATTATGCACAATCGTAGATGAAGTTTTATGGTGTTAACGAATGGACTGTTTCTCCTTAGGTTCCTAAATTTTCCCAATTCTAATTCCAAAGAAAGTCCAGATTCCCATTGATAAAGTCCCGTAAAAAACGACAAAAACATCCACACTAGATTTTTTTTATGGCGTAAGCACTTTTCCCCTAAATCCGGGGTTGTCAATCAATCCGCGCGCAACAGAACTTCCGGTAAAGTTAACTTCCGGTTCGCTCATTTTTAAAATTTATTTTAGAAAAAGGAAGGAACGGAAATAATCCTTAACATGGACTACGTGTTAATAAACAAGACGTTTCAATAAGAAGTAATTCCCAGAGCGGATGTAAAGGTTTATGTAACATGCGTTCCCGCATTGAATATATATATTATGAGTATAAGATAGTAGTTTTCGAGTAAGATTAAAAGTTTTTCGGTGGGCCGATCCGAGAGAATTCTTCGGGCTTCGAGAAGACCAGCTCTTTCAGATTTAAGCCTTTTAATTCTCTCTTCATACATGGAACACTCAATTTATATTCATCAATTTCGCATGCCAGCGTGACAGTGTTCCACTGGGGATTCAACTTTTTGGTGAATAAAGTTTATCACTGTCCATAGCTTGTGAAATTCACTTTTAATAGCCTCCGAGTCAAAAATAGACCAGCATCGTTTGAACCATACACTGGAACATTTGCCTTGTTCATATCCAAGCTGTCAGTTCTCTCGTCCAAGTTGTTCACCGGTGCATTGCTTTCATTGTTGTCCTCAATGACAATGGCTTCCGAGCGATCCTTCGTTTTCTTCGACTTCAGATGACTCACAACCTCTTCTAGATGGCTTCTAACGTCGGTACAAGCGCTTCCTTAAATTTGTAGCGTCTTAGTGTTAGGATAAAAATTAACTCACATTAGGTACTGATTTTAAAACCGTACAGGAACCAGTGCCTGATTTAGAAAATCCGTTGCCATCACAATCGTTTCCCTTGGCAAACTTGACATCGATAAAATTTGAAACCTCTTCCACAGAACCTTCCCAACTAAATCTCTTCTTGGCCGGGTTAAAAGATAAGAATCGCACCAGATCTAAGGGGGACTCCACGTGCATAGGGCTGGATGACAAAAAGATCTCAGGTCTAGTACCGGCCTCATATAATCAGGGCCTAGTTGTAAAATGTAACGGGTATTCCTCCGTGAAGTACTTTTTTTGCTCAACAGAATGATGGGAAAAAAGTATTCTTCTCTTCTCTCTAGAGGTGGCACTCGCTTAGCCGTGACGCTCTTCTGGAGTGTACATTGTACATATTCCTTTTTTTTTTTACATTAAAAAAACTAGGCTGTTTCAATTTTCGGGATAAAAGGAAGAAACAAAATGCCTGTTTCGGTATTCGATATATAGGAAGGAAAAATATAATTTTTCACGTTGTTATTGTAAGATAGTTTTGTGCTGGTATGTAGATTCGTTGGCATGCAGGTTACGTATTTATGCTAAGTAGTTAATATTTAAGGAGTTTGTCCGTTAGGAGTTGTCACTTCGACGGCATCTCCGCTTTTGATCAGTTCATTTCGGAAATTTTGTTTTAGTTATTTTCAGTGTTTATTACTATCCTAGGCCAATTTATGTCTGATCAATAAACGAGATGCCCCCTCCTATGACTGGTGTTTTCTTACTTATGCTAAGTTATAAATTATTTTGTTTTCGTTTCACTGCAGAGTGATTAGATAACAAATGGCCTTTTCTGTGCTTCGTTTCGCTGTTTCGCGATTTAGTAATGTCCTCTCAAAAGGAATACTTCGTGGCATCCAGAAAATGTGTTGTCGAATGTATAAAATAATTCTCGGTCGTGGATAGATAATCTTTTTGAAGCATTTTTTGGAGCAACACTGTGACAATAGCACTAGGTGCTTTTGGAGTGATGTCTGCATGATCTTTCATCGTAATCAACTTATTGAAAGGCCTGGTACTAAATGTACATAACATTAGTTTACAAGCCTAAGTAAAGGATTCAGGTCTTTTCGTTCCAGAGCCGGATCTCAACAAGACGAGATGCGGCTCACTTTTCATTTTTAGGGGAAAAGTTTAAATATGAAATGATGAATCGGTAATGACGTGGGCATACTTTGTTTATTGCTTCCGCAATATGATGATGATGATGATATGATGATAATGATGTCAGTGTGCTAAATCAATAATTATTATATACATACTGAAATTTACTCACAGTTTTCTTCATAAGAAAACTCGCTTAAAAAATTCTAATAGCCAGTCACAGCAGCGAAATGGATTTCTCACACGTACGTGAAGCGTTTCGTCCAATCAGGATCGACTTGTCAAAACATACCACTGACATGTTCAAGTTCCTTGCGCGCAAAGCGGATGTTACTAAAACGGAGAATGAGAATGGAGAATGGGGAATGGGGAATGGGAAATAAAAACAGATTAATTACTGTTTGTTTTGCCAGTTTTCTTCTCCAAGAAAAAAATAATGTTAAGACCAATTTCTATCGGCTCGTTAACTAGTTATAGAGTTGTTATTTTCCGTTGTTTAGTTGTGACGCAAATTATCCTCGGGGAAAAAGTCAGACACGTGGCGGCAAAACGAATTTCCAGCTAACAAGGCTTAAAATTTCGTGGCCGACTGTCACTGTTTATCTTGCACCACACATCAAACAAGAACGTTCGGTACGAAGAAAACCGAATAGGATTAATCTCATCTTTCAGCGTGTACTGCTCTGAACAAAACGCTTTGTACAAGTAAACCAGAAGCGTGACTCATACGCCATAAGATCATGAACACAAGCTTCGCTTCGATAATCTCGAGCCGGAGCGAAAATGAATTATAAATAAATTAAGAAAAACGCGGGAAAAGACACGACAAGTTGAGTAAGAGATAGAATAAATCGGTTAAGTAGTGGCAACGCTGAAACTTTGACATTAAATTAAAAAATAGTTATTTCATGTTCATTTATAATTATACTTAAATAAAATAAGAGTTTCTAAGCTTAATTAAAGGTATTTCACTTTCATTTCGTTGCACCTTAGTGCGTCATCACTGCATTTGCCGGTTTCATTCAGTTTAGTGATCTTTCAAAAGACTTCTTGAATTTTCTGAATAAAGTCCATCACTGTTAACTCCGAACAACAGAGGAGTCCACATTTAGTACTCATGTCATTTTAGTTTTTGCTAGAAACAAAGTTTCTCCGTATCATCGCGAATTCCCCTTTTAATTGTGGCGCAAAACGCTTTAAAGGCTTGGGTAATCACCGCTGAGAAAAATTATTCCATATTAACAACAATTATTCTTTACAATCCAATTGGCTATTTTTTATTTTTTCCCATTTTCGATTTTCCCATTTCAATTTCCCATTTTTCAATTTCCCATTTTCCAATTTCCCATTTTTCAATTTCCCATTCCCCATTCCCCATTCCCCATTCCCCATTCGTCATTCTCCATTCGCCGTTTTAGTAACATCCGCGCAAAGCCGTCATAGTGAGAGAACTTTCCTACCAAAAGTACAAAAATACTTATATTTTTAACAATGGCTCGAAGATCCACGAGATTTCAGCATTTAGAAAAGTCAATTGACGACTATAATTATTATATCGAGCAACAAAACGAAAATACAAGAGCTAAGACGACGAGACATGTGAAGCCTCTCATTGAATTTCTAAGAGAAAAACACCGGCAAAGAAATCTTGAAGACATCGAAGCTAGAGAATTGAACGAATATCTCTGCGAGTTCATCCATAGTGTGAAGCGAAAAGACGGCAAAGACTTCAAGTCTTAGAGGTCTGTTTTCAAGTTTTAATCGATATTTAAAAGAATGCAAATATCCCGTCCGCTTCGAGTCCGCTTCGTTGAAAAGCTAAGTACTTATTTTTGTCGAGATTCTCCTCGTCTTTATTCAGTTTAGTTCTTGAATGAATACTTACGAAAACTGAACTCATTCTTTGTTATGAAACTGTCATGCTGTAAGCCTTCATTTAACTTGTAAGGAACTTTTTAATGTTATTTTAAAAGCTTTGAAAACTAAACGGATACTTGTAAAGGCGATTTAATATAAATTAATGTGAATGAACCACTTTAAATTTCAAGAAAATCTCAGTATGTATAAGATAAACAAACTTCATCAGAGAAAGCGCTTTTGTACGATATTTACGCAATCGTTTCTTTTCACAAAACTTTCTCGCAGAGCCTGGCTCGTTCGTTTTGTGAAAACAAACTCGTGCGTAAATACCGTACGTCAGCATTTTCCTTGAAGAAATCTATTTATTTATTTCTTTGATCGTGAGCGGGCGGTATCCTGAGAATCCTACAATCTGATTGGTTCCGGGAGCGGGCAGTATTTTCCTATCTCATGTCCTGCTTGTGAAATCTGACCATGACAGTCCTTTTGGATGTTCTTGTTCGCTGGGCTGATGAATATGACCTACCCCCTGTTCTATATCTACAGTTTGACAACTGTGTGAGGGAAAACAAGAACCGGTTCATGTTTGCTCTCGTAGCACTTCTTGTTGAAGAGAAGATTTTTGAAAAAGTGAGTATAGAAGTAGTGGTAATACACTGTAACTTACTGGTACTAGATGATGTACATGTAAACCTCTTACAAACTCTAATGTTAATCTTTTTGGAGAGAGTAGCTGTTAAGAGCCCTGCAGCTCATACTTACCAAACATGTACCTCCAATTACAAAATTAAATACTTGCTTTATTTCAAAGATGGACTCAGCATAGATTCTTGTATCATATTAACAGTAATGTTATTGACATAATAAATTATGGTTGGCACATGAATTTGTTAGCTAATCAATCACTCGTGTGCCAACCAATAATAATTATTTCATATGTACTTCACAATAATAATAATGTTTAAGGAAACTATTTTGGTGATTATGCCACTTGTTCATCATCTTTATCAACTGGATTAGGTAAAGCCAAATGCAAAGCAGTGGTTTATCTTTGTGTAAAATCATGTCACATGCAAACAACAAAAAAGTCATGGTCATAAGCCAAGAGGATAATAGATGATTGCCAATCAAGAGGTATTAAGTAGCTGTTAATAGGCTAATGTTTGTTAACTGCAGATCAGAGTGAACTTTCTCCCAGTGGGACATACACACAAAGACATTGATGCCTTTTTTGGCGTTTACTCGAAGCATTTGGATAAGCTGGATGTTTACACAGTTATAGGTAAGAAATATATGGCAATTCATGCATTGCATGGTTATTATTGTACTGTCAGCAGAGATAACTACATTGATGCTTTTGCAGGTGTGATATGGTATTCATGGAGCTTGCACACGTGTCTTTCTAGGGGGTGGGATGGTGTGGGTTGGGTTGGGGTAAGCTTCTATGCAAGCAACTACAGTGTACATGTACTTGTCTCCTAATATCTGTTAATTTTGATTTGCACTGTTTCACCCCATTCATACAGAATTGCTTAAGGCACTGGAATCATGCATGAGGCATCCTACTCCCAAGCCCTTTCTGTGGAAGATTTTTGCTTACGACATAAAGTCATGGATTGCAGATCATGCAGAGGAACTACATGAGCACACAGTTCCAAAGTGCTTTAAATTTAAGTTGAATGAAGAAGGGAAGGATGTTATGCACTACAGAAATTGGAGCCATGAACAATGGCAAGGGCCAATTGTTATGCTGAAGGTTAGTCCAAAACATAATTTATTTTCTTTTTTTTCATTGTGCTTCCACCGTCTTTCACTTTAATACTTCTAGAATCTAGATGCCTGCTCTAAGAACTAAATACTACCTATTACGCTATGTACATATCAGTATTGAAGGCTCTCATAGTGGTGGTACCATGGTGGTGTTATGTCGATTTGGTTCAATTACTGATTAGGCATGTGGAATACTTTTGGCAGCCAGTCAGTTCATTCACTTTCAAAAATATCTCTGTGAAGTCACCGGACAGCTTTACACTGTACTTGGAATTAAGATGTCTCTCTATACCTGCATCCAAAGAATGTGTTGATGAAATTAAGCTGACTTTTTATCCATGTTTTCTCGTATTAATTTTCCTAATGTGTTGCTTGTTTCAAATTAACCAGAGTGTCCCCAGTAGAAAGCCAAATCTGGTGAGTCCTTCCCTGGCATTAGACTCGGAGGCTCTTAAGAGGGACATGCATTCCCAACAAGTATCCTCAGAATATGCCCCAAACAGCATCTGAGTATTGGAAAGCATGGCTGAGAGATGTTGAGTCTGAAATAACATTGGTGCTTGATACTTATGTTTGGCCAGTGGATAAACTCAAGACTGCCTCAAGAACTGCACCACCCCCTAGTGCTGCCCAACTCCCAAATGACCTCTTGGGGCTAAGGGAGGGAGAAATCCAACCCACCCCAGAGGTGAGTTTCTTGTAGGTTAAAATGAATTCAAGGTCAAAATG
>BLFK01000448.1:562196-567196 GCA_014634185.1 Astreopora myriophthalma | reverse complement strand
AGTGTATTCGAGTCTCATTAATAATCAAATGTAGTGACCATAAGGCCCCCGTGACAACAGAGAGATGTGACGGCAGTTCAGTGTTACTTTGGTAGAAGGCACACAGGTTTTTCTCTTGGGTCCGGTCACTTATGTACGACCGCAACCATGTGATAGTTGCCTGGTCAGCACCAAAGTATGACATCTTATGTAATATAATCTCGTGATCGATTGTGTCGAAATTCTTTCCAGGGGTCAATGAAAACTACGCCATTCAGGTAACCGTCGCTGTCGATGTTAACAGGCCAGCTATCGGAAGCCTCAAGCCAAGCCCGGTTACTAGCGGAACCCTGACTGGCAGCCAGACAGCAATTTAAAGTCGTGAAGGTGTTAAGTTGAACAATTTTTTAAAAAACTTTTGAGACTGCTGAGACGAAAGAGATGCGACTACAGTATAATTGTATAATTGTTTTCGATATAATACCCTTTTTAAAAATTGGACTTACCCTGGGCATTTTCCATTCTAGTGGATAAATCCCCGTACGCATTGAGCTTGTTATTGTAACAGTAAGAGAGAGTGCAACAATGCTAGCAGCCATTTTTGTCAACTCACTCAACGGGCAGCCAAAAGCGAATTTAAAAACGTGGATATTACTCAAACGTTTGAACTTCAAAAAGTATTATTCCCATGATGATCAGCACTGAGTGCCAACCCTCCTTGGGTACTTCTTAGCAAACAGAAACATTGAAAGAAAGAAACATTGAAATTGATTAAAGTTCTGGTCGTCTTTTGACTAAATTGTTAAAATCTCCGTCTCCTGCTGCTAATCAAACAAAAGATATAGATTGCTGTAAAAACGACATTCCTTTGCTTGTTGATATTCTGCAAATTCCAACATATTCAGTTTGTTCTCAAGGAACTATTTTCGGTGGAGTAGAAGGCGTTTGTATTATACTTAGAAGATTAGCTTATCCTTGTCGATACAGTGATTTAGTACAAAGGTTTTAAACCCAGCCAAACTGGAACAATATGCTCAAGCAATTTCTGATAGGGGTGCTGCCTTAAAAAATTGCTTTGGTTCATTGATGGCACAGTGAGGCCAATCTGTAAACCAGACCAGAACCAGAGAGGAGTCTATAATGGACACAAAAAGGTACATGGGCTCAAATTTCATTTTGTTTCACTGCTCAATGGAATGATTGCAAACCTCTATGGACCAGTTGGTAAGTTGTATAGGGTGCATTCAATATAAACATGAATTGTCTGCCTTAATTGATTTTAAGATGTTACTGTTTTCATTTTTCAGCATTTTTAAAAATTTATATCAGTACTTTAACATAGACCTTTTTGGCCATCACCTTCCTTAAATGTTTCGTTTTTCATGTTTTAAAGCAATTAAGGTTCATTATGAGAAAACCAGGGATTTGTTTCGGCTTAAAGTATTTCTAACATTTTGTTGAAATAAGATGCTTTCATTTCAACTGAAGGAATGATCCTCACACTTACTGGACAATTTAAGCAATTGTCTTATATGCACTTGAAAAATTCAAGTGACTCCAACGGGATTCGAACCCACGACCTCTGCGATGCCGGTGCAGTGCTCTTACCAACTGAGCTATGAAGCCACACAGTTGAGAGCAGGTCAATTTGTTGGGCTCATGCGTGTTTTCCCGTGAAAGGAATGATATGAAAGAAATGAATATGAAATGCGGTTTAGAAATCAACAGAAGGAATGATCCTCACACTTACTGGACAATTTAAGCAAATGTCTTATATGCACTTGAAAAATTCAAGTGACTCCAACGGGATTCGAACCCACGACTCGTTCATATTCATTTCTTTCATGCTTTCTTTTAGTAATTTTAGCCCGATGATTACCTAGTGCGTTGCTAATATAGACTAACTAATGTTTCTGTCTTTATTGCCAATATTTTCCACAGAAGTAAGGAATCATGATGCAGGCATGCTTGCAGACTCAGGACTGCCCAGAGATTTCAGCCAGCCTACTACAAGGGATCCTCTCTGTCTGTATGGAGATCATGCATACCCTCTAAGGGTTCACCTACAAACACCCTTTCGTATGGAAGAATTTAATAGATCAATGAGTAGTGTCAGGATTTCACTGGAGTGGATATTTGGTGACGTAAGTAACTATTTCAAGTTTGTAGATCTTAAAAAGAAGCTGAAGATAGCCTTAAGCTGTAAGTAAGATGTATATAGAGTCAGCTTTGCTGTGTAATGCTTACAAATGTCTCTATTGCAATACTACTAGTGAGTGTTTTTATCAGATCCCTCCTTGTCTGCAAGAATCGTTTCACTAAGATCAACATGAAGGTTCTTGGTTTGTGCACGAAGGAAGGTTCTAAGTTTAAAGTAAATGAAAAACGCTCCAGGGGCCGCGTTGCAAAAGTAAAATTTTCAAGTATTATTTGGTAATTATAGTAATCAATAAACCCCTAAAACCTTGTATTTTAGCCATCTATGCTCCAATTGCTTTTACATTATCAACTTAATATTAATTCTCTGTATATGATATCTGTGCGAGTTTTTGATAAAAATTGAGTTGCCAATGCAGTGTAGCTAGTAACTTATCTGAGCTACTAGCATTTGAATAAACAAATAGAAACGGCAAAAACAAAATAAGCTCAAAACAAAGCACTCAAAACAAGCAGGAAACGGTTAACTAAATAATGCAAACTAGCAAAGGTTGTCCTAGTTTGCACTATGTAAATATAGCAAAATTTCATTCTTAAAATGAATGCACTATAGTTCCTTGTGTTGGTCTAATTTTGTATGACTCTCCTTTTCTGTTAATGCCACTAGCTGAATGATTCATATGATTTAACGAAATAACATATGGTTTATTAGCATTTCAACAATTTCATGCCATAAACAACAAAAGCCATATTTGTTGCGATGGCTTACCAGGAGCTGTCAACTGTCATGATCTGAACATTTATTTCAACCTATATACCTGCATCAAGAGAAGATGAGGTAAGCTCACCTGCTCACCTGCTGTAAGCTCACCTGCTCTCTTGCCTGCATGTAAAAATGCTTAGTTTATATCTTTTTTCCTAGTGAATCCTCTCAGTACAAGCCACGGCAAAAAAAAGGGATGAACCAAATTTTTACCTTGTTTATGAGGACTTGAATCTGCCGTAGTCTAAACAACTTAGATCACTTGCTTTCATGTCTTTCACAGAACGAGTACACCGCCGTCCACCTGTTCAATTTATTCTGCAAAAAAAATACCGCGCGATAAATTTATTGCGGAATAAATTGTGAATTTATCGCCCGATGGGTCACCGTATAAGGTCCCTATTCTTTCTTTTGGAACGGTTTTTCAAGTCGTCAATATTCTCCTTCAAAACCTGAACCTCGTTCTTGTTCACTTTCTGCAAAAACATTGAGTTCGACTCCTGGATTTGCAGTTCCGTCTCTTTGTGACTCACGTTGAGGTCTTCTACGTCCGCAACGATAGTGCTTTGCGGTTTCATCAACTTAGTTAAGCTTCTGGGTGTGGCTGGCCCAAAGCCCGCACCGCCTGCCAAGCCCACCAAACGTGTACCGCACGTTGCACCCAATGCACCCCAGGCCCCGGTCGCACGCCAGCGAAGGGGGTTCATGGAAGAGCCCCATGCCAGGTTGCTCGACAAGGACTAGAGGGGCGAAGCCCAATTGAGGGCATGCCACTGACCCTCATCTAACCATGTCTTCTGACAACAAGCTCGTCAAGACGTTGATCGACGCCACGATCATCACCAGGCTGGTGGCCGGTATCGGCTGGGTGGCCAAAAAGGTGCTGAAGTAGAACATGAGACCGGAGACCCCAGCGCGAACGTGATGAACTACGTGAAGTTCACCGCGGTCGTGGCCGGCTCTTTGGCCACGAAGACCTACCTTGAGAACGAGAAGAACCTGCCCAAGCCCAATTAGAGCAGCACGCGGCGCGGCTATATCATGGCGACGGCGGTAGCGTTAGCAATCATAGGGCTGATCATTGGCACAGCCGCGTTCACCGGCGGAAATGCCCTCTACCAGTACTTCTGTGGAAAAGTACCAGGGCGAACTCACCCACCATGAAGAAAACCGGGCAAAGCTCTACGACTGGACGGCCTCCCAAGTCCGAGAAAAGGGCGCTGCCGCCGACGACTTCGCCAACACCGACAAGGCTCTGAAACTCTACAACCAGAAGCTCTCCAACTACTACACGCTGAGCCCCCAGCAGAAGCAAGCCGAAATCCTCTTTGTGGCCTGCAGTGCCTCACGGTGGGACTCCTCGCAGGTCGCTTCCTTTGAGGTTTTCCCTTTTGGAGATTGCTGTCTCCTCTGAAAATGATTGTGGCCTTCCACATTCTCTACTCAGTCGCCCTCGACATTCCGTACCCGCCGCCGACCTTGGAAAAAGAGGTCTGGGAAATCCTTTAGGACGGCCGCTTCCAGACCCTTCCACGTCTTTCAATTTTATTTCTTCTACGGCCTTTTCTGCGGAGCAATATAAGTGATGGGTCTCCCTGAAGAGCTGTACACGCGGATGCTTTGAGGCTGGTTGCATGGCCAAAAAGCACAAAATCCCAAGATCACTGCCGGCGCGTCGAAAAAATGGCCATCTGGTATGCTGTGATTCCGCACGGGCCAGAGCCAAAGCCAAAGTCTAAAGATGTGGCCCGTGCTTGGCTGAAAAAGCAGGCTATCTGGCAGATCTATCTTCCAGCCCCGCGGCGCATCCCACACCCCAAATTCGAAATGTCCCTGTGCTGAACGAGTTCTACCACACTGACAAGTCCTGGGGGTATGCTCTGACAGTCGTGGACGTGGCCTCGCGCTACAAGGAGGCCGAGCCTCTCTCCACAAAAGAGGCCAAAGAGGTCGCTGACGCTCTGACCCGTATCTACAAGCGGATCCGTTGAACTGGCCGAAGCTCCTCCTGGTCAAACCGGGGCGCGAGTTCATGGGTGCAGTCAATCAGCTGCTGGCGAAACACGGCGTAGCCGTCAGACGTGCCCGCATTGATGTCCAC
>BLFK01000448.1:540196-545196 GCA_014634185.1 Astreopora myriophthalma | reverse complement strand
ATCCACCTCATCTTTTCCCCGATAGAGTACGGGAGATTTGCAGTATTCTGGTCTTTCGGAGACAATACACCTTATCACGGTTTAAGCCGCCATCTTGACGGGTAGGCAAAGCGTAAAGAATTTACAGTGCTTGCATGGGGATCCGATGTCAAATAATTTTCGTAAAAAGGTAACCTCAGAAACAATTATGAATTGCAAACCCAAGGTACAGGGCAAAGGATTATACTGACCAATTTTTAGGGACCAACCTTTGCTTGAAGTTGCCCGGTAGCGTTTTCGATTTTCCATATATTTGTCTGAATTTTTTTCGCACAGTTTTCCCGCGGACTGAAAATCACCGCGAAAACAAAATTACAGGCAAATATATGGGAACATTGGAAACGCTACCGGGCAACGTCTAGCGAGGATTAGTTCCTAAAATTGGTCAGTATAATCCCTTGCCCTGTGCCTTAAGTTCGCAATTCATAATTTTTCCTTAGCTGACGCTTGACGGTTATTATTTGACATCAGATCCCCATACAAACACTGTAAATTCTTTAAGCTTTGCCTACCCGTCAACATGGCGGCTTAAACCGCGATAGGGTTCCCATCACGTAGGAAAAACCGCAGGCTTGATGTTTCTAAAATTTCTCCGTCGAGGATTTGTTGGGATCCGGCGAGGCGGACTGAATCTTGCCGGTTAGGCTCTCAAAATCTGCATACATGACAAAGGGAAATCTCTAAACTGGAGAAACATGTTGTCCTCATTTGGAAGTTCTATTCTCCGAGGGCCATGTTGGCTGCAGAGTGGTTTGTTGTCTTTAAGAAGCTGTTCTCGAACAAAGCCGTGAAGGCAATAAGTACAGGTAATCACATGATTTCGAGTGCAATTTGGAATAAATAAGCACGAGTAAATTTTTCAAAGACTAATAAAATCGCACGAGCCCGTAGGGCGAGTGCAATTTGTGGTCTTTGAAAAAATTTAGGAGTGATTATTTATTCCAAATTGCACGAGAAAAATCATGTGATTACTTATTCGTGAAAAAATTGCGAGACAGCTTATCGTAATTATGCAGAAGCAACGCTGGTAAATCACGTACAAAAATAATTTATTCAAACCCTGCAAATATATCATCACGCGTTCAGTCAAAACAACAGGTTTTTCAATGTTTTTAAAGTTTCTTTTAGCCGCAAAAAGTTATTTCTCTTTTTTGCACTATTTCTTTTTTTTCTGCACTGAATTAACTTTTTGCATCGTGTTTCCTAAAAACTGCATTTCTCTTAGCCAAATAGAATCAAGACATTTTTTCATGTATATTATTAGGACAGTAATAGATTGCCCTTTGTACCCTGTTTGGCTTGAAAGCAGTCCGTTGATCACAGAGTAGTGTCGTATCCGGCTCCCCTCTTGAAAGCAACAGCAGGTTCACATGCTTAGGAAACTCGCGTTCATCGGGATCAAATTTCCTCAGATTTTTTAGAATTTTGGATAGCGCCCAACCACTTCCTCCTCCCCTCCCCTTCCTTCTGATAGGTTCAGAGAAAGCACTCAAAATCTTCTGGTTCACTTCACCGAGTTGGTCTTCCATTTCATGAGCGTTCACCTCTCGAAAATGAGGTTCTACCGGCAAAAGAGCAACACTCGCTTTCTTGTGTCGCATTAGGTTTCTCTTCTGGGAGAACTGTTTCTTGCAAATATCTCCAGATGAAAGCCGTCCTACTTAAAAGCTGCTTGCCTCTGCTCCACACGCTTTATTGTTGCTTTGTTTGTTGTACGTCGAAATGAAGGGAGGCCTTATTGAAGCCAAATTTATTTGTCCTGTTTGTGTGGTCACGGTGAGGGTACCCAATCGCGGGTTATGGTCCATGACTCTTCCTGTTTGTGTAATCAAGTCAAGTCTTGTCTATAAAAAATGCCCATTGAGCTAACTTTACAATAGACAATGGGAACCTTATTAAGTTGAACCATTTTATGCCACAAACTTCAATAAAACGTCTGTAATCGCTTGAATATGTTGTTGTTCGTTGATTTCTTAAAGCTGGTTTTCACTAGCGCAGAAGCACAAGCATAAATAAGCATAAAAGCTCGCATAAGAAAGTGAAAACACCCACGACATAAGCATAAGCACAAGGAGAAAGAGCATAGTTCGTTCCTCGTATGCTTATCTTATGCTTACGTCGCAGTGGGAATGGACTGAATCGTGGCAAAATACGAATTCATTACACTGGCTTTCTCCTCGTCAGTCAGTGCAAGACTGCCGTCGTCTCTTTTGAGAGGGCCGATGCTCTTGTACGCCGTTGGATTTATCGCTTTATTGGGTAAGTTCCAATATGCTAGTTTCCTTGACTTCTGTGAACATTTTGGAGAAGTATGTGGCTTTGGCTTGCCTTAGAGCTGACATAACCTCATTTCTAGCTTGCTTGTACTCTTGCCACCGTTTGGGGCATTTAGATGAACTGCTCGCTTGAATACTTATACCTCCGGTTCATTTTATAGCGGATAACGTTGGTGATCCACGACGCAGACGTGCTTCTAATTCTAACTTTTTTCAATGGGGCGTATTCATTACAAATAATATTAAATAAGTGCTGCCAAGCCCATAAAACATCGCCCTCGTCCTCAAAAACCTGTGGGATGTGAAAAGGCGCGGTTTCTATATCGTATCTAAATTTGTCCTCATCCAATTTTTTGTAGTCTCTCGTCATTATGTAATTCGGTGGAGGTCTTTTGTTCTTCAAACGTATTGTTGCATATGTTAAATTGTGATTGGAAATATTTGCCCAATGGGAGTACGTTCGTGGCATCATTTTTGCTGTTTTATTAAGTCTCTATGCTTAAAGCAATAAGCAATCTGTCTTCTTTAAAATGGTACAAAAATCATCCATTTCCATTAATCGTAGCCGAACGAGAAATATATTTTCTTAAGTAGGCCTTCGTATCGCCTAGCAGGTGGTACAATTAACTTTTGAGGCACGAAATACGTATATATATATTTTGTTAAAAACTCTTTGGTTCATAAGCCTTCTAGAAATGTATACCGGTAGTTTCCTATAGGCTGGAATATGAAACTCTTGCATGTGAAGAACTGTTGAAAAATAGCCAGTTTTTTATGACTTGTAAGCTTACAGCAGATGTCTTCGCTTTTTTCCGAACGTGACACTATTTGATAGCGAGATTTGCCCGATTCCTTTTCTCTTTTCCCGGACATCACACGATTTGATAACGATTTGCTAATGGGGCTGCGGCTGGCCGTTCGACGCTCATACTCGTTCCTCCACTCGTAAAAAGAAAAGAGAAAGAAGTATCAGTCCATGCGGGCAGTGGGACTTAAGCCCGCGACTTCTCAATTCACTGAAAATGCGTTTTATCTATACTGCAATACTCGTCACAAATCGTTGAAACAGACACCGTTTCTCTCGAATTTTCTGGAAAAATCCCGAGATTTCTACTTCACAGTGTTTTCCCCCCTGAAATCAGTCAGTTTCCCCTTCCCCAATGTTGAGCCACGCGTGTTTTGAAGCAATGATACCACTGTGATACGCAAATCAACATTGGGGAAGGGGAAACAGACACAAGTGTTTCAAGATTTTTGACGAGTATTGCTGGATTGATTTCGCTGATTGCATTGGTATCAGTAAAAACTAGTTAACTGATCGTTTTAGAAAAGCCGCAAAGAAAAATCTGCGCGTGTTTGCTAGACCTTCAGAAATTCTAGCTTCGCGTCACTGATGCGCATGCAGATCTTAATACAGTATGCGATGTGACCTTGTTCAGGTGGGTGTTGAAAGGTCTTGAAGTGCTTGATCAGTCATAAACAACGAACATAACAGTCATAAAATCACTCTCTCAGTATGTCATTATATGAAAGGCTTGTTTTTGCGTGTCATTCTTTCTCTGTCACAAAGCATAATTATGCGATAAAGGGATATCAACTAGCATGAAATAAGTTGCTGAAAAAAATATAGAAAATGATATCTGAACTTGATTTTGCCAAACCCTCTGCTAGTGAATGGGCACACGGTAATAAATAATGATAAGAGAATCTAGTAATGACCACAGTCACGTACGTGTTAACTACAGCAATGGTTGATGGCTTGAATATTTTCCTGTTCTTAAGTATCGCAAGTTTTTCACTGCCTCTAACTGTTGTCCAAGAGGTTTTTTGCTTGCTTGGAGGGCAAGATCAAAGTCAACCGGCGAAAGTCTGACAGGCGAAGATAACCTTCGATGAGACTTTGTCTTGTCAGTCTCTAGCAATTTTACATCAGTATCAATTTTTTCAGGTGAGAGCCGTGCTTCTATATTTGAGTGACTTCTTACCCGATTTTGGAAGACCTCTCCTCTTTGCTGTTCGAATGGTCCCTTCGTCATTTTTTCTTGCACAAGAATATCTTTTGCTCGTAACACTTCAGATAGGTCAGAGAACGACCTGCATCTCCTATGAACATGGTGTGAAGGTTCGGAAAGAATGGGGAGAACTGATGTCGTTTTTCTTTCGAGTGGCGGAGAGTACGGTACCCGCGTCAATGAAGTAGAAAGGTGGGCACAAGTTGATTCATCCTGATTGTTAGAAACCTTGATTGCTGGCAGTTTAGTCTTGATCGCGCGAATAAAACGTGACTGCTCGGCATTTAAATTGTTGCATTTTGCCTTGTAGTCGTTTCTTAGTGTTTCATATGTAGACTTCAATGTTTCTGATTGGCCTCGGTTGGTTGTAACTACTTTTTTGGACGTTTCAAGCAATGAGACGTCGGATTGGCGCTGCCTAAACTCCATGAGAATCCAGCATTGAAAATAATTCTTCGCCTTTGATACAACCGATAAATCGGCTGCCTGATTACGCAAGCATGTAGGTTATGGTCCCCTGCAGCCAGATAGAAGTAAATTATGAAAGAACGACGTGATACAACACACGTATTATGTAATTTTGTTTTCCGAGTGAGAAAGCATGAGAGGCAAGAATGTGACAGAACAGTATACCACATGGCCGAACGAAATGCAAAAAAAAAAAAAAAAAAAA
>BLFK01000448.1:484143-530139 GCA_014634185.1 Astreopora myriophthalma | reverse complement strand
CAGCCTTGGAAGAAACGAATGAAGAAAAGATATCTAACCATAAAATGGGAGCTAATCAAACATGATGGACTGAATGCAATTGCACTATAATTGAAGGCTATGGCATTACTTTACAAGGACACTTAGCTTTGCATTATGTTGTAATTGCATTCATTAATCTCAACGAATTGACTTTAACTAAGAGTCACTGCAGGGGATTGATGAATGTCCTTCTTCACTGGTTACGCTTGGCATAGTCATCAACGATTGTCGCATAATCCAAAGCTATGTCCTTGTGAATAAAGAGGCACAACCGTGGTCATACTTTTTCGCACAACTTTGGTCATACTATCACACAACTTTGGTCATCATAATAAAAAAAAAATCAAAAGCTCCAACAGACTGCTTACAAAATGATAAAATTATTGTATATTTTGACCAAAAAAATTCTCCGACGAACTGAAATGGGGGGCCGCGGCCCCCTCGCCCCCCCCCCTAAATCCGCCCCTGTTCGTTATGCACGTTTATTATAGAACTTACAACCTTTTTCTACTCTATTTACATAACCAATTACCGCTCACGTCTTCACAGCCAATCACATCATGGGTTTACTGACGGCTACTCCATCTATTGACCAATCGAATCGCTCACCAGGGTTTTTGAATTTTCAACCTACTAAAATCGATCACTTGACTCTGTAGATGGCTTCCGCACAGGTTGTTGAAACGTCAGTCACCAACAACAGTCCCTTCTCAGGACTCCAGTCACCCAGGGCCCAGTTGTTCAAAGCCCGATTAAGCTAACCCTGGGTTAGAGTGAACTTTGATTCCAGTTTATTTACCAATTCACAAAGATTTTCCCGAAAGATTTTTGCTTGTCACTTGTGACTTACACTTTCTTCCGCTTTATTCTAAAACCACTTTCTGAGAATGTTTTCAGAGGAAGAAATTAAAACGTCGGTTACTTTTTAATCGAGGGTTAGCGTTAAGGTTACTCCAAACCTTCGCGGGTGCCTTCCGGAAAAAAATTCGTACGTGCGTTGTTGTTTAGGAAAGGGCCACAATCTATATATCGATAAAAAGCTTATTTCATGCAGAATGCGGTAAAATTATAAGCTATTTTGGTTTTTTCTCTGCTAAGACGAAGGAAGCCGGTAAACAGTAAAACGACAGTGCGTCATTCCGTCGAATTAATCGGGTATCAAACGTATTCTCTGATGAAATGTAGCTGCACAGTGTTAATCACAAAACATCAATCTCTCAAAGGGTGTGAGCATTTCCCCGTATTCCTATTGGTTTTCTTTTAATCGACCTGCCAAGTTACAGTAAAAAAGAATATGCAAACGCGTTGCGTTCCGAAGCCACCAGGAGGGAAGTATTTGTTAAAAAAAAAAATGCCGACACCCTTTTGTTCCTTGTTGTTCAGTTAACGTTCGGGCCAAATTTCACGGAATTCCGTCAATTGTACGTACCCTATTAATTCATTTGAAGAGGAGGCACTTTGCCGAAATCGTATTGCGAGTTTTCGCCTTCTAAAGATTTAGAAGCATGTCACGCCTTCTCGGAGAATTAAGTCAACACCGGGCTCACACTGTGAGCCGCCAGCCAATAACATAGTAGAACCCCTGACATTTAACAGCAAGCAAAATGGCACTTCGCGGGAAAGTTATAGTTTTTCAGTGACGTTTTCCCCAGTTAGCTTCTGCGAGTACGTTTTCAGCAGCCAGGCATGAAGGGAAAAAAACGTTCAACAAAACAAAGAGAAATCGACGAGTGAGTGCCAATACAGAATTATAGGTTGGCGCTCGTGGCCGACATGAACGCGATCGGGTAAGTTTTTTTTTGTGTTCAGTAACATTGTCTTCAAATGGTGAGCGTATTTTTGGTTTTTGGAAAACAAGATGTGCAAGAATATTAGTATCCCCAACCGCAATTTCCTACACTTTATCAGGTTCGACGGTGACTTCTTTGCACGCAATCTCGACCAAAGCAGTTTGCAGCAAAAAGGTCGCTGGGGAGTTCGCGCCTTACGGAGATTATGACACCTTGATAATTTATTAACTTTTTTACGAAAATACCTTTTTACGTGGGATGCGTAGGCAGACCACGTTATAGTTTCGGGCCGGTTTCGTCGTCATTGTAGTCTCATATGGTAATTAGCCACGTGCTTGTGCTTCTCACTGAAGTTCAGGCCTGTTGGCTGGGGTTACTTCTCGGATGGGTGACCATGCATAATATCCGGGTTGTTGACTTGTTCTCTGTTTTTTGTTTCCTTCTTGTTTGCGAAATAGTACAAGCAACACCGCCGGCAACACCGTTTGTTGATGCTGTACCGAATGTTGACATAAACATTTCTATTCAAGTTTATTTGTTTCTATAAAAACTGACTGTTGACAGCCATCCGTCGATTAAGGCATCCCACGTGAACGCCTCCAGGCGTCTTGTTCTCAATAACTCGCGCGCATTTAAAGATATAAACTTAATTTTTTGGAAAATTTAAGTTTAAGTAATTAACTTTAATTTAGTCAAAAAACGAAATTTTCTTATGAACTTGTTATCAATTGCATAAACTCTTTTCTTGACATATTGGTTGTTCAGAGCTCAAAACCATAACGTGAATCGATGTTTTCATGTTCGTGGGGTGTTTCTCAGCAGCCGTCTCTATGTCACGCAGTATGAAAACCTGAGATTTAAACTGCTCTATTCTCCAAACAAAGCATGCCATCAAGCTGAAAACTTACAAGCAAGTATCACTGCATGAAATGGCATGTATAAGGAGGTATAATGAACCCGTATACATAATGTGTACGAAGAGGTATACTGATGTATACTGAATTAGATGTATAAGGTCTGTATAATGATCATTATTAAAAACTGAATCATTGGATAATGCAATTCAAGACTTTTCATTGGCTTAGCTATCATGGCATATGAGCTAATATACCATAACCTCCAAATATGGTAAGTGTATGCGTCAGCTTAAATTTTTTTCCCTGAGGAAACAATGGCGGCCGGCGAAAATCGCTTCGCGCCGGAGTGAAATGAAAAAGAAGTCCTTGAACTGTTACAAAACGCAACACCAGGGAGCACAAAGAGAGCCACAAAGTATGGCATGAAAATATTTCAAGATAGCAACTTCTAAACTTTATTTTGACAATTTAAGCATCTGTGTTTATAGTTATAGCGAAGCAAAACAATGCAAGTTGAAATTCGGGAATTTGTTGTTGAAATTTGAAATTCGGGAAGATTTGTCTAATCTTGGGGGCGTTTTTAATAAAACAATTATTCCACTCGCGCTTGTTGGATATGAGATGATTATAGCCAACTCGGCGCTACGCGCCTCGTTGGCTATCTATCATCTCATATCCAACGCGCGCTCGTGGAATAATTGTTAAGAATACGTCTGTATCCTTATACTAATGTATACGCTCTTGTGCAGATTACCTTATACCTAGTGTAAGGGAACATTATATGAGTTGACAAAGTAAATTCAACTTGATTGTCCTTTTGCATCATAAATAAAGGGAATGAAAGCTCCGGTCGCTAAGAACACTGCTGACTTGAAAAATGTGTCCTGTGGTAATGAGTGCTTTTTACGGTGGGAATTACTTAGCGAACTTTGCGACACGTAAAGAAACCTTCAAGTTAGATAAACAGCTACAAACGCAGGTATTATTATCACGTCTTTGCGCTTCTTTTCGGGTTTCGCACAGGTATCATTAACGCATCTTAACGCTTCTTTATGCATTGCGTAAAGATATCCATAACGCATCTGTACGCTCCTTTACGCACTGTGCAAACATATCAATAAGCTGCGTGAAATCAGTAATTTCGAGGAATTTAGATGGCCGTGAAAATGCTCGACACTCGGCGTGTCCGAGATCAGAACGTGACGTGTCAGAGAGTGCCATGTTCCTGATACGTCCGTTGCGACAGGCGTGTCTGGAAAAATCATGGCCTCATACGTCATGTGCGGCGTATCAGGGGAAGCCAGGACTCGGATACTTAACAGCACGCGGTTTAAGTTTAATCAGCCAAATTAATTCACGGAGCTCGTTTCTCCTTACGCGAAAACTAAAATTTTCGGAGGTGCGTTTTGTTTGTTTGTTTCAGAATGTTCAAGTCAACAAGGCGCAAAGATCTATACTTAAACTTACATCATTTTGTTAATCAGTGCCATTAAAGAGAATACCTGAGAGATCTCAAACCATATTCCCTAGAGCTCAAAACTGTGAGCTTTAATGTCCAAGGACAATTCTCCCTCACCATTGCTGACGTCACTACGGGACCATGTGAGATCGCGAGCAAGCTTGCCAATATGCGACTTTGTTTGCTAGGACAAGACGCTAGTCGAGTCAAGAGTATTTTTATCTTCTTTTATAGCGTTTAGGCGAGAGCAATCTCTCGGCGCTGTTCTATTTGGTTAGCTTTCGGGTACAATTACCTGAATTAACGCTGCTTGTACGGCTTTTGGATGCTAACCGCAAATTTTTATGCTACTTCGCAATCGAAGCTGCGTAATGGCGGGAAAAGATTCAGAGGGCATATCGCCCGTTGACGAGTCCCTCAAACATGTGGAGGAATCTCCTGAACACAACCGTAACCTAGAATCGAGGGAAAAGGACAAGTCATTAAAAAAGAAGGCTGAAGTTTCTCGAGAGAAAAGGAAAACAGCTCCGCCCAGCTCTTCAAAGACAACGTCCGTGGTGAAGAGCCACTTCATTGACAGCATTAAGGCCTCTCCCAGAGCATGGTTGAGGTCTTTCGACACATATCAAAGTCATTGTCTTCGGACATTGCAGAGGTTCTTTCGAACGCTGCAATCCATCTAAGCGTTCACACTACAAGCGAATCAGAGGACGACCAAAGCCCTGCTCGAAAAGTCCCACGAGGCGCGAGCGCCACGGACAACGAGTCCGTTGACCTCTCTATAGATTCGCTCTTTCCTAAGGGTAGCGAAACGAGCAAGGACAGTGAGAAATCTGACAAAACTGTCGAAAGCGATTTTTTAGGGTCCATTGCCGCTGAATACGATCTTGATGAGGCATGTTCAAGTGATGTGGATCCAAAACTTGCCAAGGTAATAAATAAAATGATCCGGACAAAGTTGTCGGATGATAAGTTGAAAGAAAAACTTTCAAACTGCAGCAGACCAGGGAACTGCGAAAATATAACAGGGACTAAATTCAACCCTGAAGTCTGGTCAAAAATTAGAACAGGCACCCGGCGAGGGGTCGAGACCTGAAGCTCCAAAGACTCCAGAACGTAATTCAGAAAGCAACGATCCCACTGATCAAACTTACAGATCAGTGTATGAAACGTGAAATTTCAACCTTGAAATTGTCAGATGAAAATGTTGCTCGAACCTTACTGAATGTCATTGCCTTGTTGGGCCATGCAAATTGTGAGCTCATTCAGTGACGACGAGACATGATCAGACCTGATCTGAACAATCAGTATCAGCAAATTTGAGCTGAACATGTTAGCTTTGCTGATTTGCTGTTTGGGAATGACCTCCCAAAACAAATACAGGACATAAGTGCCACCAACAGGATTGGGAAAAAGCTACAAAGCAGTACCAAGGCCAACGATAACCGCCACCGCAAATCCCACTTTTCAAAAAACGGCCAAACTCATCGACCGCACCGCAACAACCGGGGACAACGCTGGCAAAAGCCACTCACTCCATTCCGCAAACGGCAGGAGAAGGTGGAGCAAAAACAGTAGCAATCCACAGTGTGTCGGTGAGTAAGGACTGTAAATTAGTGGATTCAAAATCCCAACCTGGGATATTTAAAGCTGAAAGAATTAAAGGGTACTTTTTAAACTGGGGCAAACTTACAACAGACCCACATATTTTAAACATGGTCAAAGGATGCAAAATTGATTTTGACCAGCTCCCTCACCAGAGGCAGCCAGCCACCTTGCCAACCCCAACTTAGTACCAAAGAAGCTGAACAATCAGTGTTGAGATTAAAAAATTAGTCCTTAAAGATGTTCTCTTACAATCTTCACACGAGGAAGGTGAATTCCAATCCACTGTCGTTTTAAGACCTAAAAAAAGATGGAACTCATCGGATGATCCTCAACTTAAAAAAGTTGAATAAATTTGTGGCATACCATCATTTTAAGTTGGAGTCTTTGAAACATGTTATTAGCATGATCAGGCCAAACTGCTTCATGGCGTCTGTGGATCTCAAAGATGCATGTTATTCAGTACCTATCCACCAAGATCATCAAAAATATCTCAAATTTGAGTGGCAAGGGCAGCTCTACCAGTTCACTTTCTTACCTAATGGTTTAGCTTGTGCCCCTCGATTATTTACGAAGTTACTCAAACCCGCTTATAGTACACTCAGCAAACAGGGTTTTCAGTCAGTTGGCTATATTGACGACTCCTATTTACAGGGCATCACCAAGCCCGAATGTGAGAATAATGTTCAAGCCACCACTAAATTGTTTGATACTGTGGGCCTTTATGTTCACCCAGACAAAACAATCTTAGAGCCTTCACAGGTTCTAGAGTTTCTATGTTCTTTCTTAAATTCTGTGACCATGACTGTCACTTTGTCTCATGCCAAGGCAGAAAATATCAAGCATGTTTGCAAAGATCTTTTGACCAGAACACAACCTACCACCAGAGAAGTGGCAGTTGTCATAGGCAAACTTGTGGCCAGTTGCCCTGGGGTTGCTACGGGACCCCTGCTCTATAGGCAGCTAGAAAATGACAAAACTGCAGCCCTTAAGTTTCATCATGGTAATTTTGATGAAAGCATGGTACTGTCACTGTAATGATGGCCTGTTAGTACTCCGGTAATTCAGATAAACTCAACCGGTAATCTTTAATTTACTTTCCCGCGCACGCCATGTTACAAAACCGTTTTTAACATTCTTTGTGAATCGATAACTATATATAAGACTCACGGAATGTATAAACACTACATTCCCTTTCTTTGTGAAAAGAAACAAACTAACGACAAATAAACAGTCGAAACGGAATATTGTCTTTCAAAACTGTTCACTTATCTAACACAAAGTCCTTAAACTTGGCTGGCATCCGTACGGTTCGAGACGGTCTACTCTTTGGCTCAGTCGTAGTTGCCGTGTCAGCGACTGGGGGTAGGACCACACGATCCTCTAGGGTTTCAGCTCCCGTAGAGATGTGCGGTTCCTGTGGGGTTCTGTAAGGCTTAACAAATGAGCTGTTTCTCCGCTGCACTGTACCGTCCGTCGATTTCAAGGTTAGTTCTTGCCCTTCCTTTTTCTGAACAGTGTAAGGATTGGGCTCAAAATTAGCAGCTAACTTTCCAGACTGCTTGGTGTTCTTGAGAAGAACTTTGTCTCCAGGTGTAATTGGGTTGTCGACAGCATTCCGTTGTTTGTCACCATACATTTTGCCTGCAAGCTTTTGATTCCAGTCACGATCTCTTGTGCTCTCATCCAGGACACTTTTGTTCGGACGCAGTTCTGGAAGCTTTGTCTTCAATTCTCTTCCAAACATAAGCTTTGCTGGGGTTGCCCCTGTGCTACTGTGGGGGGTGGTTCTACAGGCCAACAAGAATTTATCCAATTCATCTTTCCACTTCTTCCCTTCTACTTCAGCTACCTTGAGTGATTTTAGCAAAGTTCTGTTCTGGCGCTCTACTTCGCCATTAGCCTGAGGCCAAAGGGGTGGAGATTTCCGGTGCTGGATGCCATGTGTAGACAGGAAGTTTTCAAATTCCTCTGAAACAAACTGCGGTGCATTGTCAGACTTAAGGCTGAATGGGTATCCATACCGTGTAAAGATTGGCGTTAACGCTTCTATCATCTTCCGGGAAGTGGCTGAATGCATGATAACTACTTCAAAGAAACGGCTGTAGTAGTCAACTACTACAAGCAAGTTCTCTCCAGAAGGAAGAGGACCCAGGACATCAATTGCTACATCTTGCCATGGCCCAGAGGGTGGTTCTACCCGCTGCATAGGTTCAGGTGCACAAAATTCTCCTACTACTTGACATCCATGACAACTCTTGCAGACTTGTGCAGCATCATGGTCTATTTTGGGCCACCAAACTTTGGTTCGCAACCGATTTTTCATCTTCACAATGCCTTGATGGCCTTCATGTGCTAAGCGCAGTACTTCACCTCTGAGGCTTTGGGGAATTACAATCCTTGTTCCGCGCATTTTACACTGTGACCAATCACCACTTTGTATGTAGTGCCTAACACTACACAGTTCAGGATCGTTCTCTGATTCTCTTTCTACCTCCTTTGCAGTCATAGCCACTGGTGTACTTTCTTGTGCAAGTACTCTAACGAGGTCGGCTTCCTCACCACTGCAATCTTTCTGATTCACAGAATTTAATCTTGAAAGAGCATCTGCGATGTTGGTCTTACCAGGGCGATAGATCACTTTGAAGTTGTAACCCTGTAGGCGAAGGACCCATCGTTCTATTCGTGCAGATGGCTTTGAAGACTTGTTGTAAATGCACTGCAAAGGCTTGTGGTCAGTCTCCAACTCCAACTCTCGACCGAAGACATACAGCTTGAATCTCTCACAGGCCCATACTAAGGCAAGGCCTTCTTTTTCCGTCTGGGAATATCTTCTTTCCACATCAGTAAGATTTCTCGATGCATAGGAAATTACTCTCCACAGGCCATCTTGTAGCTGAGTGAGGACAGCTCCTATGCCTGTGGGACCAGCGTCAGCAACAATGCGTGTCCTGCATTCGTTCTTGAAGTAAGCAAGTGTTTCTGCTCGGGTGAGCAGATCTTTCAGTTTCTGGAAGGATTTCTGCTGAGCATCTTTCCACATAAACTGTTGGTCTTTTCTCGTCAGCATTCTGAGCGGTTCGGCAACTTGGGAAAAATCTGGCAAGAACTTGGCACAATACTGTACAAGGCCTAAGAAAGATCTGACCTCTGCGGTACTCTGTGGAGGCTTGGCATTTTGAACTGCAGACACTTTCTCTTCACTAGGAGAGATTCCTTTACTGCTCAAGTCATGTCCAAAGAATGTTAATTTTGGAAGTCTGAACTGACACTTCTTCTCATTTAGAGTCAATCCACGTTCTCTGAGAATACGGTCTCGCAGAACAGCTAGCAGATTCTCATCATGCTCCTTGATTCCACATCCATGGATGATCAGGTCGTCGGCAATATTTGCAACTCCTTTACAGCCAATCAACACATCTTTGACAATTTTCTGATATTTCTCAGGAGCTGAGGTAATTCCGAACATTAACCTCTTGTACTGAAAAAGACCTCGGTGTGTAATGAAGGTCGTAATACGACGTGACTCAGCTTCAAGTTCCACCTGGTGAAAGCCCCACTTCAAATCTAGTTTACTGAACACTGTTGACCCATTTAAGTCATGTAGAACCTCTTCAATAGTGGGAATAGGGTGCCTTTCTCTTTCAATTGCCTCGTTGGCTCTTCTCATGTCCACACAGACCCTTATGTCCCCGTCAGGTTTTGGTACTACCACCAGAGGTGAGACCCACTCTGTTGGACCACTAGGCACTTCCTCGATGATGTCTTCTTTAAGCAATTCATCTAGTTTCTTGTCAACTTTGTCTCTTAAACCAAAGGGTAACCTTCTGACAGGCTGTGCAACAGGCTTAACATCTTTGTTCACATGCAACTTGAGCTGAAAATTTTTCAACTTACCCACTCCACAAAAAACATCAGCAAAGTTCTTAACAATGTCCACAGAAGTTCCTTCACTTGTGATTGAGTATGCTTGTGGTGAGTTTGGAGGTCCAACTCTCAACACATTCAGCTTCTCAGCTGTATCCTTTCCCAGCAAAGCTTTACCACGACCTTCAACAACAGTAAACTCATCCACACACTTTTCTCCAGACTCTTCACAATGAATTTCACTTTCAAAATTTCCAACAACATCGATTGGTTTGGTTTGGCCATAAGCAAACAGCTTCTTTTCACACTTTCGGGATTTGCACTTCACTCCTTTCTGTTTAAGACTCTCCCATGTAGCACGATCCACAATGTTACATGTTGCCCCCGAGTCAATAAGGTCATTCTTTAACTGCACACCTCCAACAGACAAATCAACAACACCACTCGAGCCATTACTACTCTTCGTATCCAACACAAAAGCATACTTATCTTCTTCTTCTTTCTCTTCTGAGACTTTATTAGCTCCTTCTGAACGGTATCTTCCACCAGGTTTCTTGATTGACTTTGTCTTGCAACAAGCCGCAAAGTGACCACTTTTACCACATTTATTACAAGTCTTTTCTAATGCTGGACAGCTCTTGTCCTGTGCAAGATGACCAGTTCCACCACACCGGTAGCATTTCCTTTCTTTTCCAGGTTTCTTTCCTTTTGTCCCCTTTTCCTTTGCTTGTCGATCATTCGGAGACAATTTGTTAACCTGCTCAGGTCTTGCCATAGACTGCATTTGAGTGTTAACAGCTTCATGGACTCTTGCAGTTTCTCGCAGCACAGTCAAGGTTGCTTCACTTGATTTCTGTGCATTTTTCGATGATCTGATCACGGATGGCTTCATCCACGCTTGGAAACTCACAGGATATAGCCTTCTGGCGCAGACGGCACACAAATTGATCGATAGTTTCCCCCTCCATCTGTTGCATTTGGCGGAAAACATGTCGCTCAAATGGAACATTAACTTTCGGTGTAAAATACTTATCCAGGACTGCAACGCAATCGTTAAATGAAGTATCTTGATCTTCAGGCACCAGAGTGTAATAAATTTCTTGTAACTCAATACCTCCTGAATGTAACAGCAACGCTACTTTCTGCCCTTCATTGGTTACTCCTTTCGAGGCCACATACAGGTTAAAAGCACGTTTCCATCGAACAGACAACGAATTCGGCTCTCCCTTGGGGTCGCCCCGCCTGAGTTGGTGGACGACGATGCGCTTGGGTTGCTTTCTTGTTCGTCGGGTGCTCCAGTCGTGGGCATGATTTCCTTTCCGATAAAATTATGTCGGGAATTTAATCTTTGAACACTTGGAAAGTCATCCTCGTCGCCAAATGTAATGGCCTGTTAGTACTCCGGTAATTTAGATAAACTCAACCGGTAATCTTTAATTTACTTTCCCGCGAACGCCATGTTACAAAACCGTTTTTAACATTCTTTGTGAACCGATAACTATATATAAGACTCACGGAATGTCTAAACACTACATTCACCTACTGCAGAGTCAGATCTACAGTGGTGGGTTGAGAACATTGACAATGTCTCTAAACCCATTTCACAAAGTGCAGTAACGTGCAGCAATGGCTGGGTAAAATCTCTGTTTAAAAGATTGAATTTTGTGCGCAAGAAAAAGACCGCCTCTACAAAGCCAAAGATGATCGGCGAATTCAGGGATCAACTTCAACGAGACTACCACCGAAATATCTATACAGTCCAGCAGTCAGCAATGGTCCCCCAGCAGCTTATTGTTAACATTGACCAAACTCCAGTAAAGATGGTTCCTGTCTCAGAGTACACAATGAGCGAAAAGGGGGCAGACTGTGTTTCTGTTATTGGGGGCAACGACAAGAAAATGTTCACTGCGGTGTTCTCAGTAACAATGAATGGGAAATTCCGCCCCATGCAACTGATTTACGGGGGAAAAACAGAGAGATGTCACCCGAAAATGGATTTCCCGGTAGGTTTACACGTCACTCATAATCCTAAGCACTGGTCAAACACTGACACAACCAAGGAGCTGCTGACTAAAATCATCATACCGTACACCGAGAAAGTAAAGAAAGAAATGAAACCAGATTCACAGAAGGCCATAATAGTGTGGGACACCTTTAAGGGGAAGACTAACAATGATGTGCGAGCCCTACTGGAGAAGCATAACATCGCAGAAGTCGTTGTACCAGCAAATACCACTGCGTTTAACCGACCCCTTGATGTATCAGTCAGTCGCCCGTGTAAACATTTCATGAAAGAAAAATTTCAAGGATGGCATGCTGGAGAAGTTGAGAAGAAGAGAAACGCTGGGCAAAACACCAGTGACATTGCAATTGAGATGGGCATTCCAGTTATGCATGAGCTTACCTCACGTTGGTTGATCGATTTTTATCAATACATGCAGAAAAATCCCGCGATCATCGACAATGGATGGAAAAAATGCAGCATCACAGACGCCCTAGCAAATGGTGTTCCTTCAGATGACCCATTCGCACCAATCTGATGAACTGAATTGCTGTTCACTTGACATTTTTTGTTCTTTGTACATTGTATTGTTTGCGTATACAGACTACCGCATTATGTTAAAGTCCAATTTATAACGCCCCAGTGGCACAAGTCCATTAAAAGCAGAGTTTTTAATATGACTGAAGGGAGTTAATTTTTGCGGCATTTATTTTGCGGTTTTTTTTCTGCGGGAACTAATTTTTGCGGATCGAGGTCAATTCGCAAAATTCGCAAAAATTAGAACCCGCAAAATTTTCATGCCACACGGTATACTCACTTAGCGACCACGCGATAGCATTTTAAACCTCACCCCAGTGCCCCAGGGTTGCATGTGAAGGCTAGCTTTTTTTGGACCACGGGTAGGTGGGGGACCTCACCTGTCTGGGGTCCCCCACCTCCATGTGAACAGTTCCTTAGACAGCTGAGAAATGGTCTAATCGCCGATGTCACAACGGAACGGGCAAATACGAACCAGCATAGTTAAATAAGAATTCATTTGTTAACGATACGTGGAAAGATCGTGTCTGATATTAAACGGTCCAGTATTCTGTTTCAAAGTGGTTTAAAGAAAAGTGAAATGCTTCACTTCATTGCCAAATGATGGAACTTATCGGCAGATGGTTCTTCTCAGAGGCAAATAATTCAATGTAGTGTCAAATGATTCAACGCAAAGACAAATGGTGCGATACCAGATCGATCGATTCAGTATGAAGGCAACTCATTCGTGCAACAGTGAATTGGACAAGTCAACAGGGAAGCGGACAAGTCAACAGTGAAATGGACTGGTCAACAGTGAAATGGCAGGGTCGTAACGAGGTATATGGGATCAGGGATCGAAGGCTAAAAAAAGGGTGGGATCCGGGATCACAGCCCCGGGATCTGGAATCACAACCCCCGGGATCGGGATCAGTAGTGTTTTTCATTGGATCAAAAAATTGGGTAAAAATACGGGATCAGCGATGAAAAAATATGCCTCGTTATGATTCAGTCGACGTGGGGTCTGACGTCAGTACGATCAAATTTGGCGCCAAGGGCCCCGACACGATTCGGCGAGCTATAAGCAAGCTTTTGTGCTCCCGTAAACGCCGGTAAGTTAGTTCTTCTTTTTCCTTTTACTTTAAATGCACTTCTGTCCAGACGTTTTCCCTCGTATTCACTCCCAATGTAGACGGCGAAGTCACGAAACAGAAAAAGAGCGGGAAGTTTCCTGACTGAAGACAATCTTAGCCGCCAAAATTTCACCTGAGTGATTGACATTTGCATTTTAACAATTGAAATACGACTGTAAATTTTATTTATCAAATTTTTTTCTCGTCTTGCAATTTGATTTTTCAGCCGTTTTAAATCCAGCCAAATTACAAATTGGTCTGTAATAGCGGCGTAGCAACGGCTGCTATTATTTTCGTCACGTGACCACGCTATGTTGATTTTCATGTTAATTGCTTCTGCATTGCTTCTTTGAAGACCCTGGGGGTATAAACTAGGTTGACGTTTACCACCGTAGTGTTTCCGTACCTGACCGGAAAAATTATCACAAATCTAATTACTTTTCTTGTTTCCAGATTTTCTAGTAAATCCTGTGGGCCTCGCATAAAAAAAAGAAAAAACACCAAGGTCTTTAAAGTAAATAGCCGGGATACCGAATATATCAAATCCGTTCTGGTTTTCCACAGGGCGGCTTTCGCAGAACCCGAATATTCATCAAACACGGCTGTGTGCTAATAACATGCGATGACGTTAGAAAATTTACCGCCCACGGGTATTGCCGTCTCGATATTAGCTCAATGCATGGAGAAAGGGCAACCGTCACGAGCAGAACGGGATTGTTCATATGTTCCGGATGAATGAGTAGGCTTCCTGTAAGCCACATTGATAGCAATGGCTACTGCAGATCACTTTTGGGTGATAACCGCCCGTTTTTTGGTCCTTCTTGCCGTCACCTTGAAATTCAGCGTGAACGTGAGAGGTGTTGCGTCGTCGCTTGTAGATGAGGTGAGTTCACTTGATGTATAGATGATGTATAAATGATGCACGTGTAGTTGGAGGTTTACTGCAAGTAGTAGTCCGAAGTAAACAATTTCATCACTTTTATATCAATAACCGTGTCTTCTTTGAGCTCGGCTCTTCACCGGTTTCAGAACCGGTTAAGCAAAGAAAGTAGAAGTGGCACGACTCTGACTCACTCATGCGTCACAAACAAAGTCTTACCAAAATAATGGCATGAGCGGTATGGCACAAATGTTTCTGCCTTTAGAAATGATGTATCACTATTTCAAAGTTATAACGTTTCTCATCCTAACCGAGGTGCGAAGTTGCTTACTCATGGATTTCCCGACGTTTAGTTGTTTTGAAAATTACTCTTTTCACTCTGTTATCAAACAATGTTTAAAAGCCAATATTTTACATGATTTATTCTTAAGAGTAGTCTTCTAGATCAGTTTAAATCACAAAGCTGGGTTAAGGTTTTGCGAGTTACAGTGATGTAATTTAGGGATAAAAAATATACTTTTTTTAACTAAAAAGGCAACATTGCTGCCATTTATGTAAGAGGAATGACTCTAAGTCGCTGACAATGCCAAGTGCCAATTTACAAAGATTATAATTTCAATATCAGCTGGAGCTTGATAACATCATCTTTGGCTTAGTATAGATGGTTCATTTATATGAGCTGAAACACACAGGAAATGAGTTTTTTAACATGTTGAATGCTATTAATTCATTTAATTTATTTTGCTTGCATGTGGAAAAAAAAAATATTAGTATAATGAAGTTACTACTGTGAGACAACATGGCCCCCTAAACTACTACTACTACTATTAATAATAATAATAATAATAATAATAATAATAATAATAATAATAATAACAATATTATTATTATTAATATGAATAATAATATAGTATATAGAGCAGCATAACAAAGTGGCAACCTACCCCCAGTGGTCAAGGTGTGCGAGAAATACCAGATAAATGCTGCAGAGATGGTATGATTATATTCCTAAAACAGTCGTGGAAAAGGATGATGTCCCCATATCAACAGAGCCATGTCAGCCAACCAGCCAGACATTGTTTTCAAGAACAATAGAGACAATAATTGTACACTCATCGATGTACATGTAGCCATAGCATCTGACCAAACTTTGAAAGCTATCCAAGTACAAAGATGATGAAATAGAAATTGAATGGATGTGGCACATGAAAACAGAAGTGGCCCCAGTGGTCATAGGATCTCTTTGAGTGATTAAGAAAGGACTGGAGAAGCTGCCCAGCAAAATCCCAGAAAGGATCAGTTTTCATGAAGTCCAAAGGACAACACTCCTAGGAACAGCACATATCCTGCAGAAAGTGCTATCAATGAAGAAATTAACTACTCTCGGGAGTCTTTGGACCCTGGTCTGATCCCGGCTCTAAAGGAGAAAGCTAACCACACATTTGAGAATTTATAGCAATCATAATAATAATAATAATAATAATAATAATGATAATAATAATGAGGGAGAAGAAAGAGGTTGAAAAGAGCAAGAAGTATCAAGACCTTGCCTAAAGGGGTGGTAGATTATGGAAAACTGAGACAAAGTTTGTGCCAGTGGTGGTCAACGCATCAGGCTCAGTGTCAAAGAGGCAAATTGGGCTTCCCAACAGAATGGAAACAATGCACAAATCTGCTCCCTTTGGACCAGCACATATTTTGAGAAAGGTGTTGGAAGTCTGAGAGTTGGAGAGAGAACAGAAGGTTCAGGTCATCTTAGGCCACAGCTGGTGGCCCAATGATCTGCAACATTTCCTGCCAATGCAGTGGACTGGTTTATTTATTTATTATTTATATTTTTCACTTTCCATAAAATAATCAACTGCAAGTAAAATAATAATAATCATAGTAATAATAATAATAATAATAATAACAATAAAGAAGGGGATGGTAGAAAACATCAATGAAGTATCAGAGAGAGCTACAGGAACACAGACCCAAAAGATCAGCATGCTGGGAACTGCACGAATCCTTTGGAAGGTGCTCAGTGTATGAACAGAATGAATGACTTAAGTGACTGATGTCCCAGGTGCATGGTTTGCACCTGGCTGATGAACAAAATGAACGCCAGCAAAGACTGTAACAGTAGAGAAGATAATAACAATATCAATAATTATTATTCTAATAATAATGATAGTAATAATAATAATAATGCCTTTACAGTTAAATTTTTAAATTAAAAATGAATAAAGTTTTGCATAGAGACCTTACCTGCATTTATGCAGCATACCTATGAAACTCAGTGACCATGTTTACCACATGGGAGGAGGTGGTGTGGCCCGGTGGTTAGTGTGCTGAATTTGCATGCGGATCTTCTGTGTTCAAGTCCTGCTCTGACCACCAACTGATTTTCCTTTCGTTGTCTTGAATTCAACTCCACCATGCTTTGCAAATGGGCAACTGGTTGTCTCCCTCCAACTCGGCTTCTTAATGATATTCGGTTTATTTGAATTCAATCAATCAACGACTTTATTTACATGTCAAAAGGGTTTAGCATTGCTGCTAAATGGGGACACCTAAAAGGAGTTATAGTTCTCAAGACTATGTACAGGTTACGATTTTAAACAAAAACTATTCACAGGATAAAAATAAAGAGATATCTATCATAATAAAAGTACAGAAGTGAGTAGAATTACGAATAAAATTAAGAATGAAAAGGGTAGTCAAGTTCATTTGCACCCACTATTTGCATCAATTAAATTGTTGAGATCCCTTTTTGTAATGTAATTTTTAAAATTCTTTAAACTGAATGATTTAACATGATTGGGAAGTCTGGCCCATAGTTTTGGACCTAAATATGCTACTGAATGTTTTCCGTAAGTCACTGTCTTGAATCTTGGTTTTATAAAGTCTGCATTTCTCAAAATAAAGTTGCATTGTTGTCTTTTAAAAGGATCGATTATATACTGTGGGCACAAGTTGTTCTTAATTTTAAACATTAAAATTGCCATATGCTTACTTTACTTTTACAGTAAATGGATGACATAATCTCATCAATGTCATCTATGTAGTTTGAGAAGGATTTTCTATGTCGCTCCATTGGTTACTGGGCAGTGGTCTTAATTGGGTTTTAAGATACACATGAATTATGTAATTATTAACCGGACGAAATTCTAAAAAAGAGATGTCTAATGAGATTTAAACCTATGGAACTACTGCGAGCCAGACCCAGGAGCACAGATTTGAACTTGCCACTGTGTCACACTGCCCGATGTTGTATGACAAGGGGAAGCTATGTGTAGAAAACTGTGTAACATTTCATGTCTTGTCATTATGTTAGTATGGCAGACGATTGACTTCTTTTCTTCAGTTTAAAACTTGGCCAACCAGAGGACTTCACTTTCTTGGTTGGAATTGCCAGCCAAATATTTTGCTGTCAACAAGAAGAAAGCTACTGTGGATTTCATTTTATCTTTTCAGTTTAAGAGAACAGACATATCATTCATTCTTAAAAAAGAAATTACATATTTAGAACTGAACTTTATAATTTGCAAAGTTCGACAAAGGAAAATGAACACAGAACTTTAAACCATACAAACCCTAATGCTTTGAGGATCAGTGAATATGCAGTTAGTGATGTTTGTGGGTTGAGATGTGCTACTGGGGAGAACGTTAAGACTTTACAATGTCTGATTCACAATAAGAGTGCACAATCAATGTACAACATCAAAGATGTACCTCAACTTCAATCTTCGATAAAAATCTTTTTTCCTCCCTTTGTCTCCTACTCACAATATCTCATACATGGCATAACTCGCATGCTGTTTCTGTTGAGACCAGATGTGTAATTGAATTTAAGATATTCCCATTGTATTCATACAAAAGGTAGCTGCCTTTAATTATTTTTGATTTGATACTATGTGGAAGAAATACGTCACGAGACTCAAACTGCAAATCGTTTTAAAGTAGGGCTGTCACTAAGTAATTTTTGACAAACGAGTGAGATGGGAAACTTTCATGTACCTATTTGGTGTTATTGTGTTCCCCTCCCCTCCCTATAGGTGCCAACTTCTGGAGATTTGAAGGTCTGGAGATTTTATCTGCAGCACCACATAACGAGAGTCTCAAATGTCTGAAGAAATAAAGAGTGCAGCATGACTTCAATAATTGCCATGTCATTTGAATGACCTGTGATTTCCTTAAACAAAAATCATTAATTTTGTCTGCAAGCTAAAGTTATGATACACGAATTTCGTGTTTGTTGTATTTTACGTACATTATTCCTTTGGTTCCAATTTGTCGGGGTTCAGAGAATACATGTGTGCTGTTTACTCTCAAATGCCACGGGAACATCAAATGCATTGATTTGGTAAAAATCAATATTGACAGCTCTGACCGTTCGAATTGTGATTTTTTTATTCATCATTAATTTTGTCGTACCGTGTTTTAATTTTCAAGTCCTCGACGGCAAGAAAGCAATAACTCAAGTCTCAAACTCTCTTTCTTGGTGTGTTCCTAAATGGGTGTCTTTCTTGAAAATCCCATATATCCCAGGTAGCCCGTAAAATATCTTGATCCATCGGTATAGTTTGTACAAGGTCCTTCCATGTCTTTACTGTTGTAGCTTAATTTGGGGGTCCATCTGCAAAACAAGTCTCAAGCGAATCGCAATTTTACAAAAAAGGAGCGATAAGTTCAATTCATATGATGCTCGTACATCCTATTTTTAAGAACCTTAATTTGCTTTAATTTCACGATATTCACTTATTCCAATTTGGCCAAATAATGGATTATTTTTGCAACTCCAGCATTTCCTCGAAATTCGATATTCTATTTCCTTCAATAATCACACCCACAGCTACAACTCCAGACATACATCTTCTTCAGCTTACCCGAGATATTTAAAATCAACCTTCTCATGTTTGGGGCAAACCAACAATTGTTAAACAGGAACAGTAATGACAATAGCAACAACAACTTGATGTGGCTGAAAAAGGGGGAAGTGGGTGACAAAGTGCTCCACTGAATCTTCAAAGTCAGCCCCATGTACTCCTGGATGTTTGTTAGCTAAAGAAAGCCTACCATCAGGGTGGTACATACACCGGTATGGAGGAGGGAGTTGGGCCCCCTCCCAGGGCCGAGTATGACCATTCCTGGGTAGAGAGGAGGGAGTTTGGCCTTCTCTCCGATTGGAGGGAGTTGGGCCTCCGCTAACCTAGAGGGAAGGTGCACAGACCGATATAGAGGAGGAGGGAGTTGGGCCTCCCCTCAGGGTCGGCTGTGACGAATCGTGGGCCTCCGTAGGGCCACCACTAACCTATATGTATATAGTACAGAATGTCAAGTCTATGGGGGCAAAAGTGTGACGATAGGAGCATTTCATCCCCACAAAATGCGAAGCATTCCCCCATTGACGAGCCACAATAAAAATAGGAAAGACCTAAAAGGTACAAATAACATACGTTATATGAGGTCGATGAGAGTCTGCGGAACCTGTACTAGAACTGAGGGTGGGGTTTTTATGTACCTTTCAAAACAGTCAGAGGACCATCGCCCCAAAACCTTAATAAGCCAAGGGGGTAAGTTGATTGAAGCCGCTGAGGTAGCTGCGCCTATACAAAAACTGTGACCAGCAAATTCACTTTAATCAAGCCCTCCCTTAGAAAGTAAAAGCTTGGTCTCACTTGTAAATCTGGCTCGAGTAAGACTGAAAAGTAAATAAGGGCCCTGAGTTGGGAAAGGGGGTACGGGACTCTAAGTAGGCCAACATGGCATAGATAGGGCATAAATTAGAGTTTGCCCTTCCAAGAACTATGGTCTGCCCTTTTCTAAAGGCGTCTGTTTTGGAGACCTTTAATCGAACCAGCATATATTTAGGGGGAGACTTGGGAATGAACACTAAGTCTGACATGGTAAGGTGGCGTTCAGGATCGAAGTGAGAATCGCAAGTAAGTTCCCCTATACGAAGAAAGCAGAAAAAGGCAAGTGTCATAGCTGCCCAAATCTTTAAGGCATCTTTGTGGGTGGTATATTTGACGTTTAAGAGATGGTAAATAAATTTAGTATGTACAATGTTATAGGTCTCCGGGCTTAACTCCCTGAGAACTCTTTATTCCACGGAGAATGAGCTGCAAGTGAAGGAAAGCTGAGAGGTTTAGCGCATAGCCGTGACTGGAATGGTAATGCTTTATGGCGGATAAGTAATCTTTTTACGGTACTGGGTTGAAGTGAACGAGCCATGCATACTGAAAGATTGATCAGGACGCCCTCGTTGATGGAAACGGTGGGTGCAATTCCCGTTTGGGAGCAAAAGGAATAAAACTGTCGCATGCCAGAACTGTAGGTTTTCTTAGTATTCTGTGAAACGGCCATCCCCTTCGCCACTTAGAGACGGAGTAGACAGGCTGGGATCGGGTCTGGAGATGTACGGAACTGAGGAGCTAGCTGACGAAAACGCTCCATCCGGTAAGATTTCCTTCACAAGCTTTGGCGGGAGTTCGTGTACGGAATCCAAAGTCTGCTGGGATGTAGAAGAATTCTTGCTGGTATCGGTCCCGCTAGGGCTGTCGACAGCAAAGGAATTGAGCGTTTCTTGGACCGCAGAAGGAACGGTGCCCTCAAACGACAAGTTGTTCGCGGGGGCAGCAGCTTGGGAAGACGAAGAACCAGTGAAAGCGTTCACTACAGCTTGGGCAGCAGCAGCCGCTGTTTGTTCGATCGTCTCGTTGGTGGTTGCTTGGACCAAGGACTTGACTTGAGTCAACTGGCTCTCGGACAGCATTCTTTCGTTGGGAGAGTTGCGGTTCAGCAGGACTTGGACCTGTTGTTGTAATTGCTAGAATTGTTGCTGGAGTTCTGTGTTGTCGCCGCCATTCTGGACGGGGGTTGGGAGGTTATTAGTTTGTGCATTTCGCCGGGCTTCTTTTAGCCGGTCGCAGGAGCCGATTAGTTGGAGCCTCCATCTCCCATACAAGCCCTCAGAGTCAACCCTATCCCGTTTAGTTTTATTTATAGAAACAGTTTTCGCCGAATATTTGTCACCTTATTAGTAATAACCAATCAGAGCAGAGCTATGACCATGCTTTATTCACATACGTGCTTTCACGCGTCTAAACAAAAATGGCGGAAAGCGTGAAAGCCCAGTTTCGCGGGAAAGGCTGTTCTAAAAATAAATCTAAACGGGAAAGGGTTGACTCAAGGGTACAGAAAATATGGAGGCTCCAACTAATCGGCTCCTGCCGGTCGACGAGTGCGGAGCGTGTTCCAGTGGCAGGAAGGTTCAGTCGATTTCACAAATTACGGAGGTCTTTAACGTACAGGCCGTCCAGGTCGAGGTCAGCTGGAATGTGGACCGGTTCGCCAGCCACTACGTTTCGCGCTCGCCGTGGAGGCGGCATTAGAACGGATGTTATTCGAGCTTCTGCCGCGTTGGTGTCGAGAAAAATAGAATGGAGCACTTGCCCGTCTGGAACTGCTAACGCGATGAGAAACAACTTGCTACAAAGTATTGCACTTTTACTTAGAAATGAAAGGAAACTTCAAAATACTGTGGTCTGCTCGAGAAAACAGAATGCACGAGGCACATGTAATGCGAGAAGAAACCAGGAAGAGTGCCATGTGATTGGTGAAAAGAACGATGAAGAATCCCTAGGGCTCAGCTTCACGTGGGGTGGCACGTGAAAATCACTGGACAGAGTACAAAGCTCAAACAAGAGTCGTTGAGTAACTAGAATTTATTTCTGGTGATCAATAAATTGCGATTTGTAGAACAACCGTCGGAAAATCTTCCGTGTTCTTTCAAGGCCCAAAGCTGAGGTCACCGTGATCTCAGAGTTAAGCTCTATATCTGACTAGCTCTATGTATTTCGCGATTTTCCAAAATAACACTCACTTCTTTATCGACAACTACTGATTTCAGTCTAACATTTCCATCTTCTTCCTCTTGCCTTTCCATAATGAAAATACCAAAACGCTAATCATTCACTGCAGTATTTTGGGGGAAAACCTAATTTCATATAAGCCTTGTGGTTCTTTTAGGTGTCCTCGCCTTTTTATCTTGTAAGCTTTTATTCTGTAATGGGTATCTATTATGTTTGTTTGATATGGCAAAATTAAAAACAAATATAAACAGAAAATAAAAAGACTTGTATCAAATAACTTTTGGGTTATTATAAATGATCCTATTTGACAGAACCAGCTTCATGGCCCGGCCGGCTGAAGGTTTTTTACTGCAAGTACATAAAAGCATTATACATGTATTGCATTTTGTTCACTGGGTATAAGGCTTTAACTTGAGTTTGTTGTCGAGTTTTCATTCTTTTGTCTTACGTCATCATCCTTCTGTACTTGCAGAAAGAACCATGGCTGAACACAAATGCACGGCTATGACTGACGATAAAATAATCCCGAAAAGAGGGAGTACAACTCGGAAAAGTGACGAAAAAGCCTGCTCAGAATGCATTGCCATATAGAAAGCGCCCTTGTAAGATGCCGGCGCTTTTGAACCAAGAAAGCAGTATGTCTTAAAAGCGGTTGTTCAAAAAAGTACAGGACGAGTAGGATATTCCCAAAATCCCATCTTCTTATGGCTATAACGTTACTGTAATGACGTCATCGACCGGTACATACCGTGGTTATAAACATTTGTGTTAAATGGATTTCATCTAACTTAACGTTTCGTATGTTTCTACATACATCCTCAGAAGTGACCGTTAAACTTTTGCAATAGGCCATTTCCGAGTTCAGTTCGGCCTCTTTTTCAAAGCGAGTCTAAGCGCGAAGTCTTTCTCATGAAAATGAGTTCTTATTTATATGCAAAGTAAAACTGATGACCATCACAAAACTCTCGCACTTAGACTCGCTTTCAAAAAGACGCTGAAGTCAACTCGGAAATGGCCTATTGAAATTTAAAATAAAAAAAGGGACTGGTAACTAGCAAGTGAAATATGAATTTACATACGTGTGAAATGCGAACCAAACTAATATAGATAAAGTTCCTCACTGCCAATGTTCTCATTTAAGGCAGGTTTTAGGTCTCGGGTCTATAGAGACTCGAAAATGATCCCATTTAATCCTGTGGTCGGTTGTAACACGATTTACAATAGCTGATTTAGGACAGTTGGTGGTTTGTGCTTTGAAGTATTCAGTTTTTCTGTCGTGCAATTAGTGTTTTGTTTCCCCCGTGTAAAAGTCGTTACAATCCCAACAACTAGCTTTGTATATGACCTTAGACTTGAAAGAACGAATGGATCTGTCCTTGTAAGGGAAAAAGGATTTGACTTTTTGAGTAGTCTGAAAAATTAAATTGAGATTAAAACAGCAGTAAAACTTAACACAACTCTTAAGGCCGATTTGCACGACAGAAAGTTTTTGGCACGACTCGGATAAAAATGGTAATATCTTTACTCGTCTAAATTACTAAGACAGCCGCAGTTCTTACTTTAAGTTGTAAATGCCTTTCCAAATATCCTTTCCAAATAACCTATAAGCTAAGCGCAGAAATATTCAGAAAAGTCCAGATAGAGAGATGTCTAGATAGCAAACGTCAGTTGCTCTTAGAGTGGTTTCCTTTAATTCAAGTTCCGACGGAGAACGGTAGTGCTAACGTATCGCCCAAAACTCTCTTTGTTAACGCTGAATATTAAAGAGCATGTGACACGGAACCATATATATCGAAAGATGGTGCTGAAGACAGTGGCCTTAGTCATCTCTTTCATAGCCGTATTCATGAAATTATACTTGAAAGTGTGAAGGAACGGGGGTGTTGTTACCGCCCAGAGGTATCCCAACAACTTGTCGAAATGCTAAGTTTCCGAAGCAGACGTATACCGTCTTCTCGTCGAATGTTAAGGTTTAATAAGGCTCTAGGTGATATGTTTCCTCTGCCCTTACTTTGCTTGTTGAGTCCCCTGCTGCGCTCCCTTGGTCCTGATCCAATGAAAACGGTCCATAGGCCAGCGCACGGGGTACTCAAAAAGGCGCTGGAATCTCGTAGTCCTCCGCCCCATTCCCGTTCAGTCCTCGTGACTGCGTTCCCGAACAAAAAGCATTGCGAGTCAAAGTATCAATTGAAATTAAAATAAAAATTCGTTCCAAAGGACAATCTGTATAAAATGTAATAATAATAATAATATTAGTTATATAAACATTCTTACATAGCGTATTTCCTCAGCTAAATCGGCTTACAATAATTTGCCAGTACATGAAATATTCTTTTTTTTTTTGGGGGGGGGGGGGCTACCCTAATCATGCATAACTAATAACAGCTTACAGGGCATAAAAGCTTCCAAAAAAAGATACGTTTTCAGTTTGGTTTTAAAACAACTCACAGTCTTCGCTTCCTTTATATCCTCTGGCAAAGAGTTCCATAGTTTTGGTGTAGCAAACAAAAGAGCCCTACCACCATAGCTGTCAGTTTTAATTTTTGGAGGACAGAGTTGTGAACGTGGCGCGCTGTTCAGCTTAAACCTCGTGACGAATGATAAACTTTAATTAGACTGCAGACTTTTCAGTAGACTGCAGACTGGCCATGACTTTTATGGTCTTATGACAGGGTCGCAACGAGGTATGTGGGATCAGGGAACAGGGGCAAAATCCAGGATCAATACCACTTAACGAGGGGATCAATTTTTTTGTAGACGGAGTCATTGAAGGTTTTTGGGATCAAGGATCTAAATTATCCGACATTTTGTGATATGGATCATAGAAAATGAATGAAAATCAGGTTCATTATATAATCCACATATCTCGTTACGATCCTGTATAAGTTACAAGGAAAATCTTAAATCCAATCTTCTTTTCAACTGGAAGCCAATGCAAGTGTTATAATAGGGGCGTTGCATTGTCTGAACGTTTTTAGTCTCATCACAAGTCGCGCTGCAGTATTCTGAAGTCGTTGGAGCTTGTCCCTTTTCTATTTAGGGATGCTGTACAGAAGACTATTACTTTAAAGGGCTGGGTTCACAGATGAGTCATGCGCGCCGGCTGAATAAAACCGTCGGGTCAACACTAAATTCGTGATTGACATATGTGATATAATCCAGTAAAACTTCGCTTTAAATTCAGCCATCCTTCTCTTTGACTAGACGATTTCAGTAATTAATCAAAGCAGGTATATGTAATTGTGGTTTTTAAACCCAAGAGGTCTTGAGAAGGTCTCAAAATCCATTTGATTTATGGCGTCTCGGAAGAGATCTCGTGGCCGACCAGCGACAGGACGCCATTGCATTTGCAATCGGATGTTTCAACTGCGGATGACGTTTTCGAACTCGTTCAGAAACCTTTCAAAAAAAATATACGCAATACGCAAATATAATGTTTACTTGATCGAGAACGGCGACTGACCGTGAAATGAGACATTCCCGCCCGAGTTGTGTACTCGCTTCCGATTGGTTACCACACAAAAAACTGACGCCACGCCACGCACATGCGCTGAGGCGTAAACCCTTCCCTTTAATCCAATCGAGAGATTACAAGGGCATTAACTAACATTATTTTTTAAGTATGTCATATGAGAGGACAGAAGTGCTCATTTGCAACATTTTCCTTTTCGTCTCGTGCTGCCACTCCTTAAAACCCTAGGCTCTATCCAGAAGAGGGCATTCACGCTTAATTGGTCTCCTCACCGTTAATGCACCTTTCCCTTGTTAAAAACAGGTCACCCGACCTACTGTTCCACGCAATGACCACAATAATGACCCCCGTCCCAGATGGAGGCTCTCCTTGTTCTGCGACAATGTGCTCGGTCAGTGGGGAGCTTTAGAAACGAGGACGGAAGCGGCAACAAGAACGTCGCTTCAAAACAGGGACTTGGGTCATTGTAATCACTTCGCGATTATTCTAACTTTTTCAATATGTAAAATGTGTGTCTGTTGTGCAAAAGTGAAACTGGTATGAACGTAGTTCAATTTGGGGGAGAGAAAGGAAAATTGAACGTCGTGTACTGACGCTGTCCCCAAGCCACTTATTTTGGTCATTTAACGTTGTTGCTTTGCAGGGGACAGCAAAGGAATGTAACAAATTGTAAGAGGCACATGCAGGGCGTGCCGAACGATTGTTTTGGATAATTAAACCTGTTGTTTTGTTACGTTCCCGTAGCCGTTGCCGTTCTCGTTGCTAAAGCTCCCTACTATCTTTAAGAAGGCCTTGTAGCTCAGGTGTTATCCTATAACATCCAGTAAAGTGGATAATTAACATATTTTCTACACGAGACTTGTAGTTCACTATATATTTCTATATATTTGCATTCGTTACACCACCGATGCTCAACTCAAATATCAGCCAATCAAGTGGGAAATTGGCATCGTCGTTTTCATTTGACAAGTCAGCTACAAAACTATACCACTATACAGTGCAGCAACAAAACTATACTTTTGTCTTCAGATGGCCTCAAACGCTTTTGAAGTGATGCTTAAGAGTGTAATAGTGGGCTCTCAGGGAACATCTAAAAGTTGTTTTCAGTAATTTTCAGTGGCTAATCCAGGAGAGGGACCGGCGGCGGCTGGTCCCATCCACCCTTCCCCCCTATTTTTGGACCAAATCTTTTGGTTATAATAAAGCTGCCACAAAATCGAGAAAAACCGCCGAAAACCACAAAAAGGCAAAACATTTTTTGGATTTCTAGGTCTGGATCCACCACTGTTTTGTAGTAATATCACTGATTTTGGTTTTCAACTCAGTTGGGAGATACACAAAAGGTATCTCCAGTTTTGTGACTCGTTTTCAGAGATTGCCTTGTCTATAGCTAGTAGAACATGTTACCTATCATTTAAACTCACGGACGGGTAATTTAGGAATTACTGGGAAGGAATGAAAATAGGTATGTGCGAGTCGGTGACTTCAAGCTTCTTCTTCCTCCTCGTTTCAGGTAAAACCTATTGTTAACAAGAACAGTACAGTTGGACTGACAGTTAAAATATCTTACAAAGCAAGCACTGCAGAAGCTGTTGAAAGCAGCCTAAGATTTGGCTATTGGACCTGGAATAGATCAATTATTTTACCAGATGATAATCTTGTTATTGGAAACAGCACTGGAAACAGGGGAAAAGGAAAGGGAAAGTTCTGGCTAAAGATTAAGAATGTGAATATAAGTAACTCAGGACTCTACTCATTTGTCATAAATGGAACTGTTTTAAGACGATGGATGCTGCATGTAACAAAAGGTAGGTCATTTACTTTCTAGTTACAAAGTATAGTCCATGTGAGGCCCATCGACATGTCTGGGTCTTTTACATAAGCAGAACGCAAAATCAGCTAAATTTGGTACTGAAAGCCCCACGTAATGAGTTAATAATCCCACCTGTGTTGAAAAGTGGTGAAGGAGGGATGCGTTGACGCGGGACACTGATGACTTTCGACATTGTGCAGAAATAAACAGGGACCTTCTGATAATCGACCCGGTTGCATGTATTTCTCCTAGCAACACATTTGCCGGTATGCAGCGTTATGCCAAAACTACCTGTTTAGCCGGATACGATACGAGTTGCATACTTTGCTAAACGATCGATATTGGCAGTAAGTGGCCCTGTACCCACGGCCTCACTTTCATGCGTCCGCTTGCTGGGTATCCAAATCAATCCCTATGCGAATAGGGGACAGCAAGCTGGGCACATGCATGCAAAGCTAATTCTCGGGACAGTGTCTTTTATTGGAGAAAGTACTCACTTTTTCCACAGGGTCAGAATGAAAGACTGATCACTGACAAAAGAGGTAAATTTCTGTGCTAATAAGTGACCCTACAATACAAGTAAAACCAGGGTAGTCATGTTCCATTTTGCTTTTAATGTAAATCAAAGAGTACTTAATTCACTTTGTGGCTCTGCTTTAAGAGCATGAAAATTTTCATGAATCAAAATAAACTTAAGGAAACTTAAAAGACAACGGATTATAAGTGAACATAATTATAAAAGAACAATTATTTTAATCACTAAGAAAAATATCATTTTACTTTTAGGAGTTTACCGAAGAGAACTGTTACCGTTACGACCTTGCGGAGGACCTCTCCGCAAACTAGGTGAGTTCCAAATGCAGATTATTTAAGGCCATTTAGAAACACTATACAAAATGGGTGAGGAAGTTTTTCAAGTATATGTAAGGGTTCTTACTCCAAACCAATTAAGTTGTATACTTTCGTCATTCCATCATTCATGTATAGCATTACGAGAGTGAAGATATAAAGAAACTTGCACTAAGGCAAGAGCGAGTAAAAATTACTACATTTTCGGTCTTAAACCTAGGCAGTAGTTAACCACGGCGGTATGGGACCTAAGCCTTCTGATTGGACGAGAACGTACCACGTGACCCAATTGGACCAATCAGAAAACGCCACATCATTTTTTCTCCCGCCATCTTGGATTTCCGAAAATGGTCTAATCCAAATATGGGCGTCATGCCCAAATATGGGCAACACGTTAAGCGGGTCGATGTGTCGAAAAAGCAGGCTACTTCAAGCCAGGGAGGGGTCTCAAGAAAGGAAATGACGTCATCACAGAAAATCGGAAGTCACGTGCCAAATGAATTTTTACGAATTTTAATGAAAAAACAAACTTAGGGATGACAAACGGGAACGTGTGAGGACTCCGAGTGAGCCCCCGTCCCATGAGTCAACATCTTGACTCCCACTCTTTGCGACAAAAAAACACAACGTACGCGTCTGGGGGGTCGTCTACGAAGTTGAGCGAACCATACTCACCCGACCTGGGGACCGTCCCACGTGAAGCCGAAGACTCCGACCCAGACCCTTGCCTATTTATACGGTCTGCGGTCGTTTGGTTGCGGTGGCTGCTTCCTCCATCTCCCGCTGTCTGTGCCACCATGCCCGTTTCTGAGCCTGCCGTCGTTCCAGGGCCTCGCTCTGGCATTGCCGTCGCAGACGGTAAGCCTCTTGTTGTCGTTGCACCTCCTCTTGCTGGGCAGCCTGGCGCCGTCACTCGTCCACCTGCTGAGCCACCAGGCGTCAAGCTTGCAGGCTCCCAAACTGCATCTGGGTTGCCTCGTGGGTCGCCAGGTAACCGTATGGGTACGAGAGGGCAGTGTTAGGACCGATGGCACGCTTGTCGAAGACCAGCCAGTAGCGTTTGATTCACGGTTTCCAGCTGGTGGGTGGCGTCCCGCGTGATGAAATGCGGATTGAAGGCCGGCACCTGATGCGGCCGGTCCGACGGGTCCCGCAATTCTCGCAGCACGTTGGCTTTCAGCACCTGGTAGTTGAGTTGCTGGCTGCCGTAGTGGTTCAGCGTGATGCCCTTACACTTGCACGCATGCTTGTCCTTGTGCGTCTCATATCAATAGGTCTTGGGGCCACTGGACACGAAGTCACGGATGTAGTCATCGGGATCTTCCAGCTCATCAGCCATGCGGTGGCTTTAGGGCCCGGGTTCTTGGCGATCTGGGCGGGATCCAGTCGCACGCCTTCAGGCACGAAGTAATCGGCCACGTACCGGTCGTGGGCGGCTTGGCACTCTGGATGCTGAGGGTCACGGGCCGGACCTGGGGGCCATCTACTGGCTTCCATCTTGATGTTGAGCCAGGTATTGATGTACCCGGCAAATAGACCTAACTGACAGTGCGGGAAATGCCAGACCTACGAAAGAGAAAAAGACGAACGTTGAGAGAGGGCTCGGGTAGAAGCGTGTGAGAAGGGGATGGATCTCACCTCGTGGATCTTGACGATCTCGTAACCCATCTCCACGGCCTTGGCCAATTCCAGGGTACACCATGTGCCAGTCAGTTGCCATTGCTCACCACGGTTGCCAGCAGGCCAGGGATCTCTTAGTCGGGATCCTCCAACTGCAACAGGTTGTGGGCTTGCCGTTCCTCCTCGGACAAGTTGGCCAGGGTCTCGTGGCACACTTCCTGTTTGCACAAGTGGAGCCACTGCAAGGCTTTGATGCTCTGTCGGTTGCGGGCCCCATGCCACTCCATCAGGGGTTCGATGGCGATGGGCAGGCACATTTTCTGGAAGGACCGCATGCAGGAGGAGGTGATGGTGATGCATTTGAGGAACGGGTTGAACCCAGCCTCAGCCTCGAACTCCTTCTGGAAACGGCGGCACACTTCCTTCAGTAGACGGATGTCCGACTTGCAGTAGGCCTTGAGTTCCTGCCAAAAGTGGAACCAGCCACACGTTCTGCATGCCAGCCAAGAAATTCCTGGCATTTCTCCTCCAGCATGCCGTCCGAGTCGTAGTAGTCCTTGGCCGGAATGACACTGTTGTACGTCTGGTGCTCAGCGGTGTTGAAAAAATGGGGAAAGAACCCCTTTTTCAGTTCCGTGAGACCAAAGGTGGCGGGGAACTTGTCCAGGGGTTGTGGCATGAAACAGCAACTGTCCATGAACTTGAGGTTGCCTGTCTGTAGACTCAAGACCTTGGAGCCGATGCAGATCTGATGGGTGACTTTGTACCCACTGTCGTACAGCTGGCGAAGCACGAACATGCCGTCATAGCCTTTGAAATTGTGAAAGACCGTGACGACTTGACGGTTCTCCTGCTCAGCCACCTGGGTGGCCCATTCCAAGTAAGCTTTGCAGCACTCAGCCCCGTACTCGGCGTACTGATCATCGCTGTCGTTCTGCTCCCAGCAGATCAAGTTCGGCGTGTGCAAGCCCCCCTCTTGCGTGGCCTCAAAGTCCGCGTAGACCAGCAAAGACGGTGTGTGTCGGTTCGCGGTTGCCTCGTCGTTGTCGCTCCCGTCGTCGTCCTAGTCACGCTCGTTCACCTGCAAGGTCTGCATTCCGGCAGCTGCCCCGCCGGTGTCATCAACCACCTTTTGCATGAAGCAACGGTTGGTCCGCAACCGGGGCAGGGTCTGTGTCCGCACCGATGTTTGCCCCGCTCGGGTCCGGGCATTTCTTTACAGCAGATCAGGCAACATGCCAAGGCATCGCAGATGTGGTTGCCTTCCTTGCGGCAAGCCGGATGTCCACTCTGGGTCTGGAACCGCGTGTGATTCTCCGTGCACGTCGTGCCGTAGAAACGTGCCGTCTGGTACTCGGGGCAGTTCTGCTGCCCTGCCACAGGTGATTGGCATGGGTGATTGGCATAATCCTGGTTTTCGTAGGCCTTGTCGCATGCGTCACAGTAATAGGCCTTGTTGAAGAAGACCGCGTAGCTGGTACAGTCGTGGTAGTGCATGCCGATCTTGACCAGACAAAGGATGGGACACCCCGTACGTGCCGGTCCCACAAAGACGAGGGCACACCCACGTGACACATCGACAACCTTGATCTGGTACTCGGCAAGGGCGATCTGGAGCATGTCCAACTCACCTTGTCTGCAAGGTGCTTCGGGCACATGCGTCTCGGCGTGCAAGGCTTGGGCCAACCGGGTCTGGCAGGGTCGTCCATGACGAAGAGAATCGTAGGTGTCATCGGTCCTCTGACCCGTTTGCTCGGCAGCATGGGCGTGCATGGTGACCAGACCCCGGGTGCAACAGAGTTCGTCCGTGTTGTCAATGGGCACCATGCATCGTTTCAGGTGAAGAAACTGTTTGGCCGGGATTCTGGACGAGCACGACTTGGAGTTGAAACGTGTCATTTGTCTGATGCGGTATTGTTTGGCCCAATTCGGAGAACTTTGCTGACAGGACTGATGCTGCCCGCACTGCCGCACCCTCCTCATTCACCTCATGGCGAGTGCACCCCCATCGGACGCAGGGAGTGAAGGCGGCGATACCATCATCGTGACAGACACGGACGTTGAGGGGCCCTCGGAAAACGACGGGACCTACGGTTTCGTGTGGCCTGACACACCCCCTACACAGACGAGGAGGAGAAACCAGGCCTGTAAATTTTTGTCAAGGGATGGGGACTCGGTCGGAGTCCCCACACATTCCCGTTTGTATACAGTTTTTGTTTTTATTCATTAAACTCGTTTTTTATTCAATTTTGAGCGTGACTTCCGATTTTCTGTGATGACGTCATTTCCTTTCTCGAGACCTCTCCCTGGCTTGCAGTAGTCTGCTTTTTCGACACATTGACCCGCTTAACGTGTTGCCCGTATTTGGGCATGATGCCCATTTGGATTAGACCATTTTCAGAAATCCAAGATGGCAGAAGAAAAAATGACGTGGCGTGTTCTGATTGGTCCAATTGGGTCTCGTGATACCTTCTCGACCAATCAGAAGGCTTAGGTCCCATACTGCCGTGGTTAGCTAATAGGCTTATTGTTTAGCTTCTAATTCTATTTGTTTAAAAAAATTGAATTTTTGAACAGTGAGCCATTGTGTACCCTTCACTGAGTCTGACCATCCAGGATGCAAGTCATTTCCGGGTCCTCCATTAAACGTGGAAGTTCGCACAGACATTCGGGAGAGGAAACCTGTCGTTCAAGTAAAGTGGGAGCCACCCAACACAGGTCAGCTCAAAGATCACGTGTTTAAGGAGACTTTTGTATTTTACAGCATTCTGCCATAGCAGGGTAATCTAACAAAAACGATCAAAAACTACACGGGAATTGAAGAAAGTCAACCAAAAAAAAGTGAAGCAATAGGAATATCGTCATCTCAGACTCTGCACTCTTCACTCGTTGTGCGGCGTTCACACAAAAAAAGTAAACACAAAGAAAGCTCTTGCTTTCGCCAAGCACCAGTTATTTACATTTGCCGCTGTTTTGTTGTGGGAAAGGATATGGTTTTCGATCAAAATTTAATAACTAGTTAGAACTGGTTTGGAAAGTTCCCTTTCAATTCAAACGCGATCGCGATCCGTGTTGTTATGGTGAAACAATGGATTGAAATACGTCTTCAGTTATGCACTTGGTATCTAACATTGCTATAGTCACACTTGAAAGCATTCTATGTTAGAAATAACACACTCTTGGTTTTGCAAACTTTGGCTAGCGAGTGGCCGTTTATAAATTTTATAAAATTATGTAGACGTTCTCAGCAAAGGTGGGGTCACACACACCACCGCCCCGAGTTACCGACAGCGCAACCTCACCCGAGAAGAATACACTGCTTTGGATGGATAAATTAACATGTCACCTTAAAATATGAAATGAGATTTGACTAACCCTAGGAACCGCTGGGCTTAGCGCCAGCATAAGCCTCAACTCTGTCCCCTATGACCTTAGCCTATCGTGTAAAGAGAAATTCAACAAACTTGGACAGGAGGTTTATCAAACTGTCAAGAGCGCAAAACAAAACATTCACCTTAGCCCTTGCTTAAGCTGTTCTCTCTTATTTTGTCTCTAAATAGTGATTAATAAGAACCTGTTCCAATACACCGAGACCTAATATGTTGCAGAAATGCACTCGATTTCCATCTTCCGAAAAGTCGGATTTGGGCATCAGACATGCCCTGGGGGGTGACCAGGAGGCAGCACCTCTGTGGAAACTGTGAGCCTTCAGCTGGGATGTGTCAAGACCTCAAAAACAAAGGGCCTGGTTCAGTAAAACGTAAAGTAGCGCCTAGAAACTAGGTTGCCATGAAGCCAACAGAAAAGTGGCCCGGTCTGCTGTCCTGTCCTAGGACCTGCAAAAACTAGAAGGCTAATACAGGACAGATGGGTGTCGAATTGCAAATGTTATATCTATAGGATGCCCAGAATCATGATATTTAAGGAATTGCATGTTTTTTTCACATGATGCATACATGCCTTGAACCTCTCTAATAAAGAGACCTGATTCAAACTGATAACATTCCTTGACTGCAGCGCTGTCCCTTTTTTAATTACGCCAATGCGCAAGGCAGCAAAAAATGCTGTTGTGCACATGGCCTTCATCATGTGTCTTTGATAATCAGTTACTATTGTGTGGTCTACGGCCGACATGAGTTGGTTTCAGGATTGGAAGGGTGATGGGTACCCGATTGTCGATCTGAATGCTTGTGGAGTTTCAAATCACCATGCAGCACCAACTATATCAGGTGTACCTTAGTACGATCTGGCAATGAACCATACGATGCGCAAAGCCTATTGCTGATAAGTATGTCATTACAGATAAAGCCGCCTAGCCATTCTTCACCAACAGTGTAGGCAGGTCAGGTCCCAATTCAGCAGTTGGAGATGAAGTGGTATTTCGGTGGGGCATTCTTCCATACCGCTGGCAAGTGATTGAAAACTCGTTACGTTGATTTAGTTTTATGAGGTGATGTGGGAGTCTGACACCGATAGTAAGGTTAATCAGCCTACGCAAGAACGCTGGACCTGGAATGACAAAATTTGCAGGCAAAAATCAATAGACCAATTACTGAATGTAACTCTTTTAGTGTTATCTTGTTAAGAGCCGGTGCCCTATGTATGGCCAAATAACAGTTCTCAATTTTCCCGTGGAAGCCTAGCCTCACCCTTAAGACAATCCAGCTCTATACCAGCAAAAGTCGAAATATGTGCAGGTCCTTCTGTCTTTTCTTATGCCGCTGGGATTACAACATCCGCACATAAGGCAAGAAACTGATTTTATGCCACATAACATGAAAGAGTCTGCGATGATTAGAAAGTCATCTTGTATGTGTATAATGTGGGCAATGCCCAGTTTCTGATGTCCTATCCATTCCAATGCGCGTGCCATACTGAACAACTCTAAAATTTTTCAAGAACTTGCACATCCCATAAGAAGAGCTAAAACATAATAATATTTGCCGTTCCAGTGTATTCCGAACAAGTGGTAGTCATCACAGTGTAATGGTATAATTCTAAAAACACTATGCACGTCACGCTGGGCAATCACGCAGCCTCTCCTCAGAGCAAAGGTCAATCGACGGCACCAAGAAGAAGGCGAGTCTGTAGATATTTTCGTCACTGCTTTGCATCATCTAGCCGAATACTGTCCTTACGGTACACTAAAAGATCAGATGATCCGAGACAGGATTGTGGTTGGTCTCCTAAATGCGAAATTATCGGAAAAACTTCAACTCGAGCCTGAAGCCCTGTTGAGAAGCGACTTTACGGAGCCAGCAGACATAAAAGCGAAAAAAATGCCATAAAAGCGAAAAAATGCCATAATGTCATGCCATAAAAGCGAAAAAAATTCCTAAACACAAGAAGGAAAACCTACAGTCTGGAACCACAAAGAAGCCGTCTATGAATCTTGCCTAATCTAAAACGGAACAGAACTGCTGTGGACGTTGTAAAAAATCCCCTAGTCTCGCACGTTCGTCCTGTCCAGCTAAAGACGCAACTTGCCACAAATGCTCAAGAAAAGGTCATTGGGGAGCCGTCTGCAGATCCTCAAAAACTGTAGCTGAAGTTGAGGAAGAAGGTTATTCACTCCTGGGCGAAATTGGAACCGGATCTAACAGAAATTCTTGGTTCGTGGATCTCCGGCTAAACGACTCTCTATGTTTTACTCTCTCTGTTTTAAAATCGACACTGGAGCAGACGTGACTATAATTCCTGCCCGAGTCTATGAAGCACTTCAACCCAGCCCGTCTCTTTCCAATCCCAACAAGACCTTAATGGGCCCTGCTGAAAGTACACTTCCTGTTCGTGGCTGTTTCGTTGGCAAAATCCAGAAAGGGGACAGGTCCATAGAACAAGAAATATTTGTCCTCCATGGTGCCCGAAATCTCCTCCTTGGTCGCCCAGCCACAGAAGCATTAAAAATTGGCGAAGTGGTCCATGAAGTAACAACCACCGATTTCAAAGCGAAATTCCCGAACCTCTTTCAGGGCTTAGGGAAATCGGACGGACCAGATTATGTAATAAAACTCAAACCGGATGCCAAGCCACATGCACTCTCAACACCGCGAAGAGTTCAGGTACCTCTCCTCTCTAAGGTCAAAGAAGAACTCTCCCGTATGGAGCAAATGCAGATTATCTCACGTGTTGATGAACCAACTGAGTGATGCGCTGGGATGGTAGTGGTCACGAAACAAACGGGAAAGTGCGCATCTGCGTGGACCTAACCAACTAAACGAAAACATCTTGAGAGAGTTTCATCCCAACCGAGTGTAGACCACACCCTCGCTCAACTGGCAGGAGCTACGGTGTTCACCAAACGTGATGCAAATTCTGGGTTCTGGCAGATTGGCTTATCTCCAGAGTCGGCGAAACTTACCACGTTTACCACCCATTTGGCTGATTCTGTTTCAACCGCCTCCCTTTTGGAATCAGTTCAACGCCCGAACACTTCAGAAGCGGATCTAGCAGGTCTTAGAAGGGACAGAAGGTCCCTGTGCCAGATGGATGATATCCTGGTCTTTGACAAATCGGTTCATGAACACGACGAGCACCTTGAAGCAACTCTTCTTAAGTTACAAAAGGCCAACCTCACCTTGAATGAAGAGAAATGTGAGTTCTCCAAGCCATCAGTAGAATTTCTGGGTACCGTCATTGACTCCAACGGGGTGCAAGCTGACCCCAAGAAAGTAGAACCTATACTACAGATGGAGAGCCCTAAGGACCAGTCTGAACTTAGAAGATTTCTGGGGATGGTCAACCAACTGAGCAAATTCCAAACCCAGATAGCACAGCTGTCCAATCCACTAAGGGATCTTCTCAGCTCCTAGAACCACTGGTCATGGGGTGAAGCACAAGAGAATGCCTTTTCCTTAAAGAGGAGCCTCACCACAACCCCTACCCTCGCGCACTACGATGCAAGACGCGAGATGACCCTTTCCAGTGATGCATCCTCCTACGGGCTTGGAGCGGTTTTACTTCAGAAACAAGACGATGGTCAATTCCGCCCTGTAGCGTACACCTCACGAGCTATGAGCCGTACGGAGCAGCGGTATGCCCAGATAGAAAAAGAAGCCCTGGGCATAACTTGGGCAAGTGAACGCTTCGCAACCTACCTTATTGGCCTTAATTAAATACCACATTGAGACTAACCACAAGCTCTTGGTCCCATTATTGAGCACCAAGAATCTGGAGGATCTCCCAGCCAGAGTACAAAGGTTCCGTACGCGAATGATGCGCTTCAGCTACATCATCTAACCTGTCCCTGGGAAATCTCTTTGCACAGCTGATGGTCTGTCAAGAACTCCCTGGTCAGACCCCTAAATCACGAGGAGACAAAGTTGGAGACCGAAGTTGAAGCCTTTGTTGACTTCATTGTCAAGTACCTCCCTGCTACGGAAAATGGACTGGAGGAACTCAGGTCCCAACAGCAGCAAGACGAAGTCACGAGGCAGCTAATGTCTTACTGTACTGAAGGATGGCCTGAGAAATCCCCCCTTCCCGGTCCTCTCAAGCCCTATTGGCCAGAGAAAGATGAACTGAATGTACAGCAAGGGTTACTGATGAAAGGCAACCACATTGTGATCTTGTCCATGCGATTAGACGTGCTGGACAGAATACATGAAGCCCACCAAGGCATTACAAAATGCAGAGAGCGTGCTAAAGCCTCAGTTTGGTGGCCGGGACTAAGCAAGCAATTAGAGGAAGTGGTAAACAAGTGCACAACCTGCACCAAGGAGTGTGTCAATGCAGCAGAGCCCGCAATCCCTTCAGATCTTCCAGATCGACCGTAGCAGAAAGTGCCCGCTGACCTTTTCGAGCTAAAAGGCCAGCCATACCTCCTGGTCATCGATTACTTCTCACCCTATGTGGAAGTAGCTAAACTGTCACACACAATTTCTACTAATATTGTGACCCATCCGTCAAGTCCATTTTCGCAAGACACGGAATTCCGGATCAGCTTCTGTCCGATAAAGGCCCACAATTCCCAGCCAGGTTTTTCGCCAAGTTTGCAGAAGAGTATGGGTTCACTCACATCACGAAAAGCCCCAGATATCCACAAGCAAATGGTGAGGTGGAACGAGCTGTCCAAACTGTGAAAAATTTACTTAAGAAGGCTACAGATCGTTATCAAGCCCTGATGGCTAACCGTGCCACACCCCTTTTGTCTAGCTTTCAGAGAGGCATCTTTCTCTCGGAACTGCTCCAAGTATGACCAGCTTGGAATCAGCAGGGTAGGGAGTCTTGTGCTGATTTTCCTCCCCATCAGCAATTCTGCTGGGCTGATCCCTACCCTGATCCCTACCCTGATCAGCCCAGCGGAATTGCTGATGGGGAGGAAAATCCACACAAGACTCCCTACCCTGCCAACCCTGCTGATTCCAAGCTGGTCATACTTGCAGCAGTTCCGAGAGAAAGATGCCTCTCTGAAAGCTAGACAAAAGGAGAACTTTGATAGGCGCCATGCTGCTAAACCTCTTCCTGTGATTACTCCGGGAGAACACGTTTGGCTGCCAGATCAGAAGATTGAGGGAACAGTAGTACATGAATCTGGCACCCCAAGGTCTTACACAGTGAAGACGCCAAATGGCCTGCTTCGGAGAACCAGACGCCATCTAAACCCCCTTTATAGAAACCCCGAAAGCAGACAGCCCCGACAGTAGTGCAACTCCTCTATCTGGTGAGAAGAGGAACGCTGCGGTGCACCCCCTGCACCTGCTGCTACCATCAAAACTACCCGATGCGGCCGGCAAATTAGACTGCCTGAACGTTCCAGAGACGTTACTTCAGCAGTTTACATTTATATAAAACTGGGGAGAACGGCAAAGTGCGGCAAACTGGAAAGTGCGCATCTGCGTGGACCTAACCGGAGTAAACAAAAACATCCTGTGAGAGTTTCATCCCCAACCGAGTGTAGACCACACCCTCTCTCAACTGGCAGGAGCTACGGTGTTCACCAAACTTGATGCAAATTCTGGGTTCTGGCAGATTGGAATCAGCAGGGTAGGGAGTCTTGTGCGGATTTTCCTCCCCATCAGCAATCTAAACCCTCTTCCAGAAATCCCGAAAGCAGACAGCCCCGACAGTAGTGCAACTCCTCTATCTGGTGAGAAGAGGAACGCTGCGGTGCACCCCCTGCAAGAAGCTAGAGTTGCTCTCGGCTGCGCCTCGAGCAACTCTTACGCATCTTTCATGCTCCCAACTTCCTAAGTGCTTCTATTCTCGATTAAACACGCTGACGCATGAACCAATTGTTAATTAGTATCACCGAACTAGTAGACTAATGCAAATCCTGCATTTTCATTGGGTACGCTACTAGAGGACTATTAGTAATAGTCCTTGAGTAGCGAAAAGCGGGACGCTTTCTTTCGTTTTATTCCCAAATAAATGTTTCTTCAACTTGCATTTGCTAACTTTATTATTGCCTTTTCTGTCCGACTAGTTGGGTGATACTAAAACAATTAGACCCTTCGCCCTCAAGGGCCACTCGTCTAATTGTTAATTAGTGCTAACCTTGCTTCGAACAACGAGGCCCAGGGGACGCCCAGGGGCTTGTTTAACCAGTCGCAACGGGTTCGGGTCTGAAAATCTTCTTTATAGTTCAAACTTGTTATAAACTGTTGCGGACTTCTTCGTTAACAAGGTGTAGTTGATTCGGGACAACCTGTCATTAAGTCTCGGTTCACATCATGATACCAGCTGTGGAAGTGTCTTGGGACTGCACGAGTTTGCTCCTACCAATGGAACAAAGGTGTCTTCTCTTATAAGAACTATGTCTGGGAAACCCTGCATTCTGAATCCAATACCTGGAGCTTTGCTGAGAGATTTTTAAGATACTCTACTTCCGATTATTATGCGCATTGTGAACTTATCTCTAGATAACTCTATTTGGTTCCTATGAAGCTTAATTAAGGAAGCTACGCTGAACCCACTTATTAAGAAAGTCTCCCTTGACAACTAAGCTTACTCTAGTTTTCGGCCTAAGAAACCAGTAATGTTATGGAAATTCACACCCTGAAACAAAGGATCAAGACCTACTGAACGAGATCTGCATATTGAAAGACCAACTAAGTGAGCAAAACAACGCACTCAAATCCATCTCAGAAGAACGGGATTCTTACAGGACAGCTCTCCAGATTTTGACGAAGGAAATAAATGCCCTCAGGGAGAAAGATCCTTCGCCAACTCTTGGCCTTGCTGACTCTGATCTAGATCTTATGTTGTTATGTCACAACATAACACTCAGCGTAACAGAGCAACCGTGAAGTCTTCAAAAAAATCCAACCAATCCGTAAATTTGCCTTCTAAATCGAATGAACCACAAATGTTCGTAATAATAATAAGCAGACAGAGAGGCCTGTAACCGTTATAACAGGGGATTCGATCATCAAAAACACTCGTGGGTGGAGCCTCTCCAAAATCAACAACGATGTCGTAAAGTCTTTTTCGGGTGCAGAGATTGAGCATATGGAGGACTTCATCAAACCTATTTTAAGAAAGGAACCTGACAACATCATCATCATCCATGTTGGCACAAACGACATCCATTCTCAAGAACCAAGATTAACAGCCGAAGGTATCGTCAACTTGGCTCTTCAAATTGAAGCTGACGCACCGGACACCAACTTAGCAATTCAGGATTGATCACCAGGGCGGATGATAAGGAAGGGAAAATCTCAAGTGTTAACACGATTCTAAAGAAGCCACCGGGATTTTATCGAACATAGCAATATTACCCAGACCTATTTAAATCGGGGAGGGCTACATTTATTTAAGTCACTACCCTTTTAGCTCAGGATTCCTGTAAACATATAGATTAGGTCTTTGCCGTTTGGGAGTACGATCACACTCTTGACCCACCGACATCTACAAATTGCAGACCCAAAGCCAACGCCAACGCCAAGGTCAGTTTTTGGTCGTGGCTTGTTTATGACATGTTTAAATGTAAATAGTTTGGTAGCTCACATCGACGATTTACGCGTTTTCATGAGTCATTCCAAAGATATCGACATTCTAACTGTGAACGAAACTAAACTCGATGCTACGATTAGTGACATCGAAGTTATGAATTAGTGACAACGAAGCTATGAATTAGTTCGTAAAGACTGTGAGAGCAACGGGAGGAATGGGGGCGGTGTTTGTATTTATCTCCGAAGTAAACTTAATTTCCAGTTTCGCGCTGACCTGAGTCCGAATAATCCAGAATGTATCACTGTCGAGATTACAAAACCCCGTTCAGAGCCATTTCTAGTGTCCACCTGGTATAGACCACCACAATCATCTCTTGACCTCTCTTTTTCTTTGAGAAAATTATTGACAAAATTGACGCTGAAGACTTGGAGTTATATCTTTTGGGCGATTTAAATTGTAATTTATTATCAGAGGTCGTCGATAGCAATTCATCTCATCTCTTCAGCATTAGTGATATCTATGGGCTGACTCAACTCATCACAGAACCAACTCGAATTACCCAATATTCACGCACCCTTATTGATTTAATATGCTTAACTAATTCCTCCTGATAAGTTATCTAAATCAGGTGTTATTGATGTTGGCATTGGTGATCACCCTGCTGCTTTTCTTACACGCAAAGTTACATATTTCCGTTCCAGTATTCATAAAACTGTTGAAACTCGAGAATTCAAGAATTTCAACGAAGACGAATTTTTGCGAGGTCTTCGAATGCATGACTGGATTTCCGTCGCCAAGCACAATAACCCAAATAATATGTGGGATGCTTGGAAACACCTGCTAGCATACACCCTTAAGAACAAAAAGGATGAGAAACAAAAGCTTTCCCTGGATTACTAAAATGAGCTGTTGCTTCAAATGCATAAAAGAGACTTCTTGAAACAAAAAGCTAAATCTGCAAATGACTCCTTCATTTGGAAACGATTTAAAGACGCAAGAAATAAGGCTAACAGTTCAATCAAGATAGCTAAACGCAAATATTTTTCTGATAAACTTGACGCAAGCAAGGGCGATTCTCGTAAAACTTGGCATTTAATCAATGAACTTCAGTCACGGGAAAGCAAATCATCCAAAGTATCCCAAATCAAAACAGGGAACCAGTTTTTCACCGCATCTGATGAAATAGCTGAAGCATTCAACAATCATTTTACTAATATTGGCCAATCCCTACCTCGGAAAATTCGTAGACACTGATCCCCTTTCCTATGTAAATCCTGCCAACGGTGTATTATTTTTCCCTCCAGTGGATTAACGTTCAAAAAGTTATCAAACTACTGAAAAACATAGATGGAGGCAACGCCACTGGTCGTGACAAAATTCCATGCAGACTCCTAAAAATTGCCGCTGATGTTGTCGCTCCCTCCCTAACGGGTAGGACTGGAAGATTGTTAAAGTGTCACCGCTAAGGCTGATCTAAACAACTATCGGCCCATTTCCGTCATTCCTGCCGTAGCAAAAATCTTCGAAAAAATTATCTATGACCAACTATATAATTATCTCAATGAGAATGGTCTATTACCTAATTGCCACTCCGGCTTTTATTCTCTGCACAGTTCTTTTATGGCCTTGGTCGAGACAAACGACAGTTGGTGTGTCGATATTGACGGGGTCTTCTTAATGGCATTATTTTTATTGATCCGGAGAAGGCCTTTGACACCATTGGCCATAAAATTATTCTCCAACAACTTGACAAATATGTGCTCCATCAAGATGAAGCCCTGAATTGGTTCCAGTCTTTCCTAACTAATCGTGTGCAAAGATGAAATGTAAACAATCACCTATCTGGCGCAAGTCCACTAAACTGTGGAGTACCTCAAGGATCAATAATTGGCCCCCTTCTCTTTCTGATCTACATAAATGACCTACGAATTGCTTTAACATTGGATCTCCTAGAATGTATGCTGACGACACTAATGATGAGCTTTTCTTCATCTAGCTTAGCTGATCTTGAGACCCAGATCAATAGTGAATTGATACATATAGCTAGATCGGATCATCCTAGCGCCATGTGTTTTCTGTATTCGGTTTACATGCAAAACGTTGTACTTGGCACTAGCGCTAGGATCTTCCTAGTGATAGATCTTCCTAGCTGAGAGATCCTAGCACTGGGAAGATTCACTCGGACGATCCTAGCACTTGGGACAGAGAACCAAGCACGGCGGCTTCTGGCCTTTCAGCAGCTTTTCTTACGAATTATGAAACATAAGTGCAACCGAAATTCCTGCTTGTAAACCAAACGGAAAATTGTTTCGCTTTCTAGAATCTTCCTAGGGCTAGGATCTTCCTCCCTTCAGTGTAAACAGCCCCTAAGATATTTTATCTTTTCTTCCGCCCAACCCTTGGGGCAATTACCATTCCGGTAACGAAACGTTATTTCTTTTTAAAGTGCCACGGAAACGAAATTTTCATATCTGAGATTTTTTCATAATTTTGTACTTTGAAACATGCTGATTATCGTGGGCTAATTCGTGTTCGCCAGAAAAAAGCGAAAAGTTGTCTTTTTTAAGGTTGAAAACCGCATTTTTGCTTCAAAACATGTCCGGGCCCTGGGACCGAATGAAAACGGTTGCTGACGTCACTGGTTGTATTCACCTCGCTAGCGTGGGTCTTTTCTCTCACATTAGCGACCTTCAGGTCGGAGTACGAGTACGACTAGGAGTACAAGTTTCCCCTTCTGAGCACGCGCACTATAAAAAAGTTTGACCTGAAAACCTAATGCGCGTGCTCAGAACGGAAAACTCGTACTCGTAGTCGTACTCGTACTCCGATCTGAAGGTCGCTATTTATACGGTCCACCACAATGTCTGAAAACGAGCTTTCTACGGGTGAATCTTCTTCTGAAGGGAGCGAAGACGTTTGCAGCAGTGATGGAGAAGATTATTATGCATTTAATGGCGATTTTGCGCCGTACCAAGGCGAGCCCTTGGCTTCCAGTGAAGACGGCGATAACAGTGGCGGCGGCGAAGTTGAAGACAAAGACGAAGACGGTATTTTGCCCTCCGTTTTGGAACAACGTTTCGAAGGACAAGTTCCTTTAGATAATTAGTGAGAGCTCATAGCTGTGATATATATATATTTTTTATCGAACCTTGGCTCAAGTCTAAACATTTGTGTTTACAGGTGCACTTTAGAAATTGCAATGTGACACACTTAGCTGGGGCGCGTGAATTTAGATACTGTTACGAAATACTTTAGACGAGAGGGAAGTTTACACTTATCGGTCTCGATGCAGGATGCATTTTGAACCATCCCGACTTTTCGCCATTAACAAACCGTACTGTTCTTGAGCAAGTTGGACCACTTCTTCGCGATAAAGATGGGCGACATTATCGAAGAAGGAATGATGCAGCTCAAAATAAGTTAGTACGATGAAATTGCGTTTATATATCCTAAGCTAGAAGAGTTTACACGTCAACCTCTTTACTTAAAGCCCAATACAAAACATGTCCATAATCAGCATGTTTTAATTCTACATTGCCGTTGTAGTCGTGTGTTTATTGAACCTAGTAAATATCTTATAATCCTCAGGTTTCTCAGAGCTGTGGCCTATCGCTGGTTGGCTAGGTGGTTGTTTGGCCCTATGGGATGGGAAAACACAAGACCTTTGCCCTCATGCATCTACCACAGGATAAGATCGGAATTCCAAACCCATAAGACAACTGGCTACGTATCTGGACAGCAGCGAGCTGACCAGAATGACTGAACTTTGATCTTGCATAGTTGTGGTGACAATCTTTTTGAAGTACGTGTATGCATATGATAATAACAAATAGGTAATTTTAGACCGAGAAAGTAGTCGTTGTTGACATGTCCAGTTTCCTTTAGTTGTTTCAAAGATTGCAGTTTGTATTATCTTATCCCTCAAATGTGATGATCCAATTGTTAGAGGGAAATGAAAGTATTTATATGAGCCTATATAATTAGTTTACTTAGGTTGTAGGCTGACATACATTGTCAAGTACATGTAATATTCAATTAAATTTTATTTCTTGATCAGAACCAAGTCTTGTGATTGTTGACCAAAACTGTTGCTTGCACACATTGAGAAATCTAACGGTACTATATAAACATATATAAAGATGCCTGGCTTTTGTACAGTCACTGCCTGACATTTTTCATTGTGATCAATTACAAGTTATTTTTTATTTAAACTGAACAAAATATTTATTATTACAAAGAATAACAACAAGAGCAATTGCAGAGTTGCCATCATTATTGTGACCATAATGCAGTGTAAAAAAGTGAAACCTGCTGCAGTATGAACTACTGGTTGCACAACAATGTTTTTGACGACCTGTTATACGTTTGTTACATTTGGAGCAATTCTTCTCTGCAGTTTTTCTAACTTTTGAAGGTGGTCCAGTTGCTGAAGTTGACCTCTTTTGCCCCTGCTGCTGCAATTTTAACTGTTCAGGTTCTGGAAGTACAAATAAGTTTTAATTAGCAGCTGAAGCTATTGATTCGCTTTGTGTTGTCGATCCTGGAAAAGCCAGGAAGTGCAGGGGGTCTAGAAAGCCAAACCTTCTAAAGGAAACCAGGAAGTACTAAACTGGGATTTCTGGAGGGTTTTCTTTTGGGAGGGGGCACTCCAGCCCAAACGCCTGTCATGAAGCAGGGTATGTTCTGGAACAACACATAATATAAAAACTAACTACCTAGGTTTATTTAACATTAAATCTGCATTGCATATTTACTCAATACGCATGGTATTAACGAAATGAATCGTATATGGAACTGCGGTATGAAATCAAATGAAGCTATGATTCTCGCAGTTATGAACGCAATTTTAGCAATTGCGTGGAGAAGCCTGAAAAAATTCAGGACTTCAACGGAGTTTGAACCCGTGACCTCGCGATGCCGGTGCGACGCTCCAACCAAGTGAGCTATGAAGCCACTGATGTTGGGAGCTGGTCATTTGTGGGTTCAAATGTGATCTCTACTAACTATGCCGTGGTGAATGAATGAACGAAATGATATATGAAATGAATCATACATTGAACTGGGTTTGATGCAGTTTACATGGTGTCAATATATGATCTCGTCATAAAATCTGCGTTGTGTAATTTAATTAATATTTTGCCAATTATTAACCTTAAGCCGAAATCAAACCAAGCGTTTTTCTCTGTCTCATTCTAGCGCTTTTTTTTTGTCAATCTAACCGCTTGACACATACTACACTTGGAATGAGACTCACTTTCTTGTAAAACCTTGAAGAGGTCCTGCTTATACCATGCCTGGTATTAACAATGAATGAACAATTCGATTGGCGCGTTTACTTGAGAATTATGAAGGGGGGGGGG